>CM057160.1:5700130-5869361 GCA_029962745.1 Echinometra lucunter
GCTTAATAGGGGCAACTTGTAGCAATTCTCATTCGTTCAATCTTCATTCATTCTTTCACTTGGAAAATAGTCTTCGATAATATTTTGATAGATTTGTTGTATAAGAATAGTTTAATCTCAATTCAACCCATGGATTTTATCACCTATGGTATGGCATTTATAAATGTTTGGATGAAATTGTCCTTTTCTCTTCATTCAATCTATTACTGGAGTGGCATTTGTTCACATTTTGATACATTTGTTGTAAAAGTGTACTTAAAATCTCAATCAATCTACCACTCTAAGTATAGCATTCATCAAATGTTTTGATAGTGTACTTTAAATTTCAATTTAATCCATCACTTGAAATACAATGTAGTATTCCTTAATGTTTTGATAGATTTTGTTTGTATGAGAATACTTTAATCTCTATTCAATCTTTTACTTCAAATATGCTTTTTATCAATGTTTTCATTTTTTTTTTTAAATGTTTCAGCTTACTTGAAGTAGTAGTTTCTGTATAGATGAGTACAAGTGAAGCAAATGCTCTGGTCTCTCATGAAAATTCAAGAAGAAAATGCATTAAAGATATAATTATAGTGTTAGAATTAATTGCCATGGAGCCTGTGCAATTTCATTGAATTTTAAGATGTAATGAGATTCTTTTTTTTTCTGTTTGAAGGAACCGTGTATCTCATACACCTATTTTATAAGGAATACTCCTGAATTTTTAATCCATTTTGACTTTTATTCTGGAAATTATCTTTTCTTTTTTTTTTATTGGGGCTAGAAATATAAGATGCTGTTAGAAAAATCAAAAGTATCATTGGTTTTGTATTGTAAGACAGGTTCATCACTGTATAAGCCTTTTATATGATCTGCTATTAAGGGGGTACATCATTAATTATAAAGTTGTATGGTGTTAAAGTTGCTCTTATCTGCAGAAGTGATAAGTGCATATGCATGCACAATTAAAGAAAAGGCTAAACCACTCTGTCATGTAGAGATATGAGAGGAAAATTATTGATGCATGATTTTGATTTCCGAGGCCATGTTTTCTGGGTCAAAGCGTGTGGGTTGATCAGAAGCCGGGGTTCTCCTGATCATCATTGAAATTATATCAACCCCACTCCCTCTAATCTCGGCGCTAAATCTGTGACGGGTGCAGCAAGGAGCACGGCCGAGTGAAGGAATGTAATCAATATTTCCTCAGACGTAAGAAACAATCAGGTGAAGAAGTGTCGGGAGAAGGTAATACCCCCCTCGCAGCTTTGCCGCAACAGCAGAGACATTGTCGGTATTCCGTGGAGGAGGAATATGTAAGCAAAGATGTTCCATCGTCTGGGAGGAGAATGGGTATCTTGATTACCAAGATGCGCTCCCCCCAAGCCTTCTTCATCTCCATGTCCATTGTGTGCCTCTCTACCTTGCTAACCTCATTCTCGAAGGCGAGTGGATGCTCCCACATTTCATACATGTCTCCCTCGATTGTTCTTGAAGTTCATTACAATTTAAGCACTCTTCTCCGTTTCCCCCGCCTCCTTATCCCTCGCCCTCAATCTCCATCTGTATTTCACTCTCTCTTTTTCACTCTCACCCATATCTCTCTTTTTCTCTCATCCCTCTCCTTTATTTCTCTCTCTCCCTCTCTCTCTCCCTCTCTCTCTCCCTCTCTCTCTTTCCCTCTCTTTCTTTCCCTCCCTTTCTCCCTCTCCTCTTCTCTCTCCTTCCCAATCTCTCTCTTTCTCTCACTCCTGGTGAAGAGTAAAGCACTCGTTCGTCTCTCACAATTTGTTGATCTCGCTCTGCTATTACCTCATCCTGTTGAAAGCGAGAACGCACCGCACATCTCAAGTCTCCGCTTCTACCTCTACTTGAATTATATACTTCTCCTTGTGTGTATATATGTGAGCAGCATTTCATGACCTTGGTGTTATTGTTTTCAGTCTAGATTTGCGAGGTTTATCTTCTAAGCTACAAAAAAGTGAAAGGATTAGCCATGTTCTTTGCATTCAAACCTGTCTCTTCATCTTGTTACACACATCCTGCGTCATCGCTGCATTTTTTTCAGCCCGATCTTATTGCTTATTTCATCATACTGCATCTTTGCAATCTCTGGAGAACTTCCAAAGATCCTTGCATTGGAGTATACTCTTGTGTTGGCCTCCTTATTTTTCTTTTTCACCAGGTTCACAAATTGTTGATCTCGCCGTGATATTATTACTCCATCCTGCTGAAAGCAAGAATGCAGCACACATCTCCAGTCTCAATACCTACCTCTGTTTGAACTACTCCTGCGATGCATGTGAGCTGGATTTAATGAACGTGGTGTTTTTGTTTTCGGTCTAGATCTGCAAGGTTTTATCTCCTAAGCTTCAAGAAAAGCAAAAAGGATTACCCATCTTGGTAGCATTCTTGCCTCTCTCATCATACTGTGACATGATGTATCCTTAACCCGTTGAACCCTGTGCCCGAGATACATGTAACTCAGGCTAGGGTCTATGGATGCTGTGTGTTACCAGTATACTGAAATTTGATCATTCTCAACGGGTTAATCATTTCTTGCTCTTTTATCACTATCTTATCGCTTGTTTCGTCACTCTATGCCCTCCTTATTTGTGGAAAATTGCCAAACATCTTCATTTTGCAGTTTACTAGTGGGTTTGCAATCTCAATTATTGCTGCTCTTCTACCACTATTATTCAGCTTATTTGGATCTCCATTAACCCATAACCTACTGAAACTGAGTGATCCCTGCACTAAATATATTGGGAATATGAGAATTCAGTAGTCGATGGGTTAATTTATTCAGCTTATATCAGCACTCTGCATACAAGTGTGATTGAGTCTGAATGCTCAGGAACTTCAAAACATTGTCATATTAGAGTGTCCTGTTGCATTTGAAATCTGAATCAATGCTTTTTGTTGCCATGTTCCAAAGCTTACTTCTCTCTTTGTCCTACTGTTGTCTGAATGCTCAGTAACTCCAAAACATTGTCATATTGTGTCCTTTAGCATATTTGCGATCTAAATTATTGCTTCTAGTTGCCATGTTCCAAAGCTTACTTCTCTCTTTGTCCTACTGTTGTCTGAATGCTCAATAACTCTAAAACATCATCTTATGGGAGTATTTTTTGTTGTTACTGCTTGCAAAGTTCTAAGATAGACAGCTTGAGCATACTTCCTGGCTTGTTGATAATACAGTGGAGCAGATATCCTGTGACATTGTGCCCTTTGCTTCCTATGGAATATACCTCAGTACGGGAACCCATTGAATATTAAACCTGAGAAAACTTGGGCTTGGTCTGTGGAAAATGTGTCATATAATAAAATCAAATCATACTCGGTAACTCGATGGGTTAATGTGGATACGACACATATGCCTCACATGTTTATTTACTGGTGTGTCCTCGATTGGAAGATAATTCAAGGTGATGCTCTCGCAAGTCATGGAAAATAGCTTTGATCATATCAAAGGATTATGTGCTGGAATCTAGCGCAAGTCGGAAAGGAAGCTCGTGAATTCATGATTCGTGAATCTTTCTTACATTTAATGTCCTCTCTACTGTGTTTACCTGCAACTCTTCGGTGTTTACTTATAAATACATCGCATTTTGCATATTGGTGTACAAAGTGAATTCAGATGTAGATGTGGAAAAATACAAATCTGTTCAGGTATGATTGTAGAGTTTAATGATGACTGTATGATATACCCTTTTCTCTCAACTAGTCTCAAGTCATGTCGGTAATTTTAGAATAACATATTGGGAAGACATCACGAGTGTTGCATTATGGGGCACTGGTGGGTCACATGACAAAGTGCAAGGGATAGATAGAGGGCCCATGTAGTTATTGCTTATAACTCTGATAGATGGACAACGATCAACATTCTGACTTTAATTTTGCCCTGTATGCAACTGTTATGCAAGCTCCTGCGCAGGGAAAGTTTGCTTCCAATAAAAATTCTTGATGCGAATCATATTTCTCCTTATGAGACAGTTTTGATTGATTTTCGTAACCTTTTCTGAGCTCTTGGTTTCTTGTATTATTTATGGTTGTGGTGGGTGCAATAAACGGACTGCTGGTATTTCGGGGATTGTTATATGAAGGGAAGTGATCACTCTGATAGCAACATCATAAGGGTCATTCACATAACACCGAAAATCATATGAAGGAATGAATGCGAAAAGATACAAGACTCTGAGAGGAAAGAGGCATATGGATTATGGAGATTGTGAATATCACATTATTTTCTTCATTATCATCCTTCTTCAGTCATTTTTTTCATTTGCCATATTTACCTCACGGAGGGCAGTATGATGGCACTGCAAAATGAACAAATTGAATTCTGGAATTTGGGATGTAAGTTAGTTTATCAACAGTATGTCTTGTCAGTTTTATGCAAAGTTGATTTGCAAAAGTTGTCTCCGTTGCTTGCCTTGAAATATTTGATTTACAAGAGCTTTGTTAGTGCCTTTTTTTTTTTTGCTAACTTTACTCTTGAACTATGAATGTGTGTTTCTTTTAATTCTCAAGTAAAGTCCTTTGCCAAATGCATGCAGCGAAGGATGAAATCGATATCTGCAGTGGACATTGTGGTTTAACAGTTTTCAAGCACACTCTGTGAGTGGTTATGAATTATTCATGTATTCCTGCACATAGGATGTCACTATACTATCACCCCCCCCCCCCCCCCCGTCAGTTTATTCATGCCTTTCTTGTGAAGAGATTTTTTTTAAGTGACTGTGATATTCATTTATTTGGTGACAGATGTTTTTCATGCAGCAATCTCTTTCATGCGTGGCTATAGCAACACTTGGAAAGCTGTGCATGAAAAATGATTATGTTACATCTCTGAAAATGTATTATTGCGCCTCACTCTCTGCTTGACTTCCAGTGTCTATCTCTAACCTGTCGCCTTCGACGCCTTGCCTACTCTTGTGTGTCTCACACATTACTTGTCCAAGTGTCCAAGTGTCTCCAAGTGTCTCCCACTTTTTCTCATTTTCTCTCTTTTTCTCTGTCTTCTGTTTGTCTCCCCTCCCTCTTATCTCTTTCTCTTCTTTTCTCTTTCTCTTTCTCTTTTTCTTTCATATTCCCTCTGACCCAGTTTCCTGTTTCTTTGTATTGAGCCTGTGTCATGTCATTGAATTTCAAACAGGAACATCTTTTTCTTTGTCCAGAAACTGGCCAACGCATACATATCAAAATTTGGACATTTTGAAGTCACCTATGGTACTCAAAACGTTGGTCAGCAAGTTAAAGGCATTGGCTAACATTGTCATGATTTTAAAAAAATCTCATTTTGTTACTTAAAAATGGGATAAACATTAGGGTTATAGTGTAAAAATACCATTCTGAAAGTTTCAGAGCATAATATCCACGCGAAATATTTTTAAATATTAGAAATGTGAACCAATGTTTGAAAAATATACGAGGATCGGTTACATAGGCTCAACGTAAGGAATGCGCATGCGCACATGACTCAACGGACCGCACTGTGTGTATTGACGTATCACGCGGCGGAAGGCAGGTAACGGTATTTTTTAATTCGTGCAAACGGTCCTCTTAGTTCAGTGTCCCCACCGAGACGAAAGCTAATAAAATCGCGGTTTGCGTCTAACTTACAGCTTTTCCTTCCAAATTATGGTTGGTTTGAGGTTTTCAAGTACAAATACAAGTACTCATACACATGTTTCATCTTGAGAATTTTGTAAATCAGCTGCTCACAAAGTTAGCCAATGCCTTTAATCAAAAATTGAAACCTTTGTAGGAACCAGTACAAAACCTTCCCATGACAACAAATGATTCACTCCTGCATGTGATGTCATACCTCATTTTACCAAGGATGCCCTCTTTTGAAGGTCATGTTGATCGCAAATGATACCAACAAGGGGTAATAGAATTAATGTAGCAGCAATTAAGGGGCTCTAACATACCCTATGTTTGTTCTCTTTATGCATGATCCCAGCCGACTTAATGAACACTAGACCGGCAAAAGTGCTGAAGAAAGGGAATGTTGTTAGAGGCAATTACGTTTTGCTAAAGTTAATTTAGATTTTTTTTTACTGGTGCCCAATTAGAGGCACTGTAATCATGTAGAACATGAACAGCATAATGCTGAAGAGGGGGTCTGTATTGCTTTTATGTCAAAGAATTTTATGGAATTAGAGAAGATTTATTTATAGGGAATTCAACAGGACATAATGAAAATATGTAGTCAAGAAATTATCAGGTCCAAAGAAAGAATTTTAGAATTGTATGGTATTGTGCAATCCAAATTTTATCGAATTTACCTGACTTGAAATATTGCAAAGATAATAGGTAACTGGCCCACTCCTCCCTTAGTTCAAAATCCTTACTTTTCACTTGGTTAGTTGTCTTGTGAAGGAATTAAAGGAAATTTTCTGCTCTGTGCAGGTGCAAAAAGTTGATGAAAATAGCTATGAATTTCCAAACAGATTTTTAGTGGAATGATTGCATCCAAATCCCTTGACCCCTACCCTACCCCATCTCAGCAATACCCCAGCCCCCAAAACTGGCTTCTGTGTATGTCTAGCACAAACCCTTGCATGTGCCCACTCTTTTCCCATCATACCACTATTGACACAGTTCCACTGTAGTGCCTGAGCTGAATTTCAGATCTCATTACAATTACAAATATGGCTTTGTCCCGTGGAACTGTACAACAAGTGGGTCGATTTGTTATTACAGAATGCATCGTTGTGTGAGCAGCAGTATTAAATGTCTAAATCAACAAAACGACCTGTTTTGCCTTTTTGTTTTAAAAGGTTTTATGCAGTGGTCCGAAAATATTCACCTTTACTCCACATTATTTTGTGTTATTAGTCTTGTGTGCCCCTGATGGGGGGGGCCTCGCCTTTTTTTCACAAGAGACAGAATTGAAATTTATAGGGTCTGTATGCTGAAGCCCTCTAAATAGATTCCTAAATGGGAGAGGGGTCGGAATGAAAATTTGTGGCCTTCTTTTCACCCGACCCTTGTTAATCCAATGCCTTACTGGAACCGGGTGGCTCTTGTGTTAAGTTTATGGGAATAAGATAATTCAGTAGTCAACAGGTTAAAGACATTGGTTAACATTGTTATAATTTTTAAAAATCTTGTTTTGTTACTTGAAAATGGGATAAACATAAGGGTTATAGTGTAAAATTACCAGTCTGAAAGTTTCAAAGTATAATATCCGCAGGAAGTATTTTTAAATATCAAAAATGTGAACCAATGTTTGAAAAATATACAAGGGTCGGTTACACAGAATAGACATAAGGAGTGCGCATGCGCGTATGACTCACCTTACCGTACTGTGTGCATTGGCGTATCACGCGGCGGGAGGCACATAGCAGCATTTTCAAATTCAAGCAAAATGGTCCTCTTAGTGATTGTCTTGTGAGACGAAGGATAATAAAATCGCCGTTTGCGTCTAACTTACACTTTTTCATTCCAAATTATGGTTGGTTTCAGGATTTTTGAGTACAAATACAAGTACTCATACATATGTTTCATCTTAGTTTGAGAATTTTTAAAATCAGCTACTCATAAAGTTAGCCAATGCCTTTAAGATATGTTCTGTGTTTTAAGGGCTCTCCATCATTTTGCCAAGTCACAAAATGAAAACATACTAGCAAGAATGAGTAAACTCATATATTTTTTAACAAAGTTACTGCCCATCTGGCTCTTGATTTTTCTATGATAGTTATGAAGTAGAAAAATGAAAAATTATCTTGCCTTCCATGCTCAGTCAGGCAGGATTATTCTGTGACATTCTGTACTTGTAACATGAGATAGTTGATCATGCTGATCAGTCCACATTTTGATGAGTTCATCATTCGGTTCATTAAGTATTCATAAGCAAATGAAAATATGTTGTAGGTACCACAGATCATCTCTCTCGTGTATTAACTTTCATGCATTTATAATGATGTTGTTTTTCAGATTCTTTTGGTCTTCATTTTAAGGAGCTCTCAAAGGAATTTTTAATTTAATTTCGTGTCTTTGTCTTCTCCTTTTTTTGACTGAAACTGAAAGCAAGAAATAAAGGAACCTTGAGAATCGTGTGAAAGAGCAATAAGGCTGTTAATTCCAATGCTCTAACATAAAGTTGTTGAATGTACTTATTGTGATGAAAATGTGGATGCACATCATGCATTGCAAGTTTTTGCACTCAATGTAGGCCTACATACAACAATCTATAGGCCTTGGTCAAGATCATAAAGTATAGTTGGCCCTTTTAAGCTTGGATTTATTCTATGTATTTGTTGTTTAAAAACCTTGGATAAGTATTTGTATACATTGCCATTGATAGTGGCCCTACAAGATTAGAGATAAAGAACTCGAAATGTTTATTTTGATGTAACAATTTGACCTGCCAAGCCTCATGAAAGCAGTCTGAAATTTAAGCCTTAATGTAGCTTAGATGGGGGCACAGAGTCTTTTCTCAAAGAAATGATGATGTTGATAATATGACATAGGCCTAATAGGATTGTTGAATTACAATATTCTTTTACTTTTCTATTTTTTTTTTTTTGGGGGGGTCTCCTCTTTGATGATTTATTCCCTTTGCTGTATATCTCTTTCTGTAGATTACCTCTTAGGGTCCGAGATTAAATATTGTTCAGACTACTGAGGGTGATTATCACCTAGTTAGAAGATAAAACAATAGAGCACTGTGTAATGATGATGATGATGATTGATACAGGCAGGAATCTATGGTAGGAAGAGGTCTATGTTAGTCTGTACCTTCAGACTCGATCACAACTATTGTCAACCATTTTCAGCCATAAAGCCCCCCCCCCCCCCTCCCCCTTTAGTATCTTCACCTTGGTGTTGCTCAGAATTGAATTCAGGAAATGATGTAAAAATCAGTAGAAGTTGTTGAATACCAAGAGCATACAACATTCCAGGAAAGGCAAAAATATTATATGGCCCTATTGGACTTATCATTATCTTAAATAAAATAACATTTGTTGTATGAAGACTATCCATGTCAAATGGGAGTTAATTTTTCATGAGGTTCTTACTACCAATGGTAGGACAAGCGGTTGTTCCCCGTGTGTCATCGCGGAATTGATATGGAAGATGGCTAATGCTAGGTCCACATGGTAGGAGGAACTTATCCTGGAACACACCTCAAGCTGTGATAGATGCTGTAATCTGGCTATAATGTCATTCACCAGAACAGTATGTGGTTTGACAATATGGGACTTTCTGTTTCAGCTCAAAATAGGAAAAGCTTGCATTTCCTGTACTGACTGATTGTCGCATGGATTGTTTCATTGCTGTTAGGGACTTTTAAACATGTGGACATGTTTTATTTCTTGTTTTGTTATCAGAGGGGAGTTTTGGGGGAAGGAGAACATCACTAGCTCATGTTGCTGGTCATTGCTGGTAGTGACTGGATTTGCATCTGGACTAAGCACAGTCATCTGGGATAAGTGATAAGTGGTGCCTGTCTGAGGATTTGTCTTGGATCTCATCTTGAAATAACTTCTGTGTACATGTAAATTAAAGAATACAAGGATTTATTGGTATCACTAAAGTCTCGTCCACATGTGCTAGGTGCAGATAGATCTATGGCTATGTGCATGATCCAGGATTTTGTAACTTTGTAAAATAGAATGAAATGTATGATCAGCCGACAGCTGAACCTGACACGCAGCAGAGTTTTTAAAGATTGCTGTGATTTTCATCTAGAATCACCTGGTTACATTATCCTTAATTATAGCTAACTTGTTTATAATCATATTGGATATTTCTTTTACAGCCATCACCATCATGGTCTTTCTCATCATTCATATAACTATGATCATCATCATCTCTATCATCACATAAATGATCAATATGTATTTAGCAACATCATCAACATCTCATGTTGTGTCTTAGAACTTCCTTGCATTTGTTGTCTTGAATTTGTAGCAAATCCACAGCAAATACTCGAAAATAACATCAAGGAAATTGTTAAATCAGTGGCAGATTTGCAGAGGAAATGATTGGCATTTTCTTACTGGCGCGTCATCGACTGTGTTTTTAATTGCCTAACCCTGTAGTTGTCTTTGCTTTGATTAAAATGCATTATCACTCAGGAGTAAGGCCATTACCTGTTCCATTGTCATTGAGCAGATTCCCTTGGCCTATATGCTATATTTGCTATAGAGTTTTTTCTGTTTTGGTTGTAACTTGGAATGATGAGGGGGTGTGTTAGTCATTTGCTCCTCATGTCTGGTTCCTGTAGTGTAAGCAGTAGGGTAACATATGATTTGTTGGTTATTCATCTGGTTGTTTCATTTTTAAAACATGGATATTTCCTGCATATCTTTTAATATGACCATCAATTCAAAGCTAGACTGAAAAAGAAAACTTCCCCTTGTAGACATGTTGACAAAACAGAATGACAGTAGAAATAGTTGTGTTTTGTATGTCACTGTAGCTCATTAATGAAGTAGCTTTTTATGAAGCCTTTCAGAGCTGTAGTGTAGATGCCACTCACATGCTTTGCTTCAAGTTTACACTGGACAGATACTGGACAGTATCCAGCATGTCATCATGTGAGTAGTATATAAATCAAAGGTGTGCTGTTTTAGCCTTTAATGGGTAATTGATCTTGTAGTTGTATTCTCTGGTACATCCATAATAGCACTCATGCCTATTTTGCTTTCTGTGTCATGATGCTGAGATGTCATTGATTATATCTTGATTAGTTTCATGACATTGATTCCACCGACTGATCCCTGGGTTGAAAAAAATAACTGGGGATTAAATGCTGTGTCTGAGGACTTGAACATCATGTTGAATTTTCTTACACGTGTCATTTTTTGAACCACTTCTAAAAGACTGCTTTTGATTTCTTGGTGGGTTCATTCATACTGGAAATGGTATTTTTCAGAAATATTTCTGGTACTAGTAGTTTGTTGAATGTGTCCAAAGCATAAACTTCACTGTAATATTGTTTCTTGGTTATTCTTCCATAGACAGCAGTTCTGGCATGGGAGTTTTTCTCAGATCCTTCTTTGTCTGAATTTCTTATGGATCCAATATGAATTTACTCCTACCCCCTCTTTCAATCTATGAATCCAGTTGTATCTCTGTTGTATTTATCTAGAGGTATTACTGGATCAAATGCACAAGTTATATCATGCAACATCTTTTCATCACAGGATTGCATTGTAGACATTTATTAAGCCATGGAAGTGTAAACAAGATCATGAAAGACACTGGAGCTGTCATATATCTTATGAAAAAGTTGCAACGTTAATGGTCACTCAAGAAGCGATTGTGAGAGGTACAAAACCCTTACTGTAAAGTGTAAGGATTAGCCTTCTCTGCATGAGACCTTATTCACCTGTGATTCAGGAAAAAAAACTGTTGAGCTAGAAGACACTCTACAAGTGCAAGACTGGAAATTAATTGGATTATTATCTGGAGCTACCATCTTGGAGATTGAAGACGAGGAGACCTTGTTGAGTTTGGAGAATATCCTTGGTGATTGTGTCCCCCATGCCAACCATCACAACGGCTATGGACATCGAGTGGGAATGGGAGATAGTGGATACAGATGAGATCGGCAAATGGGTAAGTCCAGATGACATGGAGAGTATATGTGAGAGTTTGAAGAGAAGGAGAGAGCTTTATGACTTCATTTTGTGCATTCTGTCTCATATTTGTAATATTGTACTTTGTAGGAGCTAACTGGTATTGCCCTCTCTTTTATCTTCTACAAATGATTTCAAAATGAAATATCATAGGGAATCACTACCAAGATGGTTTTGAAAGTGAAGATTGGTTTGTTGTAGATGATGATATTGATGAGAATGTTGATGACGTTGTTAATGAACATACTGATCATTTATGTGATGATAGAGATGATGATGATCATAGTTATATGAATGATGGGAAAGACCATGATGGTGATGGCTGTAACAGAAAATCAAAATAATGAATTTTAGATTTGTCTTCTTGATATTGCTGGCTGACTCAAACTAAAAAAGGGGTCTTAATTTTCTTGTGAAAAGACTGATATGATATTTTTATCCATGTTTATAGCAGTTATGCATTCATTGTTGTATATTCAGTGAAGCCTAAGTTGATTTGAACTTGTCGAGAATTTCATATTGTCCATTTTCACAGGAACTCTAGATTGCATTCTTTCCAAACCAATATGGGGGGGGAGATGTTTGTTAATTGTATGATCAGGTACTGCCCTAATTATTGTTGTTTTTTGAAGCCCAAGGTTGCCAGAGATTGATCTATTAGTATTGAGGCTAATATATAACAGGTAATGATACAAATTGATCAAATGAATTGAAATTTGTGAGAACTCAGGTCACTGATGACCAATAAACAGATATTCCCTGAATACCTTTGACCTTTGAAAAAGGTTTTGTTTACTTTGACTTTGTGTATGCAAATCTTAATACCCCACCCCCAAAGGAACCTAAGTGGTATTTCACTCAAGCGTGTGACTGTATACACCAGTGGCTATAAGGATCAGACCAGGATAGTCTAAGAATTTAGACATGTTGATGCCAAAATAGTTGAAAACATTGATGTTTGATTTCAGAAGTGCCATAGTTGACAGTCTGCTATAATAATTGTTTTTCCCCATAGAAGAAAAAAATTCATTCTGGAGTATGCACATGCCTGACATGTTAGAAGGTCAGTAGAACTGCAGAAGATTACGCTTGTAAAGTAAGTCTCTGGGGAAATATAGGTCTACATGAGAAAAGGAAGAAATTCATCTATTTGATTAGTACTAGTGTAAAGGAGCTCCGGAAAATTTATGGAAGCTAAGAGAAAAAGGAAAATTCAAGAAGTGATCACCTACACAATCCCACTTGCTCTCCAGAAAATGTAAAACAGAGCTACAATGAAACACAAAAGTAATTCATACCAGTGATGTCCTTTTGTAATAGTTGCCCAAAGAATGTAACAGTGTCTCTGCCTCCCCCCCCCCCCCCCTTTCTTTTTTTTTTCAAATTGTCCTCACATTTCAAGGCCTAAGGACATTGATGAAGACTACATGAATAAGACTGGCCAGCCTCTTATGAGCTCTAATAGAGAGCCCTTTCTATCCCTTCTGCAAATGTTTCTGTTTATAGAAGCTTCTTTGGAAGAGAGAGGGAGTGAAGAGATCCAACATTGGAAGAAAAAAAATGAGTGAAGGAAAGAAAAACACATTGAATCACAAAGGAGAAATCCCTCTGGTAGCTTACAATGAAGACTATTGTACCAATGTCACACATAAGTGCCCATGGTTTATAAAGCCGTGTTTCCTGTCCACACAGATGGAAGAATAGGGGCTAACATGCCCGACTTCAACCCCTGTCAAAGAAAAAACATCAATAAGGGGGTTTTACAAAAGCAGAGAGAATAATGATTTAATCAGAACGGCGTGGAAAGGAAGGTTCCCAGGTAGAGTTTATTGTGAATTTGGCTCCAGTTCTTTTCGAGTTGAGGGTTTTATCAGGAGGTGTATGTTGCCCAAATTCCACACATTTTGATGATTTGAGCAGTTGCAGAGGACAAGATGAAAAGAGAAGGACTGCGTGTTGTTTAGGAAGGTGGATAGATAGATGAGGCTGTTGAAGTAAGAGGTAGGGGGTTGTTGGACAACAATATTGGTATGTTTGTAGGACGCTGTGCTACCAAAGAGTTCTCAGGTGCTACCAAGTAGCACTCCAACTGTGTTGATGGGAGGGCTGTGTTTGGAACTGTTGTTGGTCCACCCCTGGTAGCTGACCGTTGCCTGGTGTAAGCTTTCCCTCCCCCACCATCTTGGGAATTCCTTCTTATCCCTTGGACATCTCATCACCATCCTCCTTCTCTCTCTGCTGGAGAAGTTCTTGATGCCTTCAAGCTTGCGAACTGAGAGATGGTGAGAGGAGGAGGAAGTGTAAAGAGAGAAGATTCATATGCTCATTACTTCAACTTGGTCTCTCATTTGTGTGTTTATGTTGGGGGAGTAAGGAAGGTTCTGCAGCAAGCTGTGCCATTGGATTTATTATTTGGATATCATATAAAACTTTCTGAAAAGTTGGGTAAGTTTTCACATTTACTGGCATGTTTATTAACCTTTATTACCTTTATTACCAGATGTACTGGAAATATGCAGAAGTCTGCAGTTGGGTTTCCAGATCTATCTATCATCCAGTTCATTTCTATCTTGTTCAAGTTCTATAATTTCTTGTAGATGAGACAGCGTGACAGTGTCAGTGTGTCAGAGCCACATGTACATGTAGAAATAAGGCAAAATTTATTCTGACCAGGGATGTGCATATTGCTGATCACTCCAGAACTTGTCTAGTCTAGCCTTGTGTACATTGTTCTCAAATTCTGATTAATTACTAGTATATCATTCACCAGTGTTAACCAAGTTTTACTTTCATTGCATGGATTAGAATTCTTGCATTTTTTGTGGGCTAATAAATAATTGGACATATCTTCATAGGTGCTTGGCTAAAAGATCAATTCTATTTTTTTTAGAAAATAGGAAATACATTGAAAGATGAATCATTTTTATACACATCAATTTCTTGACATCTAGTGGCACAGTGCTCAGCATACATGATAGTGTTTCTCCTGAGAATCAAAAAGGCTTTAATTCTTAGCCGAAATAAGTGAATTAGTGCCCTTCTAGCTCTTAGATGAGTGAGTGCAGAATTGGCAAGGTATTGAAGGGGATACAGGTGAATGACCTTTTCATTGAAAAAGTTGCAACAGTGTCTCAATGTGCATGTACATACCAGTCGTCATGTTACTTCCTACATCAACATGCACATGCAAACATGCAGACTTGGCATGTTATCCACATCTATTTTTATGTATGTATCAAACATTCAAAGAAACAGAAGAGTGTGGGCTGTCATTGATGTCATATGCAGGATCCTAATTAGGAGAGTAATTGGACTGGAACCAAGTAAAGTGAACATTTTAATTGTTGCCACATCCTGCAACAGCTACTTCTGTATGTAGACAGGATACACAATGGCAGATTTAGGAGGCACAACCGGTTTGGTTCCCGACCCCCCCCCCCCCCCCCCTTCTGAAATTTATTGCATTGCACAAGAACAGATAGTTTGCAGAATTTGTATCCTCCCCCCCCCCCCCCCCCCCAATCAAGAAATTCTCAATCCACCCTGGTAAAGACCCGGTGTCTTTAGCAGTCAGGTGCATCGTCATCATTGCCTCCAATCCTATATCCTTTAAATAGTCAGGAACAAAAGGATATCTCTGCCGACTCTGCCCCACATTCTGTAACTTCAGATCCTAGTCTGATCAGTCGCTGATTAAAACGAGACTTGTCACCGGTTGATTTTTGTCATGTCACTGGAGTTTGAGGACTTGTCGCAGGAAGAAACTGAGGATCACCTCTAATCAAGATCCTCAAACATCTTGTGGCAGTTCTCAGTTAGTTTCTCATTGAGCTGAAGGTGTTAAGTGGCAGTTTTCTGACAACATTTGGAGTCAGACTGTTGCTTGGAGTAGTTCACTTCCAAGTTATATGCCTCAATGACCAGACTTGTCTAGATGATTCACTAGAAGATAGAGATTGAGGACAACTTGTGGTGTGCAATTAATGGGATTTTTGCTGAAGATTGTGCTAGAGATTTTGCCAAAGGTTTGCTGGAACCTCTGATAGTTTGAAGATGTGTCCTGATGTCTTGCAGAATCCTGTGCTGGCCAGTCACTCAAGAGTGTCAAAAAGAGTGCGCTTTAAGGTAAGCTAAAGGAATCAGAACACAATGACACAGATCTGTTTGCCAGTAATTTGGAAATATTCTTAGTCAGGATGTCTTGTGTGACTTCATTGTTAAATTGTCATGTGAGCATGAACATTGTTATCAGATTTCTTTGTGATAAATGATACAGTGATATGATTTTGGTGTTGCCTCTTTTGAAGTATTCAAGTAAATTTCTTGATTCCACTTCATACTTGCAGCACATCTGCAGACCTAGTGTATGACATATACTAATGAGTCGTAAAGTATGTCAGTCTACATTTGTAATGATTTTGCACCCCTCCTCCTTTGTATTCAACATTGTTCTGATGAATGGGGAAGATCATTTGCTGGTACGTGTTCCATGCTTGAAAGACAGTTACCTCTCTTTTCTAATCGCATTTCTTCTTCCACCCTCCCTCTCATCTTTTATTCATTCTATTCTTTTTATTCTCAACAAGAGAGAAAAATTCAATTCAAGCACATTGGGAATCATTGTCGTGTGACTGGCATTCAACGTTCATAATGTGGAGCACTGTGCAAAATGAGAAGTTTTCATCAGAAGCATGTCGATATCTAATTCTGCAGCTTGGTCCCAAGGGTTCATTATCGCGTTAGTATCATCTAGAAGAACATGGGCATGTCAATTGCGCAGTCACACTCCTGTTGACGACTGCGTCAAATTAGAGGGTTCCCGCTCTGCAGATCTGTAGAATTAATAGGCTGGGACAGAATGAGTTTGAACTTTTCACTACAGAATTAAATGTCAAGAAAAAGTCAAGAAAAAGTCAAGATTTGAACTTTGATTTTTACCTCTTTAAGTTGAATTTGAAATCAAATTAATCCATGAAGAGTTGAAAATAGTGCATGTTCCTTAACGGCGAGAGTCATGAGTCATGTGTTGATGAGTGCTGTTTACTATTATACTTCCACTATTTCAATGTAGAAATATATCCTTTTAACATCTAAGAATAATTTGATTAAAGGATATGCGCTATTTTCATGAACAATTTTGATATGCATCTATAAAATTCTGAACTGCTGTTTCCTAGTAGTAATTTAATCATTAGGATTATTTAATGTTGGGTGGAAAGTTCATGACAGTCAAAGATATGTGCAAATGTACTTCTGCTTCAATTAATATCTCTCTAAATTAGTGTGCCATTTGATATTTTGATATAAATTGAAAAGTATATAAAGAAATTAATGAATAACAGCCGTGAGAAATATTCTATAGGTATAACTCCCACATTACAACCTCAGCTGGTGATTATCAATAAATAATTATTTTGACAAATTCTTCCTGAAATAGATATTGTGGCCCCCAGTAGATTGAGTAGAATAGATAGGGGAGGGGTTATCTTTACTGCACTGGAAATTAAATGTTTGTTTCCATGGCTCCTCGGTTATGGTTCAATATTTACATCCTCTGAATGCCATCATCAAATCCTCATTAATGAGTGAATTACTCTGACATTGTTGAAATGAGCGATGAACTTGCCTGATGTGTAATAACATCCCACTCTTGTACTTGGGTTATTAATAGAACATCCAATACCTAATAAATTCACAGTATGTAATCATTAAGAGCCCCATGGATGGGTTATTATGCATACAACTGGAAACGCTTTGAGGTGGAATACGAATCGCTGTGGGGAGAACAATGAGAGGCTAGGAGCCATGATTTGCATTGCATAGGATCCCCAAACTGGCATCGAAACATTCTTGCAGGAAACGAAGAAACAAATAAAGGATCAGAACTAGATGGAGAGGATGAAATAGTCGTATATCATGTTGCATCTTCTCCTCGATTCCTGTCAGCTCTGGTATTCTTTCTACCATTACCGCATCCCGCTTCATCTCGCCGAGAGCGCAATGAGAACAGATGCTTGCCTGAATCTCTCAGCATTGATTCTCCCTGTAGTCATGTCTATAAATGCCCCTGGTTTGCTTATGTTTGTGTATGCTCGACAGCTTATGTCTTCATCCTTACACCGTTGCTCATGACTTTGCATCTAAAAAGAGAGAAATGCATTCTGCTGATAAATGCTTTTCATCAGTATCCGTGTGATGGTTTCTTGATGTACCAACACTGCTTACTTTCTGCCTTTTGAATAGTGAATACCTTTTATCACACATGATGATGGTATCTTCTTGAACCATTGCTGTCCAGCGATGTCAAAGCAGGAATGATATATTTTTGGTGGTGGTGTTATCTGTGTTGTTCTTGGAGTCGAGCTTGAATTTTTGGCATCCATCACCAGAGATCTTCCATCCATCCCCCCCTCCATGTTCATCTTTGTCATCAAGCCATTCTTTGCAACGTCCATCTGTGATTAGTATCTGGTAACATGGCATAGAAGGAATTTCCCATGATTTCTTGGTATGCATCCCCCTTTTTTGATGATGGACCTGGGGTTGATGAGGATGATGATGATGGTGAGCACGGTAAAAGGAGTCTTGCTTCATCATCTTGGCTTGGAGACAGATATGACAGGCTCTCCATTGCACTGGACTACATGTATCATTTTTTTTTTTCCTCTGGTCCTGCTGTTTCCAATGATGCCTCAATCAAATTACTTTCATGTTTGAATTCATGATATTTACATTTGCATTGTACATTATTATTTTCATATAGTGTTTGATGTTTGTTACCAATTTTACTTCCCCCATCTCTCTCTCTCCCCCTCTTCCTTCCTCCCTCTCTTCCTTCCCTTTACCCTTTCCTCCATCAGTTAAAATTCCATGATAAGCCACAGTGCTTTGTTGAAATTTGACATGTGATAGGAGCAAAATTTCAAACGAGTGCGTTTTATCCAGTATTGATCTCTCATGGAAATTAAATGTTGTCGACCACCTATCCCTGAAAAAGTTCAAAACATCTATGAACACCTTTAGCTCCCCCCCCCCCAATTGTAAGTCCTCAGTTCATTTCAAGTGTCAATTCTCTACACTGACAACTGACTTTATGTCTATTTAAAAGTTTGTTTGACACTGAATGAAAAGTCTACGTTTAAACCCAACTCCTTTTTTAATAACTTCCTTGTACTTTTCCTATTGAAAAGGCTGCCAAAGCTTCATCCATAATAGCTCCACAAGGAATTTGAACCTACCTGTTAACAATTTCCTTCTCTAATAAACAGACGCAAAAGGTCTATGAAGTAGGTCACCCTCCATCATTTTTTCTTAAAGAAAATGTTGAGTTTTGGTAAAAGAAAATGGCAGGTAATTCATGAGCTCCTTCTTTCATTACATCAGTGTGGAACAATATCATACCAAGAAGTATCCCCTTGGGTTTTCCTCATCAGTACTCTCATATTCACAACATGACTTCACATAGCTAACAGTATTTTGGACCAAACGTTCCTGTCATGGCCACATTTATGTACCCATTCCCTTGTGTGGAATACATGTGCTTTTCAGAAAGATTTGGCCAATTTCTTTTCATTATTATGACTCCAAAAGCTTTTAGGACTACCACTATCCTACATAATCAGTGCTGCCTTTCCTAGCCTTATTAAAGGCAGATTCATTCACAATATTTATTTGCATGGTTGGTTCTCAGCTTTAAACTTGGGACATTGACATTGCAAATTCCTGCCAAGGTGATGGGTTGTTCCGTCCCAAAGCTCGTTTGCTGCGGACAAACTTGAGCATTCCTCAAAAGATCTTGCAGATTCATGGCAGGCCTTTGCCATTTCCTTGTCAACGTAAACACCTCTCTGACTGTAATTCCGCAAATTTACACTCTAATTGAATGGCGATCTTTAGATTTTTGGAGGAAGGTATGTTATGCATCTGATTAAATTCAGCAATGATTTGGCTAGAAGTGTATGGGAGCTGCCATATCACTTGGTTGCTCCACAGATTTGTAGCAGGTTAATGGACAGAAGTGCACAGAGTGGCCACAGGATTTGCACTTCTTGAAGCCAGTACTACCTTAGTTGCTTCCACAGTTGCATTATTCTCTTTCTGGAAGATATTCTTATAGCCTCTGTTACTATGTCTTGCAGGGAGGCTGTTCAAGCTATATTGAAGGTAATGTGAATATCTCTCTACGTCTGTTTAAGGATGTTATTTTGGTTCTCCTTTGCCGAAATTGGCATTGGCAGCTATCCAGGTTCATGTATGCCATGTTGTATTTAGGCTTTTGGAGCCCTTGGGCCCAGTGTTTTGGGAAATATTGTTTTAGTGGAAGACATCACTGTTAATAAGACTGAACATCAAGTTTATCACAGAAATTCTGGCATCAATCAACCGCAATGCTGAGCTTCCTCTATAAGGCTGAATGGTCATCCCAGTAAGTTCTGTTTGACAGTTGGAAGCATCCAGAATCTTTCCAGACTTATCTTGCAGCATTTGGCTCTGCAAAAAGTGGGATTTATACTTCTGTTCAGTTTTGTATTGAGTTGTACTCTTGGGTGGAACATCTCACCTGTAATACCCAGAGAGAGGGCACATCTCTTGCACGCATGTTCCAAACTTATTCCTACATGTTCTCAGCTTGGAGGCTCTGTGCTCCATTATCCATCTAATGGTGTTCCTTACATACATTTTGTAGATTTCGTTTCATACTCCAGAAAACAACAATTCTGAGACATTTTTTATGGATTTTCATAAAACCGCAACATATACTTATCTATAATGATGCTGTTGGAGCAGACGACTAGTCATTTTATGAAAGCACGCTTGTCCCTAGAGACTATCCACTTGTTACTGACCAAGGCAGCGATGGTGCTCTTCTGGTTAGAGCGTCACACCCGTGTGCGTGTCCAAAGTGTCAGAATAAACCTTACACTCAAAGAACTCTTGGAGAAGTTTGAAGAGGTAAAAAACGATGTTGAAGATTTGCACAGACTGTTGTCCTGCATGTTTGCAACTGTGGTAGCAAGCATGGGTGTAGATGATTATATTGCAGCATTTCTTTTTTAACTTTAGAGTGTATGAAATTTCACAAAGTTAAAGAGCCTCAGAATGATTTAAGTGCAGCACTGAATATTTGTACTGTTTGAGTTTCTTGCCATAAAAAATGACAATCATGAGGCATTGCGCAGAGGTTAGAGACAGATGATATGTGTTTGGTTTCCAGTATGTAAAGACTGTAGTCTGTACCTCAAATGTATTAAAATCCACTCTTAAATTGATGTTCTCTAGACTCTATTCAGGTAATGTCTTTTCATTTTTTTTTTCTCCTGTGGTAATCTTGATCATGAACTTTGATAAAATGGGGTTTAATACCTTGCAAACTGCTTTGCAAAACCTTCAGGCAATACCTTTTCAAGATTCTATCCAAATACTTCCATCTTCATGTGGCATATAGTTACAGCGTGAGGTCTTCATATCAAGCCAATCTCTTTTCAAATGATCTCTTTATGAATGAATACCATTAAGCAAGAGCCATCAATGCATTATGGGAAGTTCAACCAGAGTTCAACCAGTGAATATGGATTACTGCTGCAAATACTGATAAGAGGATATTAGTGGTATATGTCTTTTAACAGGAATCTAAGGCAAAATATGAGTCTTGCTATTTACTAACCTCAAAGATCTTTCTCAACAAAGAAGTCTGACTTTGAACATGCTGGAAAACTTAATGGCTTTAAGTGTTTGGGGTTTTTTTAATTATGTTATGAGTTGTAGGCCTAGGTGTAGTTTTTGTGCTAAATATTTTCAGGTATTCTGGTTGTGTTTTTCATTTGACTTTCAGTGGTTATTGTGGTTTCCTTACAATTTGTACAGTATTTACCTAGTCTGCATTTACAAACTGACATAGTGCTTTAAGGTACAGTTCAAGAGTGGACTCTCAACCAGCATCACCCTATCGATCTCTGCTGACCATTCCAATTTATTAACAATTTTTTTCATATCCCAATATTTTCAATAATTTACCTTCAAAGTTTGGATGAGTATGATATACAGATTTATATTAATAGAAACTGAGTTTAAATTATATCTATCTGAAAGCATGTGAGACACAATGTACAGGTATGACATCCACATTTGTGGGTTTGTACTTGTAGTAGCTTTATTCCCCTTCTTTTTGCTCAATTCTCACTTAGTTTACAAAATTATTGGGTAAATATCATTTATATGTATCTGTTGTCTGGATCACTGTAGTCACTGCACTCTCAAAACACTAGTAAAAAATATGTGGGGTTGGTTAACATATGAACGGACCAACTGTTGGTTAACCCATTCGTGACAGGAATTATTTAGAACCTAATTTGATCAGCTTCTATTCTTCAAATTGGTAACACCAACATTTTTTCGTTTATTGCTACATTTTTGTTATGAAACGTCATACTCTGAAATAAATATAAATCGACAGAAAGTACGATGAGAAGTCAAAAAGTTGCCAATTTGCAAGGAAAAACGGCGATTTTAAACTTTCTATCGTATTGCCAATTTAAGGATTTTAATGCTTATTGTCCTTTAAAAAAATTTCAGCATCAAACAACAAATATTAATGCAACCAAAATGGGCACTGTATGTGTAGAATTTTTTGCTCTTTCTGCTCATGTATTTGGTATGATTTTTAGAGCTCTGCATCAAAAGTTATTAGGCCAAACCACATAATGTGGACCTTCTGTCACGAATGGGTTAAGAGAAATCTCCATTCGTTTTACACGCAATTTTCTTTTAACCAACAGTTGGTCGGTTCATATGTTAACCAACCCCACATATTTTTTACCAGTGTTTTGAGAGTGTGTACATGAACATTTCATTGGATTCTGTGTTAACCCAAATGGCTACCAGAAGCAGGAAGCCCCTTGTATTAAGCCTAAGGGATTAAAAGAATTCTGTATTGAATGGGTTAATAATGTGCATATATTCTGCATGCATGCCAAAACTGTGCGTGCTTTGTGAATTCATTGAATTCATCGTTGGGTTTATGAGAATCGTTGATCATTATGGGGTAGTAATAGGATTTTTTTCAGCACGCCTTTCAAAGCATTGTGCTGATGCGGTTATTACTGATGGAGAATAAGATTATTATGAGAGTTGGGTGATGAAGCCATGCTCATCGATGCTGATGAATAGTAAAGGGTCAAGGGTTTTTCTTTTTTTTATTTCTTCTCAATCTCTCTGATCGAGTTAGAGCACTGTCGGCAGTGACGAGAAATATAATTGATGAGAGGTACGAGTATTAAAGGGGATCTTTTATACATTGGTATATCATTTTTTCTGCTAACGCTATGCTGAAATGGAATGTATGAGTGTAAACAGAATGCTTGCATGGCCTTAGATGAAAACTATGAATTATGACTTCTCAGAATTATTATCTTAATTAGAAATTCAAATGGTTCTGTACAATTTTGGCAAGCAAAAAAAAACTTTGTCAGATTTCCTTGCTTTAACTTTAGGATGGTACATAGTTAGGTACTAGCAAAGTAATACCTGAGGCTTTAAAGTTGTTTGTTTTGGTTTTTTCATCTCAAGTTTAAAATCAGTCAAATGAAAGGCAAAAAGTAGTTGATCTCTGGATGTAACAGATACGTAAACCTCCAACATACCACTACAGTTCAAAATTATCATTTTACTTGATGCAAAATGTGTTTATCATTTTTGCTTGATATTCATAGTATTCAGAGGTGAAAATGATCATGTCTGTGAATCATGGGGCTTTAATGTTTTCTACTATTCTGCCCAAAGAAAAATGTTTGCACCCTATAGTAAACATGAACTGTGCTCACCAGAGAATATGGTGTTTTGATGTGTACATAGTCTACATAGGGATGAGTGAGGATATGATATAGAGATGTTTGTGTGGAAAGCAGTGATCTGTGACTGATGACTGGGTCTGTATAATTGTGTGACCTAGTATGACCTTTTGTTTTCCTGTTGGGAAGAACGAAAGAATGTGATATGAGGTCATTAAAGGTAATTATGTTGAGTATATAGTATTTGTTCTTGTGCTGTGAAAATATGATCAGAGAGTATGCCATTTATTGTGTGCTAAGTCGAAAAAGAGATGAGAAAGGATATAACATCTTTTGTAAGCAAAGCAATGATCCATGACTAATTATAGGTTCTATATGAATAAGTGACCTGATATGACCTTTTGTTTTTTTCTTTTGAGAAAGAAAGGGCATGATATGAGGTCATTAAAGGTGATTAGTTTGATTGTTATTTGTGTGTATGATTTTAAGATGTGTTGTAGTAATGATTAATTACCATTTGTAATTATTACCAGCAAAGAAAAACTTGTTACTCCAGATTTTAGCAAAATGTTTTGTTTTGAAATAAAAGGCTTTTTTTTTACACATTAATAATCAAATCAACCTGTAATAATTTGTGAGAACAAAGATAAACCATGTTGGTTCATTGTGATGACTTTTGACTTACAGAATTTTTTTTTTTTTTGGGGGGGGGTGTTGTTTATTTGTTGTTCTTTTTTCAAAACAGTATCTGAATATTGGTTTCCATTGTTAATCCCTTTTGGTGTTTTCTCACAATTTATTGTGTATATTAATTTCTCAATTTATGTGTGTTTATTCTTTTTATCTTTCCATAGGATCTTCAAGCAGAGATCGAGGCTCACCACAGCATCCTCTCCTCCCTCAACGAGAGTGGCCTGAAAGCTGTCCAGGATGCAGACAGCCCAGACAAGTCTGACAACCTCCAGAAGAGACTAGACGGTGTCAACCATAGGTGGACCAAAATACAGGACAGATCTGCTGAAATCAGGTGAGACCATCCTCTTATTATCTATCTCAGTAGTTGATTGTGTGTACATGTATACATGGTTCTCGCCAGTACATAACACCCATGGTTCCAATACCATGCGTGAAGGGTTTCAGACAAGGAAGAACCATGTGTGAAATTGCTGCACCATGCGTGGCAACAAGGGTAAAAGAATATTGGAGTATATATTCCCAACAATAATGATAAATGTCACAGATTGTTTTGATTTTTGGCAATGTATTTTTACTTTTATGCCATAATAGTAGATGACTCCTGCTTTATACCAAGAAGTATTTTTCATCCTTTTACTATAGCATATACTGCCGCCACACCTAACTTTCGGTGTTATTCCGTAAAACTTCCGAAACTTCCACGCTTTGCGCAGAGTTGGAACCGTGTGTCGATTTTTTTTCTAGTGAGAACGCTGCATGTATACCAGTGGTTTATTCAGCCTCAGGTATCAGCAGTAGAAGGCTTCACGCTACTCCATGTATTCTTTCTTGGAAATGTATGGTAGCCCTGAAGTACGCTCGACAACAGGCCATGTGCGACGTGAATTCCGCATCCCAGGTCCTGAACTTCGCATCCGAGGTCATGAAATTCATGGCACAAACTTTGCATCCCAAGTTGTGAAATTCACGACCCCCGGTGCGAAATTCAGGACTGGGATGCAAAGTTCGCGCCACT
Source organism: Echinometra lucunter (assembly GCA_029962745.1). Taxonomy (NCBI): domain Eukaryota; kingdom Metazoa; phylum Echinodermata; class Echinoidea; order Camarodonta; family Echinometridae; genus Echinometra; species Echinometra lucunter. The sequence continues at coordinate 5,725,210 of CM057160.1, forward strand.
GGTCCTGAATTTCACACCGCGGGTCGTGAATTTCACGACTTGGGATGCAAAGTTTGCGCCACGGGTCATGAATTTCACGACTTGAGATGCAAAGTTCAGGACCTGGGATGCGAAATTCACGTCGCACATGACCTGTTGTTGAGCGTACTTCAGGGCCACCATAGAAATGAGTGTGGTCCTGAAAGGGACCTACCCACTCTCAAATCACCTAGTCCTCAGGATACTCCAAGAAAGAATACATGGTGTGGAGCCTTCTATCTACTGCCATACATTCTACCACCATGGAAACCATCAAAGGATATCTTATTCAGGCATCTTTGCAAAAATTGTTCACTCTTGGACTGAACGGAAAGAATTCTGGTTATGCAGCAATGCAGCATCCCAAGTTGGTGATTTGAGAGGAGTCAAGAAATTGCATCAATGTTGCTATTTGTCCAAATTTAATGAAAAAGGGGTATTTCAAGGAGGTAGTTTAACCAGTTGACAACCACATTCTCTCATTCCCATATAGGCTTAATACAGGGGTCACCTAGTTCCAGTAGCCAATGGATTAAGAGGACTAGAGCAATTTTGTATTTTGGAAGTATCTCTTGACTCATTTGTTACCCTGTGGGTACCCCTCATCAGTAAGAATTGGCACTAGGCATATTTTTTTCTGAAGAGCCCATTCTTGGCATAGGCACTCATGCTAAGATTATTACTGAATCTGTATCCTGTTAAGGACCATGTGGTCATATGACCAACAGTCTTTCTGTTTTGAACTCTTGGGCTGGAATTCAGAAAGGTGGTTTGGTGGATACGTGCGCTATATAAATATCCAATATTGTTATTATTATTATTTAAATTTAGGCCATGGTTAGACAAATTTCATGGTGTAGCTGCGCTTGATTTGGCGCGTACTCTAAGAAAGGTCCAATAATGAACGCACTTGTGTAGCAAAGGGCACTAAATTCACACTTGTTGCCATGGTTTGGACCACGGTTTATGTAAATATGTGCATGGTTTATGTAGATTAATTTACATAAACCGTGGTCCAAACCATGGCAACAAGCGCAAAGTTAGTGTCCTTAGCCACACTCGCGTGTTCATCATTGGATCTTTCTTAGTGTACGCACTAAATTAAGCGCACTTATGCCACAAAATTTGCCTAAACCGTGTCTAAATTTAAACCACCTTTGTGAATTCTGGCCTTAGGCTTACCTTCTATTGGTCAAATGACCTAAGGTTAAGGTTATTGGTGAATCGGAATGAGTTCCGTTCTTGTAATTCAATCTATGTAACCTCTATTGCTTGATCAGGAAACGTCTTGAAGCTAACGCAGAGGAGTGGAACAGCCTCGTGAGGGCGACAGAGGAGCTGGTCAGGTGGATACAACGAAAGGAAGACGATCTCGTCAAAAGGCAGCCGGTAGGAGGGGATTACAATTCTATTCAACAACAGATCTCTGACCATAAGGTAGGCAACACGGTGATCCTGGAAAATGATTGGTGGGAAATAAAAGAAGGGAATTAGTTGATAGAAAAATAGTGCAAGGATAGTAGGAGATGGAAAATAATAGATTAAAAATAGTAGATGAATTATAGTTCATAGGAAATAGTTGACAGGAAATGGTTGGTAGAAGATACTTGTTGATGAATATCTTTTGAAGATCAGCAGTAAATGTGATGAAGAATAAGGAACTGTAGTTGTTGTTTTTTAATTACTTGCTTGAGAAAAGCTGTTGAAAAGAATGCCTCTTCGGGTATGACTTTTAGTGACTCTTCTCGCAGTGTATTCAAATATACATTGGAATAGACTTGGTGTTAATATACATGTATAAGGAGACTTGTTGAAGCGCAGTGTTGAAGAAGACTTGCTCACTCACTAATGGCAATGGAAAAATCACTTTGTTATAAAATGCATTTAATTGTTGAAAAATATGAAGAGTACACATTTCAAGTACACATTTCTAATGTATCATTGAAAATGTCTTGGTCATCATATTCACTTGTTAATATGAAAAAGACATTTAGTAGTGTTTTTGTGTAATGCCATTGTAAATAATTCTTGAAAAATGCTTGTTTTGAGATTCTACTAGAAAAACACTCATCTAGTTATTAATTAGAAATACCCTTGTCTATTGTCAGGTTTACAAGCAACAGCTAGAAGAGAAACAATCATCTGTGGAGCGTAGCTTACAAATGGGTAGCCTTTATCTTGCCGAACAGAGAGATTTGGGTAAGTCCAACAAATTGTTTATTTTGACCTGATTTCAAGGCGGTCATCAACACTGTGGTTGGTACAGATAGGACAAAGATATGAGAAAGTTTGCAGAACAGCAAGTAAAAGCTTACCACGACAGGTAATTTTTTTTTTTTTTTTTTTTTGGGGGGGGGGGGTTGCTGATTATGAAAGAAGATCATTTCTCCAAGAATAATTTGTAGTTATGAATCTTTAGAATGTGCATTACACTGTGGACAATATTTTTGATCTTTAAATGTGTTTATAGATATAATGCCTGACTCATGGTCATCATCATCGTCATCATCAACATTGTCATTGTCGTTATCATCTGTAATCATCATCGTCTCTGTCATGATCATCTTCATCATCATCATCATCATCATCATCATTCATCATCATCATCATCTTTCAGCACGTGATTGTTTCTAATCTATACCCACATTTGTTCCAGAAGTATTTGTGCTACAGGCAGTATAGATTCCATAAAATATATTTGAAAAGTCTTAAAAGCATAAATCTTTTTACCATTATAAAATCCACATACATGTAAATCTCACTTTGACTGTACTTTATAGGCAGTAATAAGAATTTAAACCTCTATTCTAAATGTTCTCCTGCTTTCATCCTCACCAGATTTGTCGTCAGAGAAGGAGGTAACAGGTCCCGAGGCTGAGGCCCATAACATCGTTCGGAAACTCAAAGACAGCGTCACTAATCTTCAGGATAGCTGGAACAAACTCAATATCAAGTCGGAAAATTGGCAACACAAGTTAGACGAGATGTCGACAGTAAGTTCCATATCAGGACAGTGTTATTTTGTTCCATTTAGTATATTCTGTGATTAATTTGTAAATAATGAGTATAGAATACTAGGAGAATTGAAGATTAACTTAATGATAGAAAGAAAGATGCTTTGATGGTTCTTGAGAGTTCCTCATGGTTGTTATCATTTTTGTATCAAACTACACCATGTTGAAAATGTGTTCAATGTAATTGCCTTTATAATGTGAGAATTCAATTTGGAGGACAAATCAGAATTTATTTTTTGATAATGAGTTTATGAGCTTTTTTGGCAACTGCAAAGCATTGAATTAACTTTGTACTTCTTTTGTGTGATCCCAGAAAATGCTAGCCTTGCATCAAGCCATGGACAAGCTGAGCGCTCGCCTGCATGAAGCTGAAGCGACAAGATCAAGATGGCTGCCCGTTGGTGATCTTATCATTGACAGTCTACCTCAGCATCTAGCTGAACTAAAGGTATGTCTCTCTCTCTCTCTCTCTCTCTCTCTCTCTCTCTCTCTCTCTCTCTCTTTCTCTCGCACACACACTCCATGCTCTTTGATTGGGTTTTTTTCTGATTTTCATCTAGGGCATACTTATCCTCTTATTTGTTCTGTTCCCCTTTATCTCTTTATCTTGAATGTATCTCTGTTTTCATTTTTTCTCTGCATATTAGAACATTTTTCATATGTTTTCTCCTCGTTCTCTCTTTTAACTGTCTTTCTCTGTTCCTGTCTCATTCTTTACTCCTTTTCATGAGGCTCTTCTAATTTTTTTTCCTTTGGATATCCCTTTATCTGATGTCTTCCAGAGCTTCCAGGATTACTACAGCCCAATCCATGATGACCTTGAGAAGGTCACTCAGATGGCCGGTCACTTCCCCGCCCAGCAGGTCAGTCTCAGCACGGTCAACCAGGGACGGCTGGAGGACATCATCCGCAGGTGGAAGACCCTTCAGCTGGCCATCGATGAGAGGTCGAGACTGCTGAACGAGGCCCTGAGGGACTTTGGTCCACAGTCCCAGCATTTCCTCAGAGGTGAGTGGAGATGGTGCACAAGGGATAATTATAATGATTTAATCCAGTGCAGCTCAGTTCAAAATGGGTTCCCAAGGCATGTTTCAAACAAAAATATAAATATACCTTTATTCAAACAGAGTACCAAATGTTGCGTGAATGCTTCTTCCCATTTGCTCAACAGGCAAGCAATTAAAAATTGCTTGCTCAAGCACCAGATTCACCTCAGGGAAAGAATGAGTTTCCACAAGGAAATCTTTCTTTTCTACAGAAAATGATAAGGGCTACAGAAAAAGAACAAAAAGTGGTAGTCTGTATGCTGGTAGTGGTGTTTCCAGATTTTCTTCCAGGTTTTGTTCATAGTTCAACAGAAAAAAATTATAGATAGATCACTTTATCCTCATATTTTTTTTCTTTTATCCGTTATACAGCTTCTGTACAACATCCATGGGAGAGAGCAGTAGCAGCTAACAAGGTTCCATATTTCATCAAGTAAGTTGGCTTAATTTTCTCTCTAACCCTTGCAAATAGACACAAATCAAAGTATATTTGTCTCACTAGTTTTAATAATAAGAAACATCATCCATGCATGTTTCATGTTTACATTTTAAACATGAAAAACATCAAAATGAAGTTCTAATATTTTGTTTTTTGGATATTTAAAGACTACCATGAGGTATATGAAAATATTGGCTAAATGATTTTGTAGATCCCTATGGTTTTCTACTGTAATCTTTTGAGATTTGGTATTTTTACGCCATGTTGAAAGAATGTCAGATGTCATCTTCTTTTCTCATGAGTAAGGCAGAAAACAGTCAAGTTGACAAAAGGAGGCCCTTTGATCCTAAAACTGTCACAAAAGCTTTTAAAAATGAAGACAAAGAGATTGATATGACATACTTTCATTTGTTCATAAGTAGAGGAATCCTAAATAATGTTTTTTTACATGTATCTGCAAACTTGAACAGCCATGCTACAGAGACGACACACTGGGACCATCCCCGCATGACAGAGCTCTTTCACTCGCTCTCCGATCTCAACGCTGTCAAGTTCTCAGCGTACAGGACGGGCATGAAGCTTCGCAGGCTACAGAAGTCACTCTGCTGTAAGTTGGCATCCAACCCATTTTTTTTTATTATTTTAAAAAGCCAATAAATCAGCATGAGATTTAATTGAAGCATGCAGGATGATTACAAATATTCTAGGATCGTTCATGGATGAGTTTGAAATATACCCTTTGCTGTTAACATGACCAGTCAGAATCCGGACATCACAACCAAAAGAAAGGGCTGTTGGCAGAATACCCCCCCCCCCCACTTAACCCATTCGTGACATAGGTCCACATTTTGTGGTTTGGCCTAATATCTTTTGATGCAAAGCCCTAAAAATCATACCAAATACATGAGCAGAAAGAGCAAAATATTCTACACAAACTGTGCCCATTTTGGTTGTGTCAATATTAGTTGTTTGATGCTGAAATTTTTTAAATGGAAAATAAGCATTAAAATCCTTAAATTGGCAATGTGATAGAAAGTTTAAAATCACCATTTTCCCCTGCAGATTGGCAACTTTTTGACTTTTCTTCATAATTTCTGTCAATTTATATTCATTTCAGATACATGACGTTTTATAAGAAAAATGTAGCAATAAAATAAAAATGTTGGTGTTGCCAATTTGAAGAATAAAAGCTGATCAAATTAGGCTTTAAATAATTCCTGTCACGAATGGGTTAACCATAAAAGGCTGGGTTGATATTTTGATGCTATTCAACACTGAGCTGCAGTGTCTGGTTGTGGAAATTCTATGAATTTGGTATCAAATCATCAAGCATATTGCAGTAAACATACAGGGTACTGTCGCCCTCGTGCGGTCCTTTTAGGGCTTAACCAATTATTGTCCCTGAAAATCATTGTAGATGTAATAAGGGATTACACCAGGAGTGTGACAGTATTCCATAACCGGATGTTTCACCTTGCAACTTCACAGTGTACCTTCTAAACCTGGCCAGTGCTGACTCCATCTTCACCCAACATGAGCTGGTATCTGGCAACGACCGAACACTGGACGTAACAGAAATCATCACGTGCCTGGCGACAGTCTATGAGACCCTTGCCATGGATCATCCTGGGATGGTGAATGTACCGCAGTGTGTGGACATGTGCCTCAACTGGCTACTCAATGTCTATGATACGTAAGTACTATGTGTGATCAGTCGAGCTTTAGAGCAGCTCATCTAATACAAGCACATTAGGGTCAACATTAACCTGTTGGATACTAACCCAGAAATCAGGCTATGTTATACCAAAATTATTCGTATCCGATAGGTTAAAGCGTCGATTTTGCTTGATTGACAGAATCCCACCAGTTTTGTTCAGATGTATGACTACTTTATTCTTTTGTTCTTATTGTTATCACATATGCTCACAAACTACTGCTATCAATTATCAACAAGGTCTAATCGGCCGTTGATATTATTATTGATAACTAAGTTGATTGTTGAATCATGCTTAGAAGCGCCCTCTGTTGTCAGAGATTGTAAGTATCTTGAATTAGAGACCCTGTTGTACTTTTAAATCAATATCTGAAATTGTGTGATGTTCTTTCCTAATAATGGTGGCAGCAGTGGGATATACTCGCACGTCATATCAGTTTTGTCCCATGTACCCATTTCTGTGGCCAGTGTTAATCATTATTTGTGATTTTCAGCAATATTTAGTAAATTTGTGCTGATTTGATTATCAAACAATCTTGTTATAAACAATTCTTCCATTTACAACATTAGCAACCATCCAAAACTTCTAGACGGTTCCTTACACAGTGTAATTGCATGACCATTTGTCAACTGTATCTTAAAATGTCGTTTAATTGTATTTCTGTAACAGGGTGAGGAGTGGTAGAATACGAGTCTTGGCCTTCAAGGTTGGCATCGTGATGCTCTGCAATGCTCACCTGGAAGACAAGTACCGTTTCATCTGCCGGTTCGTGGCTGATAAGAACGGTATGATTGACCAGAGAGGGCTAGGTCTTCTCCTCCATGACTGCATCCAGATCCCTAGGCAGCTGGGTGAGGTGGCGTCATTCGGTGGGAGCAACATTGAACCCAGCGTCAGGAGCTGCTTTAATATGGTGAGTTGGTAGTGAAGAGTAGGGAAAATAAGTCAATGCAGTTTTCTGATTTGTTCCATTTTCTATGAGAATACAATGCATGTCAAATCAAATATAGTTTACTCTAATGGCATCTGCTCTGACTATTTTCATCTAAGATACATAGTGTGTTAGGTCCATTTTTGAAGTATGACCAAGGAGCTACCTTTTCCCTGATCATTTGTGAAGGAATAAATTTTTTCTGCAGATTTTCTTTTACTTTTTCATTCTCTCTTTTTTTTTCATGATAACTAAATTGTTTTAGGTAACATCAAGAGAATACTTTTTAATGAAATGTAACATTATTTTGGATTGTATTACAAAAGTCTTTGAGTAAACCCAGTGAGATTCGTCCACATTTCTGTGACCAAGCGCATTCAAAGCAGTTCACAAAGAAATAAAGAACTGGTATTAAGGAGAATTCATTTCCCTCTTTCCACCCCTCCCTCCAAGACTGGAAGCAAACCCCTGATAGAACCAGCCCAGTTCCTGGCCTGGATGAAGCTGGAGCCCCAATCCATGGTTTGGATGCCTGTCCTCCACCGGGTGGCTGCATCAGAGACGGCCAAGCACCAAGCCAAATGTAACATCTGTAAAGAGTGCCCCATCGTGGGACTCAGGTATCGCTGCCTCAAATGCTTCAACTTTGACCTTTGTCAGGTAAGCAAAGTATATACATGTACATGTATATCTACATACCATTTGTGTAGTCCAATCCAATCCAAAAGGTATTTGATATAGTGCCTTTTCCATGCGGTGGAAGGCACAAGGCGCTGCACGCACCACTCCACATATTTGGGCCATTTAAAGAATAATTCATTGCATCATGGAGACCAATTTAGCCAGTACAATCCATTGTCCTCAAGCGGAATAAATAGGACTTCTTTACAGCTTACTCAGCATTTTGATTTACATACAGGTAGCTGAACTTTACATGTATTATGATTCTGTATGATAATAAATGTAAGCATCTACATGTGTATGTAACTCATGTCAAAACAGATACGTGACTCGAAGGAAAACTTGCATAAATGTGTCTTGATTTGGCATGCACATTTGTGAACATGAATTTTACCTAGCATGACAAATCAATGGAAGCCCTGAATGGGATCGTGTCTAGACTACCAATTTGACAAAAAGCAAATCACTCCCATATCCACGAGTCACTGCATTTCTTTCTTTATTTCCTAATGTATGCAGAGCTGCTTTTTCTCTGGACGGAAAGCAAAGACACATAAACTCTCACATCCAATGCAGGAGTACTGTACAACAGTAAGTAATTTGTCTTTCTTTGATTTCCTCTGTGTTGATCTGAAATAAAGATTATGATTATGATCAGCGTTCTCACTAGAAAAAAATCCACACACGGTTCCCACTCTGCGCAAAGCGTGGAAGTTTCGGAAGTTTTACGGAATAACACCTAAAGTTAGGTGTGGCGGCAGTATATGCTATAGTAAAAGGATGAAAAATACTTCTTGGTAAGCAGGAGTTGTCTACTAATGGCAGAAAAGTAAAAATACATTGCCAAAAAGCAAAACAATCTGTGACATTTATCATTATTGTTGGGAATATATACTCCAATATTCTTTTACCCTTGTTGCCACGCATGGTGCAGCAATTTCACACATGGTTCTTCCTTGTCTGAAACCCTTTACGCATGGTATTGGAACCATGGGTGTTATGTACTGGCGAGAACCATGATTATGATAACAAGGAATATGATGATGATGTATATGGAGTAGGATGAGATGGAGGAGAACTATGAGTTGAATGGAAATGTTTATTGATACAAGATTTGAAAATATATGTATGTGTATTATATTTATGTTGGAAGAAATCTTGTTGATTATTGAATGTGTAGAATGATTAATGTAATTAAGTTTATATGGCATAGAAATGATCTTATTTTTTGAAGATTTGGTAAATTTTCCACTGGACTAAAGAGCCCGATCACTGACAGTGTAGGGTAGGTACCCGTGGCAACCTAATTTCATCAAATTTCAACTAATTCAGAGATGGTCTCCACAATCAAACAGAAAATAGCTCTGTCCAACCAATTAATCTATTTTCTACAGGCCTTCATGCTTCCCAAAAAATTGTATAAACTGTTCATCAGTGACTAATCAGTCAGGCTGTGGATCTTACTCAGTCTACACGCATTGCCAGATTATCTACATATTATACACATATTGTTATATTAATTATTAATTGTTATATATATTGTTATATTATAATTTTATAACACATTTCAAATGACCGGCTCCATTTTTTGTCCAACAGACAACATCAGGTGAAGATGTGCGAGACTTTGCCAAAGTGGTGCGTAATAAGTTCAAGTCAAAGCGTTACTACCGAAAGCATCCCCGGGTGGGTTACCTGCCTGTCCAATCAGTACTAGAGGGAGATGATTTGGAATCGTAAGTAGACCTTTTATTCATTTTAGTGTGTTGAGATGATCATACATAATTTGCCCAGGACCCCATTTTCATAAATACTTGTTATCAGTAACAACTGCCACATTTCTATGACGAATTTGCTCTCAGCCAATCATATGCAAGGATTTCAGTAGCTTATAACAGCTATTGCAACTTGTTGTTGGTAACAAGTTTTATGAAACGGGGTCCAGGACTCGCTTCTTATTTAAGGAACTTGAAGCATTTCATTTTGTAACAGAATACTGTAACAAATCCTTGATTTCAAATCGAATGGAAATTTTTGTAGATTTGAAAACTTGCAAAAAGAATCATCTTGTTCATTTGAAATTGATACCAAATCAATGTCTGTGGTGGTAGATTATTGATAATTGTTTTATGATACAGCAAACAGAGGTGCATAAAGGAACATCTCTAGAATGTACAATATACTAATTTATTTCAAATTCATAATCTGTAGTTGGGGGATTACCAAAATGTCATAAAATTGTAGGTTTCCAGTCTTTTTGCAAGTGTTTCAAAATAAGGAGGGAAAAATCTAGTACAAAAGGGATAAAGTCACTAAAGCCAAATGACTGAGAATGAAATATTTCATGTTGACCATGTTTTTAAAACAATTTATTTAATAGTATAAGCCTCACAAGTCATGAATATCGTCATATTAACACATTTTACAAAATCAAATCACTGACTTTTGCTTTTGCTCTTCTTCTCCTACTGTATATAGACCTATCACCACTCCCCAACACATGGCTAATCAAGACACACATACAAGGCTAGAGTTGTATGCAAACAGGTAAACTTAAACGAATCCTGACTTTTGTCCATATGCTTTAAAGTATATTTGTAAATGCAGAGCCAGAAGGGCGTTAACTCATATCATTTTATACAGACTTTATGCCTTTCTTGCTCCAAACAGATATGTGTAAAGTCTGATGTCTGTAATTGAGAGTGCCACAGTATTTGAAACCTATAAAAAAACACTTTTCATCGTACTTCAGGTTTTGTTTTTCTTTTTAATGAAGAAATCTGGTTGGCAATTCTGATTGATTTTTTTTTATAATTTTTTTTTTCCTCAAATCGCTTCATGGCTTAGGCATATAAGATTGTGTAATTTTTATAATTTGTGATGTCACCAATACATTCATTCTAGTATCGAACAACCAGCTATTACGCCCTTTCTTTTGTGTGAGTGTGTTGATATGTGGACTGTGCAAACTTTGGATTTCATATATGTATTGAATAATGAATTGAATTGAATCGTCCTTTTCTTGCTTCGTCTCTTTATCTACAGGTTAGCGGAGGTTGAAAGTCAAGGGACATTGAATTCTGTACCAACTGACCTGTGAGTGTACACTACATATTTACTATCCACTTAATGATTCTTAATAAAAGATAAAATGCATGTGAAGGATTAAATCTCCTATTCACTGTGTCAAACCAGGTAAATCACTTTAGATGATATCATGAGCACAGATAAAAATGTACAGAATATATGAACTTAAAAGGAAAAGGAAAAATTGTTATAAATTTTTTTTCTCCTTCATTTTAGTTCTCTGTTATTTTCAATTCTCTTGCTTTTCTTCTCAACAGTGAGGATGAGCATCAACTGATAGCCCATTACTGTCATAGCCTTGGTGGAGATGTTTCAACAGTGGTAAGTTCTTCCTTTTCCCCCTTTCTTTTCTATTCTCTAAACTTTTCATGAGGAAGGCACTTCAACATGGTCATGCCATCCATGTCTTGTTCTAGGTCACCTTTGAGATAAATGTATCTGGATTACAATAGAACTTTCATCGTAATATAATATGCTTCGTAAACAAAGTAGTTAAAGATAAGCTTATTGTCTGAACATTTGAATATTTTTATGCATAGGAAGTTGATTTCTACTAGATGTGAATATTTAACAACAGTTCTAAAAGGTTTTTGTTGCTGCCAGATGGTCATCACAATTCATTGATATATCAAATCAATATTTAATTGTTTTCAGTTTTCTCATGATGTTTATTGTGGTCTAGTAGTCCAACTCAGATCATTGACACATCAATTTCTCTTTTTAATTCTCTTAATAGTCTAATAAGTTTATTTCTCTGCAGCCTAACAGTCCAGCTCAGATTGTGGTATCAATAGATGCTGAACACAGACCAGATCTGGAATCGCAAATCAATGAGCTGGAGGATGAAAATAGGTGAGTAAAGCTAAAATCACAAATTCCAGTTTCTATTTAAGTTATAGTTCCAATATGAATTCTAACTTTATACAGTTAGTTATGAAAGTAAATCCAGCAAACATTGTGATTCGCATAATCTTGTCAGACTACAAAGTTTTGTTTTCCTGATGCAGTATAAATCATGTATTATAAAGTGCCATTGCTGTTTCATATCACATTCATTTTCCATGTGCAGAACGTTATTATCAGAGCTTGAAACGCTTAAAGCTCTGAGAACGGAAGACGTAAAGAGGGCGGCAGAGCTGGCAGCATCATCAGGAGACGAAAGGACGTCCGGAAGGTCGCCGGGTAGGGATGCGGAGCTGGTAGCCGAGGCCAAGTTACTACGGCAACACAAAGGAAGGCTTGAAGCAAGGATGCAGATATTGGAGGACCATAATAGACAGCTAGAGGCTCAGCTACAGAGGTTGAGACAGTTATTAGAACAGGTAAGATGGATGGATGGAGGAATAGGTTGATGGATGGATAAATTGATGGAAAGATGGATGAATTTTTTTAATTGTTGATTGCTTGAACTACCATAGATGACTTAAGGATTAAGTAACAGATGCAGATGAATTTGAAGGTTGATTGATGGATAGATTGAGGGAAAGATGGATGGATTTTTTTGAATTGGTGTTTGCTTAAACTAACATAGAAAGCTTAAAAGAGGAATGCTAAAAATGATGGAGAATGTAAAGGTAAGGAAATTGCGACAGTTGTCAAAGGAAGTGTAGTGTTTGAAGAAATGATGCCACGAAACCAGCCTCATAACCTGTTGCCTACTTGAACCAGGTGGTCTCTGTGTTGAACCTATGGGAATTAGAGAATTTAGTAATGAATAGATTAAGGTCATTAACACATCTGAATTTCTCTGCCTCCATCTTACCCATTCCACAGCCTCAAGACAAGAGCGCATCCCAAGTGTCCTCTTCCAAGACCACCCCAGCGGTCTCACCCACATCTTCCATTAGCTCCTCCTCCAAACCCAGGAGAATACAGCATCCTGTTGCCATAGAAACCAGAACAAATGGAGGAACCAGTGACTATGATAGTGATATGGCAGGTAAGAGAGGAGTTGCTCTGTAGGTGACAGATTTTCAGGATTAATCATTTTATAAGAATTATGGTTTAAGAGAATAATAAAAGAATGTATGTAAGAATAATAAAATGATAAAAGAATAAAAGAATAAACTGTATGTAAGAATAATGAAATAATGATAAAAGAATAGAAGAATATATGTAGATATAAAATAATATAAAAGTAGTACCAATGGAGGATGAGGAGAAACAACAAGCACATGCCCCTTGCACCCCCCCAAAAAAAAAAAAAAATTCCTTTGAAACCTAATTGGCATACCTTAAATATGCATGGACCAATGCAATACCTAACCCCAAACCTAATCCTAACTATAATCCAATTTCAAATGTAACCTTCACCTTTTCATCTTTGACAAAATAAAGCTTGGAGCTACTGTCCCTTGTGGATATGACAGCTCACCATTATTATGCATTATTGAGAATGTTATATGTATTTTTTTCTTTCCCCTCATTGCCCCCCCCCAACCAACAGGTGAAGAGCACAACAACCATCCATCTCCCCACACCCCACCTCACCTGAAGGACGACCCCACCCCAAGGGACCAACCCAATGGCCACCATCACCACCATCACCACCAGGGTGGGGCAACCAACGGAGTCCAAGCCAAGGGCAAGGTGGACCTGGACAAGGTCATTCAGGAACTCAACAACTTCCCTGATGGAGCAAAGAATGGAAATGGTGAGAGAGAATGATACTTATCTGGGCCACGTTTCAAAAAACTTGTTATCACTGCCACAACTGCCACATTTCTATGACAAATTTGCTCTCAGCCAATCAGATGCAAAGATTTCAGTAGCTTATTGCAACTTGTTCTTTATAACAAGTTTTATGAAACAGGGCCCTTATCTGGCCAATTTCACCATAATGTTCATTATGAATGTTCAAGACTTACATGTAGTATATGCAATGACCTTGTCTTCCCTGAGACACTCACCAAATAGTTTTGTTTATAACTTGCGGAATGTGCTGTTCTTATTCAGAGTAGCAAATTGTCTCAATCAAAACTTTAAAAATCTAGCACCAAAATATGTGAAATAAAAAGAAGAGGCACAGATATACATGTATGGGACAGGACCTGTAGGTTTGATAGTCCAGGTGTTACAGAAAAAGTGATATTTGTCCCAAAATGGACAGTTTCCTAGAGCTATCTCTATCTCTATTTCTCAAGGAAGAAATAGAGCTTCCAGTCATATTTGGATGTTAAGGAAGAATGGAGGCATTTTGATAATGCCTCTAAATAGAGCTTTCCAGCTTTTTGTTTTAAAATTTGATTTGCACATTTGATTACATTCATATGTTTGTTTTATATGTTTATGCATTGTCTTTATAATGTGGAAAAAAAAAAAAACCAAACCAAACCAATCAAAATTTTTCTCTTACTCATTATTATGTAGCTGGTCAGAACAGTGTGGGTAGCCTTCTCCATATGGCAGACAACATCGGCAAGGCAGTTGGTACTCTAGTCACGGTCATGACCGATGAGGAGCAGAGCGACAAGGAAAGCGAAGCATAGCCAATCACGAGCCTCCGTGCATTCAAATCATAACAAAAATCAGCCAATGAGGGGTCTTCCATGATGAACATTATTTGCATAATCCTCCTTGAGAGACACTATAGACACTATCATGTGCATTGTCTTAGAGAGGGAAATGTGTATTTTTCACTCTAGATCTGATTTTGTTGCCATTTTGAGGAGTCTGTACTGAGCATACAGATTTTGTTTTATCAGTATGTATTAGCTGTGGTGATACCTGGCATGGACAGTTATCATAATTATGTGGCATTTGTGTTTGAATCACAAGATCTCCAAAGACTTCAAATGAATGATCCTTTCAGCGAAGGCAAAACATCCTTAAAGACACATAAACTAGAGGCCATAGAATGAAACTTATTCACTTTCCTAGGATGTTGATTTCAGTTATGTCATCTCCAGAAGATTCAATGAACCAATATCCAAATTTTACCTGTAGATATGCTTAGAATATGATTAAATATTGCCATTGTTTGAAATAATATCCCCACTTCATGGTTGATTCCGTTATCTATGCATGCTGCAGTTTTGTATTTTGTTTTCGTCATGCATTTTCGTTTGTGTTACGTTCGAGATAAATCTGTTTTGTAAGTTGAGTCTCTAACTGTCAAACATCAGATCGTGTAGACGGTTTGTAGGACCAAAGATAACGATACATTGCACGGAATCAGGGACTCAAATAAAATGTGTTGTTTAGCTGTTAAAACTGGTGCTATAGTGAAGTAATTCATACTCGGTGTGCATAGAGACAAAAAGAGTTATTATGTTGCTATACTACGTGTTCTGCTCTCATAATGATTCATAAATTCCAACCGATAAGGGCCACAAAAAAGAGAGAGAAAGACAAATGTATTTCTGTGTGATTGCTATTAGAAGATGGCCTTTAAAGAGAGGTGGCAGCTTTATGATAGACAAGTTTGACAGTACATACGCTTCCATTAGAGCTTTTTACATTCTTTATTATCATCAGCAAATAAACATAATGCATTTAAATCAATTTTGAAATTATGGTAGCTGAAGGATTAATTAAAGCTTGGTATTATTGTCTCAATTGCTTTTGGGATAGCATTTCTAAAGGGGCTGTTATGTTAATTAATCATTGTATTTCAAAGAACAGGTCTTTGAAAAGTTACTACAATTTGATTTGGGGGGATTTCATTGTTTATGATTGCATAATGCTTCTTCCCACTTTAGTTTATCTCTCGATTATATTATTTCATGTTTATATGTCTACATGTGTAGAATATACATCATGGTATTGTATTCTTCAAGATTTCGTGAAATCATCCTTTTTGCGTAGAGCTTGTTCTGTATTTTATTTTGACTCTCTTTTGATTGTTCTGTTATATATCATGTTATGCCTTTATATTTTGTTCCAGAATCAAATCAAATCACTTCAAAGTGTATTTCCTGCAGATTTTTTAATCAATGACAGTAAGGTTTCTCTCCACCTCTCTCTCTCTCTGTGCTTCATTTAAGAAGGACGCAGCATGCTAATTCGTGTTAACACCAAAAAAAGTGGCAATTCTGATTATTCCCAAAGAAATTTGAAATGACTCAAAATCTTTTGGATATCTCTTATCATGCAAAGATTCTTTTTGTGTTTCATGAAAAATGATATACTGTCCTCTGAAACCTACAAATTATTTTCCAAGGAATGCTCTTAGATTCATGACAAATAAAAGAGATATGGATCAAATTCTTACAATTTCAGCTCAAGACAGTTCCTGTAATGTTTTTGGGTATGTGTGCTGATGCTTTAACTGTCTCTGTCATGTTTAAAAAATGTGTGCTTACTGGCAGATACCTAACTCTTCTTTTATCACTGACATTATTTGATTCTTCCTTCTCTTTTTTTTTTTTCAACTGCTTTTTTCCTAAAATTATTCTCAAACAAAATTAGATATTAATGGAAAATACTTGTCTTCTTCCTTCAAGATGATTGAAAAATGTTGATTAAATACCTGTATTAATCACACACCATCAAGTAATTTTTTTTCCGTAAATCAAGTAATTCTCAGATCTCTGTATTTCTTTAATGGCTTGCATTTTAGAAGCATATTTAGGAGTAGAATTAAAACATTTGATGATAACAGGTGATTAAAAACCAGCACAAATTCTTTACACTTTGTACAGACTTTGTGACTTTTAAGATGATAAATATTTTTCCAGTATTGAAAGCTTTTTCTGCTCATCCTGGTGCCCTTGATACTCCTAAGTTCACGAGAATGATCATTTTTCCGATTTATTTGTTGACAAATATCAGGCACCTGTGTTTGAAAGTGCACTTCCAATCACTACCAATTAAACTTGAAATTGTGTGAGATTTGAATGACAATCTGTTGCTCGTTAGAAGAGTATTAATGAAGTAATACAGTATTTTGAAATGAGAAAATGATCTGATCACAGTTTATATGTAGAAACACAGCCATGTCTATTTTAGTGTAAAGAATTCATGGTGTGATTATGCTTGTGATAAGTTCATCTAGTTGTATATTTCATATTGAACTAATAACATTGTATTCAATATTCCTTTCTTTAATGGAAATGATCTGATATGATATTCAAGAATCAAAGTTAAATTTTGAGGTGCCAAAATTTATATGTAGTGAATACAGCATAAATTGAATATTGGATGACATATTTTGAAGTTAAGAATTGAAATGAATCTAAGCTATCACTGGAGAGGATTTTTATGTGTAGGGAGGTGGGGTTATGCTGACAGTATTTTTTTTTTTCTTTTTAAATAAGTCCAGGGCCGGTATTCTGAAAATCGTGTTAACTTTGCAATCAGAAATAGCGTGCGCCATTGGCTCACATCACGCATTTTTGTCTTGTGTGCTGGTCATTTGCGGAGTTTATACCAACCATAAGTAAGCGTTTTAAATTTGTTATGACAATTTAACAGAGTGAAGATAAGATAAAAGATAACACGATTTTCAGAATACTGGCCCTGATGGTTATTTTTTCCACTTTTGCATCAGTGTAAAATGGGCAGTTAGTTTTCTGTGAGGTTTTCATGTAATGAAGAGTATGACTTATTTAAAATTTGAGTGTTATTTCCCAAACTTTGATGTAAAATCTGTTACAAAGTATGCTGTTCTGATCCAAAATGTTGCGTTTTTGTATGTGTTATAGATTTTCTCTCATTTTCCTCTCTTTTAACGAATCAACATTTTTTCGAAAATGATTAGAAAATACTTGATTTCATTGTAAATAGTCATTTGTTTCTTACTTCTTATGATGAATACAATGCTGGAGGCAGATCATTGAAGAAAATTATAAATACTCCTCATTTTTTATTGACTGTTGAGTCATATTTTGTACTAGATTTCATCTTTTTTGTGTCATGTAGAAGTGCTATTTCTTATGGTATCATGAATTGATCACAATCACCTTCATTTGTATACTGCTTCAAATCCATCTTGATTTTAAAATCAATTTAAGGTTTGAATGAACAAAGAAATAGATAGGAAATGACGAGATTAAATGCTTATGGAGCATTTATTGTAATGTAGTTAGGATTAAATCATGAATCGCCCTTGTAAATTGAATCCTTCGTATATTTTGCAACCCCATTTTTATATAAATACCACAATATTCACAATTATGACTTTCTTTTATGCCAGTATGTTATGACAGTATGTATTTCCGTGGTGTATGTAGTTTTCACTGTATTTTATCTTCACCATTGCTCGAATTCCTATTTTTCATGGTGTCCAGTCATTGTGGTTGTTCATGATTATATTATTAAATTAATCATTATGCAATACCAAAATGAAAGAACCCTAACTGTGTGTATTCTTTTCTCTCTTTGCTGATTTTTGTTCAGACCTGTGTTCAGACCTTTGTGCATTCAAATGTAGTAAACTTATAATAAGATGTTCAAACAGGCATTGGCTTTTTCTTCCTTGCCTTCCAACCATACTGTGGCAAAATAATAACAAATAAACATGTAGAATATAAAGAGAATGAATCTTCTATTCAACTGGCTACTTTAAAGCCATTGAGTAACAATTAAAAATCTGAGCTGCATGGCCCTACATGCTATCAGTGTACGTAATATTGTGTAAATTATGAAGCCCTGAAAAATGCACTTCAAAAGCCATCATCATGTGCTTCATAAAATTGAAAAAATATTCAAATGACCGGAAATGCCAGACCTTTTTTTTTTTTTACCCCATAGGCTGCAGTGTAAAGCATACCCAGTTTAGTTTTGCAAATGGTGGAATTCAGTGACAGATATCTTGATGATAACATCTTATATTTCAAAACCTTTATGTTCCTGGCTGTCCATTTATCCTTTTGAATATCTTTATACAACACAGACATCAAAATTCAACAGTTTTAGAAATTAAGCCTCCACAAAGTTACTGGATCCCTTTAATTTATAGTATTCTTTTCCCTCCTGTAGTGCTCACTCTCTTTCTCTCTCTCCCCTCAATCTCTTAACCCATTCGTGACAGCAATTATTTGAAGCCTAATTTGATCAGCTTTTATTCTTCAAATTGGCAACACCAACATTTTTTTTTTTATTGCTACATTTTTCTTATGAAACACCATGTATCTGAAATAAAAATAAATTGACAGAAAGTATGATAAGAGGTCAAAATGTCGCCAATTTGCAGGAGAAAAGAGTGATTTTAAACTCTCTATCACATTGCCAATTTAAGGATTTTATGCTTATTTTCCTTTAAAAAAATTTCAGCATCAAACAACAAATATTGAGGCAGCCAAAATGGGAACAGTTTGGTAGAATTTTTTACTCTTTCTGCTCATGTATTTGGTATGATTTTCAGGGCTTTGCATCAAAAGTTATTAGGCCAAACCACAAAATGTGGACCTCTGTCACGAATGGGTTAAGCCAACTATACAATCCGACTGCAACCCGATTTTTTAACAAATGGCATTTTTCATAAAATATCGAAGTTTAAACGAGTAAAATTGTCTTATTTGAGGTTTTGAATAATGATAGGAATACTAAAATCGAAATTTTGGTTAACTGCAAGCCTTGTGGTCGGAGTAAAGGCCAAATCGGCTTCAAATCGTAGCCGATCGCAACATTGCTATGACGTCACTATGATTCGAAACGCTATTACTAATTTCCAAATCGGATCGCAGACCGATGACATAGTGTGCGGCGGGCTTTACTTTATCTCTCCTTTTCTCATTTTCTCTGTCACTCTCACTCTCTCCTCATCTCTCTTCTCATCTCCTCACTCTCCTCTTTCTCTTTTCCCTCTCTTCCTCCAGCTCCCTTCTCTTTCAATCTTTCTACCCTCTCTTTCTCACTCTCTTTCTCTCTCTCTCTCCCCTCAATCTCTTACTTTATCTCTCCCTTTCTCATTTTCTTTGTCACTCTCACTCTCCTCATCTCTCTTCTCATCTCCTCACTCTCCTCTATCTCTTTTCCCTCTCTTCCTTCCTCTCCCTCTCTTTCTCACTCTCTTTTTCTATTTTTCCCCTTCTCACTTTCTGTTCTCTCCCTTTCATCATCGTGTCTCTCTTTGAACAATATGACGTAAACACTGCCTTCCTCTGTTTATGAAGTAGGTCGTTGATGTTGAAACACTATCAATAATTCACTGGCAATTTATGATTACATTCCACAAATTTTTAATCACAGATGAAAATATGAGTAGGGTCTGTATCATTCCTGGGGAAACTGTGTCAAAAGCGCTGTTGTCCATATTGATGAAATTATCCTATTCACCTTGGATCAGCTTGTGATAGTTGTTAAACAGGCCTATATGATTTTGGCACAAGTTCTTTATGCTCTGTGACAGACTTTAATCGTAGATGCTACAGAATATCCTTTTCCTAGCTTGTTATGCCTCCGCCCACCGTAGGTGGTTGCCGGAGGCATTATGTCCCGTTTTCGTTCTCGCGATAACTTAAGAACCCTTTGTCGGATCAACTTCAAACTTGGTTCGTGTATGCATATGGGAGGGACAATGATCTGATTAGATTTTGGGGTCTGAAAGTCAAAGGTCAAAGGTCACAGAGGTCATTATGTACGTAGAAATGGTTCGTTCTCGCGATACTCAAAAACAATTTGACGGATCAACTTCAAACTTGGTTCATGTATGCATATGAGAGGGGCAATGATCTGATTAGATTTTTTATTCTCATAGGTCAAAGGTCATAGAGGTCATTATATACGTGAAAATCGCTTGTTCTTGCGATAACCTAACAATTCTTTGACGGTTCAACTTAACTAGGCTCATGTATGCATATGGAATGTCTCATGATGGTGTCATTAGATTTGGGGTCACAAGGTCAAAGGTCAAGGTCAAAGATGTCATTGTATACATGAAAAAAATCACCATGAATGTGCCATTTCTGACCTGGCAATGGCGGAGGCATAAATTTCGACCGCGCGCGGTCGAGGATTCATCTAGTTTGTTCTTTTTGTCTGTCTTGTTTTGTTTTGTTTCTTTGTAAGATTTGTGTGTTTGTATTTTGTTTTGTTGTTTGGAGTTTTTTTCTTTTCCTTTCTCCTCCAACTTCTTTCTCTTCTAATCCCCTTCCTTCTCATTGTTTTTTCTTCTAATCCTGTCTTTTTTAAAAGCCCTTTCCTTCTCCTCCTCCTTCTCCTCTTCCTCCTCCTCCTCCTCCTCCTCCTCCTTATCCCACTTCCTACTTAACTCATTTTTTGTTCCAATTACTCCACTAATTTTGTTCTCTTTCTCTCCTTTTAGTGATTCAACACCTTGTTCTTGTTCTTCTCCTTCTTCCCCTCCCTTCTCTCCTCTCTCTACTCCCTGTTAAGTGGCGGATTAAGGAGGGTACATCCCGCCCGTGATCCCCCTTGAAACCAAAGTTGTGACTCCCTCCGTTTCTTAGTATATATGTATGTTTGGTGTTTTTGTTGTTTTTTTTTCTTGGTTTTTTTTTTTTTTTGTTTTGTTTTTTGTTTTTTTTTTAGATCTGTGGACCCTTTTCTACTTCCTACTTGTCAGAGAATAAACCTATTTACGACTTCAAATTTATGCACGTTTCTCTCCAGAAGACCAGAACCCTTGATTATACCAACTATTTAGTTCAACTGAGTTGCACAATGACGACTGAATAGATGGAATCCACTGTGCATGCATTAGTGGTTGTTATGTCAGGCACGCCCCTGGCAAGCTTCTTAGTTGTCAAGGGAAACTTTTGTTCAATAACTATGCATGAAATTAGTAAACAGGTCTATTTGGAAGGACAAAGAGACCCAATCTGTCTGATGACTTTTTTTTTTCCCCTGGTAGGAATGTTTACAAATTATTATTGACCTTTATTTTTACGAAATCCTGAATTTGCCCTGCTCTTTTTTCTTTAGTTTTTTTTTTTCAATTTCTTCTGCCTTTGCATCTTCCCTATTTTTCCTTTTCTAATTAAGCGCAATCCCAGATCGCATTCCTAAAGAAATCTCTATCCCTAATGAAAATGCTTGCAAATTAATGTTTGCATAATGCATTAGATCCATTTATATCACAGTCCCTCGTTAATTTAGAAAATCAATCTTCAAATTGCCTTCGTACAGTAGAGAATATCCCCCTCACCCCCATTCCCCCACCCATCCCCCAGAAATGCTCATCCAATCATGCAGTCATCTTCTACACTTTTTCTTTCTGTATACACTGGGCATTTTCACGTTTTAATTGTCCAATTTTATTTATGATTCTTCACATTCTCTCTCCCTCTCCCCCTCTCCCGCTATTCTCTCTCTCTCTCTCTCTCTCTCTCTCTCTCTCCCTCTCTCTTTTCTCCTTTTCTCTTCTTCCCTCCTCAGAATGATTAAATTGCTCTCACTCACAGTGTTGCCTATGCAAGCATTTGCAAAACAGATAATCGATGTCGAGACAAAAAATATTTACACACCAGTTATCGGCAAACATAAATGAGGGGAATAAATTATCCATCTCACTATTTTAAAGCGTCTACCCTTTTAGCGCCTATGCAGTGGTGGGAATATAGAATTGATACTAGATTTTGGAATATGTTCCCATAATGATCACTGGATATCATGTCATTACCATTCTTGCTGTGAGGTCAGGGCAGTCAAACAAAGTGGGTAGATAGCGTGGTAACCTTGTTGTTGGTAACTACCAGTGCGACAGAGTCCTGATTAAGAATAAAGAAGAAAGTATTAAAAGAACAAACTCTTTTATTTTTAAATAATTCCTCTGGAGATGTTGATGAGCGCGACGAAAACAGGTAAAGTACAACAATTCATCTCGCAGTTTTTGATGGAGCTAAAGTTAAGCTGTATTTGTTCTTTTGTTTGATTGCTTATTTGTTTGTTTTGTTTTAAGGGGAGGAAGTTTAATGGTTGGATTTATTGTTTTTGTTGTTTGTTTTTCAATCATCAAAATGACAGTAAGCAGCAGTCACGCTTGCTATCTCAAAACGTATTTTACACCATGTTTTCAATATGTTATCATTACATTTTAGCGATGAGATGTCTTTGTGTACCCATCGAATATCTCCACGTATTATTGGTGTTTCTTCTCTTTCGTCAAACTGTTCAACTCGTCGCGGAAGTAGAGGTACGTAGCTTGTCATCTTGAATGTATAATTATTGAAAACAAACAATTAAGTGAAACCGACGATTTGGTGATTTTTTAGAGTTTTTCTTTTAGGTAAAGGTTTTATTATTATTTTCTTCTTAACCGACAAAACAAGAGCATTATCAATTCAATCGAATTTCCAGGTCAAACATATTCAAAGACAGGCAATTGAAATGACATGAATTTTGCTACCTTTTCGTCAGCACTTAAATCTTTATTTTACTGATATATTTTGTAACGAAATGCATATTCTTTTGGGACGGAGTTTACTAGTTGTCTAGCAATCGAGGACAAAGTAATATTACTGATAGGAATAACATTAAATATCCGGGCTTTTCAAATACTCAAATACTCCTATAGTTCAATTATGTAAAAAGCGTAGTTTTTGTTGTGAAAATAAATGAAAGATAACTTTCATTACCGTTATTATTGAATTTTTATAGACATATACGGAATGGAGCGCCATGACGACCGCCTCTGGTTCATGCGGTGTCGAGGTAAGATGATTGTAAACCATTCTGATTTGATTGTTAGTTAGTTCGAGGTTTAAGACCGGCAGGATTTAATTTAAATCAGTTCATTAAACCCCGGCCCCGTAAATATAATGTAAGCCGCAATTAATTTCAAGTATAGTACAGCATCAGAAATGAAAATGTCCCAGGGGCGGCGCCAGGGTATTTTGATAGGGGGGTGATCCATAGTTTATTTACGTCTTAAATGAAAAAAAAATAGGGGTTTTAAATAGTTACATGATCCAATCCTCTCTTTTCCCATACTATTCTTTCTTCTTTCTACTCTTTTTCTTTCTTATTTCTTTTCTTTTCTTCTCTTCCTTTTCTCCTCTTTTTTTTTTTTTTTTTTTTTTTTGGTCACTTGAAAAATCATAAGGGTTGTCGCCCCCACCGCCCCCTGTAGCGCTGCCCCTGGAATGCCAACAAGAAGAGTGTAGTAGATAGTAAGTAAGAATGACATTTAGTTTAGAGTTTTTCAAGACTATGTGCTACAAATCAATATTCTTAGACCATTGCATTCCATACAGGGCGGCGCTACAGGGGACAAGGGGTGGTCGCCTTCCCCCGTGATATTTCAAGTGATCAACAAAAAAAAGAAGGAGAAGGAGGAGGAGGAGAAGAAGGAAGAAGGAGAAGAAGAAGAAAGAAGAAAGAAGAAGAAGAAGAAGAAGAAGAAGAAGAAGAAGAAGAAGAAGAAGAAGAAGAAGAAGAAGAAGAAGAAGAAGAAGAAGAAGATGATGATGATGATGAGGGAAGAGAGGGCAGGGACATGCAACAATTGCCCTATTTGTTCATTTAAAACTAAATAAACTCACCTGTTGGCCACGGTTAAGAACCAGAAAAAATACCCTATCAAACTACCCTGGCGCTGCCCCTGATTCTGCCATTCTATTTTCAATTCCTTACATCGTTACATGTTACACCCCATAATTAATTTCATCTTTCATGTGCTTTGCAGGTAGATGCTTCATTCTTCTGCGCCTGCAATAAATTGTCATGCTACATAATAAACTCCGTGAGCCCCGTCTCGTTTGATGTCGCAGTGGAGATCTGTTCCAGCGTCGATTACCACCTCGTCTACATCGAAACCGAAGACGAGCAGAACTTCTTGGTGGATACCATCAGCGCCGTCTCCGGTGAGTCGCAGCTCTGGTTGGGCCTTACTGGGACTTCATCGCACACATGGCTGGACGGAACGCCACTGGTTTACGATCGTTTCAACAACGTAAGCGATGACAACATTCGTTATTCTAGTCATAACCAGCAGACGGGATGCTACCGCATTATCGGGACTTATTACTGGCAGTGGCATGACTGGTACTGTACGGCGTTATTCGGCTATATATGTGAGAAGGAAAATTTGCTATTAACAACAGCGACAGAATTGTCACATTATACAACACTTTCATTGGAAACAGAACAAATCATAACCGAATATGAAATAATTTCGCCCACATCAACAGCTGAAGAATCTCCGGAGAGCCATGCCGATACCCACCAATCTTTCTCGACAACACAGAGTGACGTCAGAGAAACGGAAGTGAGTACTGCTCAATATCGACCTGTTTCAACTACACTAGATGACAATAAGATACTTGAAGAAAGCACTACGCAATATGGACTTGAGCCAACAACGCAGGGTGACGACAGGACAATTGCAGATAGCACAACTCAATATAAAACTGTTTTGACCCAAGATGACGTTGAGGCAACAGCAGAAAGTACTAACTACATGAGTATTTTGACAACACTGGGTACCTTAACTACTATCGAAGGAAGCTCTACTACTCCTTCGACATCAAGAACTGACGTTGAGATAACGGCGGAGAGTCAGACTCAGCATAGACCTGTCTCGACAATACTGAATGACGAAGGCACAACTCAATCGCAATCTGCTGCCACAACACAATCTGACGAGGACACTTCTCAATTTAAATCTGCATCTACAACACTTGATGACGAAGGCACGACTCAGTTGAAATCACGTTTTACGATACTGACCAACGAATTAGGCACAACTCAATTCAGATCTGTCTTGACAACATTAGGTGACGAAAGTACAACTAGATTTAGAGCAGTCTCTGCAACATCGAGTAAAGAAGACAAGACTCAGTTTAACTCTCTCTTGACAACACAAAGTAACAAAGAAACAACTCAATTTGAACCTGTCTCGTCAACACAGGCTGACGAAAGCACTACTCAATTTAAGTCTGATTCTACGACGCCGGCTTATGAAGACACTACTCACTTCGAATCTACCTTGACAACACAGGCTGCAGATGGTGGCAAAACTAAACTTATATCTGTCTCTACAATACAATCTGGCGAAGACACTACTCAGTTCGAATCTACCCCGACAACCCAGGCTGACGAAGGCACAACTCAACCTTATTCTGCCTCTACAACACAATCTGGCGAAGTCGCTTCTCAGTTCGAATCTACCTCGACTAAAAAGGCTGATGAAGGCACAATTCAACCTCATTCTGCCTCTACAACACAAATTGTTGAAGGCACTTCTCAATTCGAATTTACCTTGACAACACAGGCTGATGAGGGCACAACTCAACCTTATTCTGTCTCTACAACACAATCTGGCGAAGGCACTACTCAGATCGATTCTACCTCGAAAACACAGGCTGATGAAGGCACAATTCTGTCTAAATCAGTCTTTTCAACATCAACCGACGAAAGCCCCACTCACTTTAAGTCTGTCTCGCCTAAACTCACTGATGAAGACACAACAAACGTTAAATCAGTCTCAACAACACGAACCGAGGAAGGGACAACTCAAGTCATTCCTGTCACTACAGCTTTTAGCCATATGCCATCAACAGAGACTGGTTACCCATTGGAGTTCTCCAAAACAGAAGAATCTTCAGTGGCATCCTTCGTACCATCTTCTACCGGAAGCAATGTTGAAGGTAGAGAGACATCATCCAGAGCTGATGCTACTATTGCTGACTCCTCTACATCATACGCAGAAGTACAAATGCAAGCGGTAGAGTTTGGAATGTCTAAGACAGGTATGTAATAGGAAAACTATTACTATTTTGATTATGTGATGACCATATCTCGAGGTACTAATTGTCAGTGGGATGCTGTGTGATAGGTTAGGGTAGGTATCATTAGTTCATGAAACTGAATAGGTAATTATAATGGCTTTAGTGATTTCTGTGATGAAATAGTTGTAATATGTCCTGAATAAAGAGTGGGGTTTCTTCTTCTTTCTTCTTATCAATATATTTCATGACATCTGTAGTAAAGACTGACAACAAATTTGCTAACACCCAGGATCATTTAGTACTTCTTACATAAACTTGTCTGTCTCTCTTTCTGGCTTTTTGGCTGGCACACAGTTATATCATTCCCTTTGACAACAAACGGTTTAAAAGCATTTTGAAGGACGATAGTTAGGGTGCGCGCGCGAGTGTGTGTGTGTGGGGGGGGGGGGGGGGGCTATACTGCTTGAAAATTTTCTTGTCTTTTTTTCTTTACCTTTTTCTCAGACTTGGAAATACAAGGCTACTGGTAGTTAAATGTAGTAGACCACATTTACACAACAGTGTTTCAAAATTTGAAGAGAATTAAGCCATTTTCATTTTAAACGGCTAGATATTCATGTACAACTATCATGTTATCAATTTACAATATTCCCAAAAAATGAGTGAAAAAATGCATGGTTTTACTCTTAAAGCGCCGGAAAAGAAAATTTGTGTTGAATATTTCCTTCTCAATCCTAAACGGGGATGTACTGGGATCTATAAATTTACGTGTTTTTTTTTTTGTTTTTTTTTGTTTTGTTTTTTTTTTGGGGGGGGGGTGTTTCATTTTAAGCGTTATGATCATGTTCATACGCTATTTGATTTTACAATGGAGAAAAATTATTATCTTCACAGACTTCTGCAATCCAGTATCCAGTAAATTCGACACCATTCTCTTCCACCACTTTTCATCATCTGGCACCTGTGTCCACAGCAAGTATCATACACACTCGTTGCTGAGATGTGCCTGGATCTGTCACGATGAACTTTCCTGCACGCATTTCAGTTTTGATCAGGAGCGCGTTCGAGTGTGTCCTTTTCAAGAATATGGATTCATTGTCATGTGATCAATCGAACGTACAAGATGGAGGATCGATTTTGTACGCCAGACATTAGAAAGTCAAAGAAAGCGGATTGATAATATTGGAATTGTATTATTTAGATAGAGTTTCCTAACCGAAATAAACATAACTGATACCATTAACAACACAATTTTAAATAGTATAGAAATGGGGTGGGGTGGGGAGGGGGTAGGAAAGAGAATAGATGCTAGATCAGGTGTCAGGGGTCAGGTGCCGGGGTAGGTAGACGGAAATCCTGAGGACGGGGACGCACCCGCGCCTACGAATTGACCTGGAGGACCGCCCCTTCCCCTTAACGACTTTGTAACCTTTTGGTTTGTGGATGTTTTAGTTCGTTGGGTAAAATTAGGGTTTTTTTTTTAAAGGGTCCGTTCGAGAAAGCCAAGGACGTTTTGTTTGTTTTTAACGCTGGTCGTCTGAACAATCATCAAAGTTTTATTATATCCGCGATCATTTCCGAACCCAAGGGTACCAAGATAACTATTTTGTATAGCACCTGTCGTTCAAACAGCCTTTAACCAAGCAACAGTGATATTACAGGACTATGTGTTGTCCAGAGCATTGTTTTAAAGTATGCATAAATATCAGAGCACATTCCTAATATATTCATGCGCTTCAATCTCAGAAGCTTGTTATTTTCATTGTTATGCGGTGTTTTTTTTTCTGCTTTTTCTGATGTAAATCTGCGAATGTATCTGGCATGCTACCTTCGTGCTCTCTCTCTCTCTCTCTCTCTCTCTCTCTCTCTCTCTCTCTCTCTCTCTCTCTCTCTCTCATAAAGGGAACAATAAAATAACTAGGGAATTTCTGTAAAGCAGGAGTGTTTTGTGACAATGGTTAGTTTTGGCGTATCCAAATACATGTACAATCAAGAGAAAATGCACATGAATTGTATAAGCAGGTACAACTGAACAGATAGAGCATCATATTATTGTAATAATTATCATGAATTTCAACGTAATTACGCGATACGTGTTGTGTCTTCAACAAGATTATATCTGTATACACCGGGCCGTCACTGTCATGCGCCTAAATTATGAAAAAGGAAAAAATGGAACAAGCGTGGAATCGAAAAATGTGTGTTCGGGTAATGAAGAAAAAAAGAGTCTCAAGTGTATCTTTTACGGAATTTCACCGTTTCTACATCAGTATTGTGAACCGGATGCCAATTTTGGGTAAGTACCCTTCAGTAATCTTTGTTTTTATTTGTTAAGCATTGGATGAAGCTCACATTGAAGCCTCTCTCTATCGTAAAGCAGGGTTAAAAGAAACCTTATTTTTGAAAAACCTTCTGATACAGTATTCTGTCTCCAGGACCCTATACATTCATTATTTTAATGAATGAAAAAGAAAAAAAAAATCCCTAATAAGAGGGAACAAACAACGAAATATATGTCAAAGCATTTTATCATAATGATTATCATACATAATTCGTATGCACACTATTTTACGGTATTCTATGGAAATCAAAGGCCCTTAATTAAGTCTTTCTCGCCGGCCTACTATATTTGTTCACTCCCACTCCTCTATCTCTCTCCATCACTTACTCATTTATGTAATCCTTCTCTCTTTATTCCTTTTCTCTTTTTATGTAATTTATTTCATTTTTGTAATTCTTCCCTATTTACTCCTCTTCTCTTAACTCCTCATTTGACAGTTCTTTCTCCATCTCTCTACCTCTGGGGAGCGTTTCATGAAAGGACTCGTCGGATGTTTTATCCGACAAAGTCTGTTTTATCCGACAGTTGCCATAGTAACGATGCTTCTCAGCCAATCAAAATCAAGGAAAGATGTCAGATCTGACAACTTGTCAGACAACAAATGTTGATGAAACGCTCCCCTGTTCTTTCTTTTGATCATGTGGTTCCCAGTCTCCCCCTCCCCCATCCTCACACATCATGCACTGGGTTATGATGCTGGGCGGGTCCATTCATTCACCCCCCCCCCCCCAAAAAAAAAAAAAAAAAAAAAAAAAGAGGGGAAGAGAGAGAGAGAAAAAAAAAGAAAATGGAGTGGTCGTCTATATATCTTCTGAATATTATCACAGGCACTACATAGCCCACCTTCCACACCTCCCCACCACCACTGCACACACAAAGCACTTGATATTTACCATACATGGTGATATTATCAGGCAACCATCTTAAACTAAACCCCAAAATACAAGCACAGCCAAGCACCCCCCCCCCCCACACACACACACAGTGTGGGGCATTATCTTGAGTAAGGAGAAAGACCCACAGGTTTTTAGCATGCAGACTCAATTAAAAAATGGAGACAGTGCACATACATGCAACATGTTCACATACAATATTTTTTCCTAATCAATAATTCACCAAAAAATAGAGAATTTCACAATATCAATATCAAATACCATGGAAACATTATAATGCACATTTGTGTTTCAAGTTTAGTTTCCTGTAAAAATCAATAAATCAGATATGTAACATAAGGCAAATACTATTCAGGAAGAAAAACCCCCTCTTCACACAATCAAGAGGTAGAGTGAACCCTTTATGAGGAAGAAGCAAAGTAAATTTGGGTGGAGAACAATTGAAAGCATTTACATATTTTCTTCACCTTTCTTAACAGTTCACACCTCTATCACACCAAGACCGACATAAGACCAACAACAGATCAAACATGAAATTTATATCACATGAATGCCCAAGAATCAGTCAGTTTAGAGTCAGTCTGGAGTAGGTTTGGAGTCGGTTTAACCCAATCGTGACAGAGGTCCACATTTTGTGGTTTGGCCTAATAACTCTTGATGCAAAGCCCTGAAAATCATACCAAATACATGAGCAGAAAGAGCAAAAAATTCTACACAAACTGTTCCCATTTTGGCTGCCTCAATATTTGTTGTTTGATGCTGAAATTTTTTAAAAGGAAAATAAGCATTAAAATCCTTAAATTGACAATGTGATAGAGAGTTTAAAATGACTCTTTTCTCCTGCAAATTGGCAACTTTTTGACCTCTTATCATACTTTTTGTTAATTTATTTTTATTTCAGATACATGATGTTTTATAAGAAAAATGTAGCAATAAAATAAAAATGTTGGTGTTGCCAATTTGAAGAATAATTATTATAATTTAAATAATTCCTGTCACGAATGGGTTAAAGTCCATAAGGAGTCGGTATGGAATCAGTCTGGAGTAAGTTTGGAATTGGTCTGGCAGTGTGATTTTATAGGTATCATACACAGAATGAACACTGAAGTAATTTGGGGATTGATTTTGTGTAAATATAACAGTACTCAAACCACTTCTAGATTTGCTTTTAAAAGGTTATGTTTACTACATTGGATGTACTTTTTTTTAAACCCATTCGTGACAGAGGTCCACATTTTGTGGTTTGACCTAATAACTTTTGATGCAGAGCCCTAAAAATTATACCAAATATATGAGCAGAAAGAGCAAAAAATTCTACACAAACTGTGCCCATTTTGGTTGTTTGATGCTGAAATTTTTTAAAGGAAAATAAGCATTAAAATCCTTAAATTGGCAATGTGATAGAAAATTTAAAATCACCGTTTTCCCCTGCAAACTGGCAACTTTTTGACTTATCATAATTTCTGTCAACTTATATTCATTTCAGATACATGACGTTTTATAAGAAAAATGTAACAATAAAATAAAAATGTTGGTGTTGCCAATTTGAAGAATAAAAGCTGATCAAATTAGGCTTTAAATAATTCCTGTCACGAATGGGTTAATAGAAAATATCCAGAATCGATTCTCTATTGGTTGCTTAAGGATGGGTAAATAAAATGATTGCATAAACATGTTCATCAGTACTCTTTAATATATTTGTGCATAAAAATGGGCACCATCATTGTACTGCTTACTGTATTAATTCATAAAACATTCACCTAAATACTGAAATTGTATAATCAATTTTTTTTTAACTGTGATGGTAGATCGGTGGTAATATTTTATAGTACGCGAATCTGCCTGAAGAGGCACACTAGGCGCACAGTAATCATAAATCAATATAAAATGACAATGTATAATCAAGAAAATATAATTTTTGTAAGTAACAGCAGCAAGTAATCAAATACTGATAAAGACAATCACGGTATAAAACAAAATACGAAAAGAAGAACATGCAATAGCTAATCAGATCCTAATGGTACACTTTCTTCGTGAGAAAGGTTTTCAGTTTCTTTTGAAAGTTCCTGACAGATGAAATAAATGTCATGCCAGGCAGGGAGTTCCAAAATAATGGGGGCAGAAACACAAGATGACCTATCAGCCTATGACCTCCTAGAACACACTTCTTTGCACTGATCAACAGTTTCCTGAGCGGTACATGTATGATTAAAAAAGTAAATTTTAAATGTTCATATGCGAGAAAGGCATCATTATTACCATGATCATAATAACAGAGATTGGAAAGGACCAAAATTATTGAAACAAGATTAATAGACATGTAAAGCTTTACAAACTACTTGCACTTACATTACACACACTAGCACATTGAAAAATGTAAACTTACAGACATGAATATATCGTAATGGGCAAAAGAAATGGCAGTTTTACAAAGTTCTACATGATAATGAGAAAATTCTGCTCAATATCATAATCATCGTATTAAATACAATATCAGATATCTAATAGCAAAATGTTCCATGGATAAACACAATGAAATGGAACATCTGGCAGTAGAAGTACAGGTATTCAGAGTCCTTACATGATCACGACTGAATTCAAAGTCAGGCAATTATTGCATGTAGATAGGGTGTAACTTGGGGCCTGTTTCTCGAAACTGCTGTAAGTGTCAAGTATTTAACACTTGTCCCTATGGGAGGGTTGTTCCAAAAACCTAGACTTATGACGCTTCCAAGAAACAGACCCCCAGGGTTATGTGCCAACAGTGATCACTCTAATTTTTTTACCTATCACAGTAAAATCATATTACACAATTAGGTATTGCATTTTATAAGCATTCAAGGAATGCATTCCTACACTTGGGTTAACCCATAGAGGTACAGTGTCTCCTTTAGGAGACACTTTGGTAGTATCTGCTGATCAAGAATGCTGGGCATCACACATTATACATGAGCACAAAGAGAAAAATTCACTGAAAGTTTTGAGTCCATTCCCAATGCAGTACGTTGTTGCATTTTCGAATAAGAGCAGTTTGAATATAACTAATCATTAAACTCTTTAAATTGGCAACGCAGTGAATATCATATAATCACCATTTCCGTGTTCGAATTGGCAGTTTCAGCTTAAATTTTGCAATCAGAATTCATTTTGGTTCATATTACATCTATAATTATTTTTTTCAAATCATGTACGAGTGGAAAAAATAATATTTGTTGCCAATTTGAGGATAGAAGACTGATTAATTTAGACCTCTAAAAAGCTCTGTACTTCTGTGGGTTAAGAGTGAGAAAACATGAATCTACATTTGGCTCTCTCCAATCAGTGCTGTACATGAGTAAATCTCTAAGCACCTTATCATTGCTTCAGCGCACTGTTTCATGATATACAAATATACAGGGCCCGAGGAAATCTAGTTCGATCTATAGGGGTCAGGTTGAAGCGGACTGCAGTAAAATGGGCGATTGACTGTAGTCGCCTGAGACCGACCCCATATTGAAACTAAATTTCCGAATGAAAGGTCCTGTATATTTGTTTTATATCCCTTATCAAAAATTAGATCCAATTACATCAGGGTCTAGATCTATAATAACTGAAATTCAAAAGCAGTAATCGCACTCACCGTAGACTGCAGTAGATTTCTAACAGTTAGACTAGAATAGGCCCGGGTGTAACGTTAGAAAGATCTAACGAGTACTCTAACGTAATTAGAACTAACGTTAGACTGTTGTTACATGTAAAGATCCGATGACAACCAGTTACAAAAATCATATAGATGCAGTCCAATTGTCAGCAGTCTAATCCAAACACAGTCTAAACAGCCGAACTCCACCATGTCCAAAGCCCGGTCCAAAGCTAAGACATGGCAAATACTACAGTTGAAATAAGAACAGAACTCTATCGGCTTTGTTTCTGAAAGGAGCCATTGCTTTAATGAAAGGCGACGCGCTTTCACATTCCTCTGACCGATACCGATCACAAATAACAATTAGGGAGGAACATGTCTTAAATTGAATATCGATAGTTTGGAAGCGAGAAAAAGCGCTACTGAAATGACCCTGAACTGACCTACTTCGAGCCACTGCACTCCGCGAAATTTGATTTGTGTCTGCGCCGTCACATCGCGAGGGTTACCCGGTGGAGACAACTGGCTGTTTGGTGTGTCCGAGAGATTGCATGAGTTTAGGGAACTATGGCTACGGTTTCACGAAACTGAAATAAGTCTCAGTTCATGGACATCACATTGAAACGTGTGTTATCTCTACAACACACGTTTCAATGGGATGTCCAAGAAGTTAGACTTATGACATTTTCATGAAAAGGCCCCAAGGGGAAAACGGAGGCAAAATAGTTCAAAAATTATCTTACTCTGACGTCAGTGACCTATTATGCTCTCTGAGGAATTTTCTTTTTCTGGCAAAATTATGATTAATCACATGAGGGGCTCCCGACCAATCCAAGAGCAACAAATTTTCAATGTGGGATATAAAACCTGTTATCAATAACAAGTTGAAATAACTGTTATAAGCTACTGAAATCCTTGCATCTGGTTGGCTGAGAACAAATTTGTCATAGAAATGTGGCAGTTGTTACTGATAACAAGTTTTATGAAATGGGGCACAGATTCACATTTCAGATGCATAGATTTTTTTTTTCATTTTCATTTTTCAAAATACATTTTAAATACATAATAACAAACGAAAAAAGGGAAAAAATAAAGGGATATAATATAAATAAAACCAATGCAAAAAGCAAAACAAAAAAAATCCAAGAAAAGGAATTGAATATAAGAACGAAAATAAAAAACAGAGACCAGCAAAAAAGCATTACCGTAAGTAGTCCATGGTAACTTTATGCAATCATATTCCAGTAGACTTACTAATCTCACAAGACTTAAATCAAAAGCATTTGCAGCATTGCAGCATGAAATTTCAGTGAATTGTTAATAACTGCCATTCTTCAAGCAAGTTTTTGGTCTTAAAGTAGATATATGGGACACAGCATTACACACCCAGATACATGTGCATATATTAAAATGATTGTCAAACATTTGTATTCCAGATATATGTCATGATTAACATTTCAATTGTCTCTATTAAAGTAAAATATGATACATCTTATTGAACTCAGTTGACAAAATGTTACTTATCTTATCTAATCATGTGCAAAGGATATAGTTAATATATTTGATCATGTTGCAAAAGATATCTCATAAGAGTGTGAAATTTATCTGGGTCTCAGGCAAGTGTCAGCATCTTCTCTCATAGTTACCATTTTTCTTGTGGCTCTAAGAAAAGTTGCCAACACTGAAGTTCTCTCTAATAATTAAGTGTGACGTTTCCCATTCGATCGTGGAAATGTCTTCTCATAGTACAATAGTCATCTTTTCCATTTGACACACATGTTGAAGTGCCCAAATCAGTGCTTGGACATATTCTCTGGCCACTATGGCTTCGGGTTGTACTTTGTCAAAGATGTAAACTTAGGGTTAGGCTTCGGGTTATTAGGGTTAGGGTTGCAATTTTGCATTAGGTTAGGTTTAGGGAAAAGTATGGTATTTGGTCTAAGATTGAAGTTTAGAATTAAATGGTTAATGCAGGAAATTAATGAAGAGTAATTATTGCTGGAGAATGTGTTGTGCAATCTCCTGTGTCAGCATCAACACATCTTGGAAGTGACTTTCCCCTTGCACATATACCTTGAAGAGTCTCGATCATAGTTTTGGAGCACCATCTTCCTTTCCACCCCATAGCTCACCAGGCATCGGAGTTCCCTCCATTGCAGCTCTGAGGTTGTCCGCTACCACGGTGCTTATCTTCGTGATTCCGCCATGAGTGAGCATGGCTACGTGGGGGGTGACAACCACGTTGGGCATATGAAGGAGGGGGTGATTGTAGGGGAGGGGCTCAGGATCTGTCACATCCAGAGCTGCGCCCCCAATAGTGCCGTTCTTCAAAGCTTCAATTAAGTCTTTGGTCACAACAACAAGTCCTGCAACAGAGCCAAGTTAGAGGGCAAGTGTAAAAGAGACAGGGAATAACATATTCTTCTTGTTCTTGTTCAATGTCCCTTACATTCTGGAAGGAGTGCAATACTATACCCGCAAAAGGTCATTTCAGTGATCTGAATATTTAAAGTCAAATTATAGAAGATCGAGGTGTTCATAAACCATTTTTTGGTATAATCTACAAACCTGAAGTAAATGATAATTTGGTGCTCAAAACTTTCCCTCATTCAAAATGGTCTCATCTATCACTTTCTAAAATGCACAAAATTTTTGTATTATTCACACATTAATATATCTATGACTTCATAACAGGAAGAAAATAAAACTGCAAATAATTAGCAGATTTATGCAAGTATAGAGCATGACCATACACAGTGGGGGGGGGGGGCAGTTCCCCCCCCCCCCCCGAAATTTTGAAAACTCATATTTCATACTGAAAATTTTCATAAAATCCACCAAAAACTGCACCAAATCCCTCAAATTCACTTTCAAAAAAGCGCCCTTGTGACCAGCTTAGTCGCTTCGCTCCCTCGCTCTCAAGTTTTTTCGAAATTTTTTACGCGTCTTGCCCCCCCCCCCCCCCCAGTTTTAACTATTAATAAATGCTAGAATTTCAGCTCAGCTCTTTCCAAATGGTCAAATCTGGAAGATTTGTTGTTCATTCAGTCACATCATTACACATACCTCTTGATACATTGATGACAATAGCCGTGGGTTTCATGAGTTTGAACTGGTCCCTTCCCATCATGCCCCTGGTTTCCTCTGTCAGGGGTGGGGTCAACATGAGGTAATCCACCTGGGGTAGGAGGCCCTCTAGCGTTGAGCAATACGTAGCACCGACTTCCTCATCATCCTCCCTGGAATGGATAAAGAAGAGCAAACCTGAAGGTTATCTTGTAGATAACTGAAGCATCTCATTCCTAAATGCTTTGTATTACAGGAGCTATCCTATTCCCTGTAGGCAGT
This sequence comes from Echinometra lucunter, assembly GCA_029962745.1. Classification (NCBI taxonomy): domain Eukaryota; kingdom Metazoa; phylum Echinodermata; class Echinoidea; order Camarodonta; family Echinometridae; genus Echinometra; species Echinometra lucunter. Next base: position 5,761,917 of record CM057160.1, read on the forward strand.
GGATTAACAGATAGAGAAATAGGGTCAAGGGGCAAATGTTATCTCGAAACTCCTTTTTCTGCAAGAAGCAAATACAAAAACTTGAAAACTTGCTTTGCATTGTTTCTCATGTATAGAGAGATCATTTCAAACATAAGTGACATTATGAAAACTTGCTGAGAACACCTTCAACCAATAATAAACCAATGCCCATAGGAACCAGGTGGGCCCTGTATTATGTTTATGGGAATTTCAGAATTCAGTAGTCATCAGGTTATAATATTTGCAATTCACAACTATCATGATTAAAATTTGTAGAAAATGAAACAAATTTGATTATGAAATAAGTATGAGCTGAAAAAGAGAATCTTATTGCATATGTATTAGTCTTTTATTCCATTTTAGAGTATGAGGCAAACCTCTTCTTTTGACCCCAGTATGACACAGCCTGCAGACTTAGACTATACTTTGACACTTGCATATAATTCCATAACGCCTTGAGTTGACCCCAACTTTGCCAGCTGGTGGTTGTGCTAAAAGCAGCTATATTGCAGTGCCAAAGAATTACAGCAAAGTGTGCAGTCTACACTTCAGGGCCCTTAACACAAAGATTTGCAATCAATCGCAAAGTTGTAACAGCCAATCAAGAGCATTGTTTCATGCGCATCTCAGTTCAATAAGGTGACCCTGGACCAATCAGAATGGTTGTTTAAAATTTGCGATCGATTCGCAAACCTTTGTGTTACAGGTCCCTGATTCTGTTAAGCCTTACAACAGACTGGGGTTTGTGCCTGAAAACTCGTTGTGACCCATGCAACGCAATGTAAAAAATTTACAGCTGGAACTGTTAACTGACCTCCGATGACGATTGTGATAGAGGATTTTCATCTGGAATCCCTTGGCCCGGCGTGCTACCTCAAAACCAATCATTCCCATTCCCACAATGCCAAGGGTGGCATGATGGATATCTTGACCCATATGCTTCTGATGCCGTTCGACATCCCATGAAGCGCCCTCAGGATAATGTTTTCCCGCCTCCACATCTGAGAAAATAAAATGAAGAGCAAGAGAGAGAAACAAAGAGAAATAAGAGAGAGTAGGAGAAAGAAGAGAGAGAGAGAGAGCTAGCTAATAGAGCACTGCAAATTAGGTAGTGGTTCCTGACTAACAGACAGTCCATATACATGTAAGTCCTAAGTATCTGAACATTCCCTGATCCATATGTTAAATACCAGAAATAGATAAAGAAAGAAAATAAAGAAAAAAGAACAAAAATCTTCATGGCAGTCATTCGGTATGATTACAGCTGTTGCTGCGCTGTCATCTTAACAGAATCAGTCTCTTGGCATGCTAAAAGTTTGATGATGTTGGGGACAAGTGGGAAATGTCCTTTTGCTAAATTTGACCTTCAGACTTCCAGTGTAGTCCTCTTGATGGAGGGTTGCTTTGAATGCAGTTTTTCTGCCATGCTGCTTTACTGACAAAACCAGAATGGCCCTTGCAAGAAAAAAACAAACCAAGAAAACTTGGACTCACAGCCCTACTTTTATGAAAGGGACAATTGTACAATCATATTTTGTAGTCATCTAATGAGATAACCTAACACAGGCCCCATGACAAATCATAATCATCACTTGTCATTTATTAAGGTCAGCATTTTTCTTTTACGAGGGGTTACCGACTTTTAGTCCACGATGACATTCCCTCCTCCCACTTTTTGTCTCAAACATTGTCCTCATTTAGGCCAACCTTTACTGCTTGCTTCCTTCACCATATCTTTCCATGTAATCTTGAGTTTCTTTTATTTTTCTCTCTTATGCCATCCACTTTAAGATCCCATGCTCTTTTCACAGGCTCATCATCTCCTTCTCAACACATGAAACATCCATCTCAATCCACTTCTCTTAATACTTCCATCAGTTTCTTCCAGACTCAACATCATCAAAATAAGGTACCAGTAGGCCTACATTAAGACTTACTTTCCATTATCCGGCGTCCAGCCATCATCATAAGGGTGAATCCATGATCTGCCGTGGTTTCTGCCGTCACGGTTCCAGGAGCTCTGCTTATCTTCAGGTTACACTTTCTGAGCAGTGGTATATCTAGGTGACCAATTCCAGTACTGAATGTCGTGACAACCTAATTTTGGATTGATATGAATAATGTGAAACAAGATGGATGTGACTTCAACTCCAGCATGCCTTCACCTACATGCAGTTCATTCATTATTACCATTCGGCAATTCCACATTAGAAAAACAGTCACATTTACTTCACATTCATAGTAAAAACAATCACTTTGATAGCCCTGAATAGCCAAATCTTTTAATTAAAAACATCCGAAACAATAAAGAATTCCACAATCTAAGTTTGCGTTGGTACAATGCATGTTTGATTTTAAGACATGTTTGAAGTTTAGAATTGGCCTTTTTTTCTGGTAATTCCATTACCGAGGTGTTATACCACAATATCATGAATGTAAGAATAAAATTGTTGGAATGAAAGAGCTCTCATGAAAGAACGGGCATATATACAGGGTATTAAATGGCGAGAAGGGAGGCAGAGTACAAAAAGGCATAGAAAGTCTAAAAATATTGGTAACAGAATTACACCCTTACCATGGAATTCCCCTATTTTATACCATACAGAGAGGACCAAAAAGAATGAAACAGCTGAGATCTGCAGTTTCAATGACAGTATTGGCATAAAATCATTAATTTTTATCTTATTGGGTGTAGGGTGGCTTTATGGGTGTGGGTAAGCAGGCACAAGATTACATGTAGGCAGGTGTGCACACTATGAATGCCTGGTAGAAACTGCCCTGGGCTTCTCTACTCAAAGCCCCAAAGGTTTATTACACAACTTAATTTACATAGAATAAATACATATGCATAAGGCCAAAAAAAAAAAAAGTTTTCAGACTAAAATGTCACCATGATCATAAAGTTTCATTCTTTGGCTATTTTTTGAGGCAATGTCATTTTCCAAATTTGCCAATTTTGCAGCCAGCCAGTTGTACTCAAATCAGATCATGCTTAACAGGTTAACATTAAAAAATTCATATAAGATGACCATGCACCCCCCCCCCCCCCCGCCCCCGAATGGTGAAAAGAGAGGAAAAGGATGGGCAAGATCCCTCCTAGTCTGGTAGATATCTGACTGCCTGCTAAGTGACAGGCAGTCAGATAGGGCATCTTATCTTTATGCGGTTGTGCGAAAGAATGCGTGTGGAACAAAAAGTGGAAAATTATTGAACATTGAAGTTTCAATCTTCTTGTGGTATGATCTTTGCTAAAATTCTATTCCAATATGTCAAAATTGACATTTTAATTTTTGCATTTTTGTATTTTGCGTTCCGGATGCATTCTTTTGCACGACAAGATAAAACACTTTATTGGACTATCCCACCCCAATCCCATTATCGGTGGCTTACCTTTAAATTACTCAATTTTTTCAGGAATTCTTCTGTTAGTTTCTTGCTATGTTGGGGAGCAACCAGAATAACTTTTATCTTATCATAGTAAGATTCTGGGTCTCTATCAAATTCATCCCAGAAGACAATGTTGTAATCCGCTCTCAGAAGTTTCAGTTGCGGTGTCATCTCAAAGTTTGCCACAGGAAAAACCGACAGGATCCATTGCTCATTTTCCATTTTTTTTTTTTTTGCCAATTATTGCACTGACCTAGAAAATTAAAAATGTTTGACAGAAGGGGAAAAGCAACAGAGAATCAAATCAGCTCCTCATCTACATGCAGATGTTCACACAACACTAGTCCAGGTTGTTGTAGATTAATTTCTGAGAGTCAACAAAGCAAAAAAAAATCTTAGTTTTAAAAGCAATATCACTCCATTAAAATTTTATCTGAAAGGTGTCAATTTCAGGATAAATTATTCATAAATGGGGTGACGAAAGACAATCAGCATCTATTTCTATGTAACATTATTCATTGCGACTTGTTTCATTACCATGTTCTTTGGTTTCAGAAATTTGGAAAAAAACAAAACAACTCTTGAGATTAGCTGAAATGTCCAATGTAAGTTTGTATAGTTTCCCAACCCAACCTCTCTTTCTCTCTCTTTCTACGTCTTTTTTTTTATAGTTCTACTTGATACTTCTCTTCTTTCAACAGACAACACACCAGGGGGCCATTTCATGAAACCGTCATAAGTCTAATTTCTTGGACATCCAACTGAAACATGTGTTGTTGAGTTTACACACGTTTCAATGTCCATGAACTTAGATTTATGACGGTTTCATGAAACGCAGCCCTGCTAACTTTTACAGATTTTAACGTCATGAATCACGTCAGATTGTTGGTTGTGCACCGTATCTGAACTTCAAAGTCATGAAATGTGGGCATGCATGGACGCCCATGTTTTTACCATGCCAGTATGAACAGAGTGACTTTGGTGCGCCTGGCCAGACTCGTCGATACGTGTTCTGGTTGTCACGGTTCTGTTGACGTTCATGAGAACTAGTCTTATTTCTCACTCTACCGCTAGCCTAAGTTAACTCAGTAACTCACTAACTGCAACCTCAGCCGAACATTTCATTCACTTTAACTAGATCTAGACTCTAGAGGCAATAATACTTCGTTTAAATTACCAGATCCAATCGCAGGCTCCAAAAATATATGTTTCTAGTCACGGCATTAATTTGTGTGAGTGGGCGTTGACCGCCGGGTTGACTGTCGACCATGGCCACCAGGCCAGGCCCTGCTGGCGCCCGCTGGACCATATCCATGCAGAAGCCGGAATTCCGTCATGCAGCGCGCATGTCAATAAACATAGTGATCACCTGACTACAATCAAAATCACATGACCTGCCGTATGGAAACTTAGTAACAGCGCGGTACATCCGCTATACTCCAGGGGAGCATTTCATGAAGAGTCTTGTCGGTGATTTTCACTGACTAATTTGCTCTCAGCCAATCAGACGCGAGGATTTTCAGTAGCTTATAACAGTTGTCGGTGAAAACCATTGACAAAACTCTTCATGAAACGCTCCCCAGTACCGTACTGAGACTACAGGTGCGCCAATGGAAGATTATACGATTTATGCACCTAAAATACTACATTTTAATTTTAAAATCACATTGTGGGATACCGTAATTTACTATTAAAAATCTTTCACAGAATTCCCCTCAAATTTCTCAAATGGGAGGGGGGGGGGATCAATTGACCAAATTAGGCCTACCATCAAATCATGCTGGGTACTATGATACAAGGGTGGGGAATCTTTTTATAATTATCATCCCGGGGGGGGGGGGGTCACTTCCATTGAAGAGTGGACAGCATCCGCGAGAATCGTCCTTCAAAAAGCACCCTAAACGAGGATTCAAGGGCAGGCCGCTAGGACACCCTAAACACGGATTTTGCGCAGATGTCCCAGATTTGCACACCCCATACCCTAAACGAGGATATTCCTATTTTCATACCTTGAGAGTGATAGTGGGGTCCATTGAAAGTTTGGAGCCGTTTTTATCTCGATAATTCATTGTCTCATTATGTTTTACACAGGCGTTATAGGATTTTCCGTGGCACGGGTCTTGTTACAGTCGGTCCCGCAGTCGGTGCAAATTACATACCCTTTTTGCGTTTTAGATTATCGTGATTTAGGGGGCCTTTTTTCAATTTTTGGCGTTTTTGACACTCTATTCGCGTTCCGCGCCTACCCCTGAAAAAATACCCTTTTTCCGCGTTTTTTTTTCTCGCGGATGCTGTCCACTCTTCAATGGAAGTGACCCCCCGGGCATATCATGCGCTTTCAGAACTTACTCCCCCCCCCCCCACGATGGTATGTCTCACTGAGGCCTGCACCCACGGGCGGCTATATACAGGGTGGCAGGGAGCGGCCGCCACTTAAATAATCCAACAAAAAAAATGAAAGAAGAAAAAGCCTATAAAAGCAAAAAGAGGGAGAAGAAAAAGAGCATAATATTATGGGGAAGAGAGGGCAGGGTCATGTAACTGTATAATAGCCCATTATTGTTCATTTAAAACGTAAATAAACATATTAAACATGTGGGTCATCTTGCATCGCCCCCCCCCCCCCCCTATAATCAAAATACCCTGGCTCCGTCCCTGCCTGCATCATCCGCGTAGGCCTACATGAAAACGTTTGAAATTGGTACTTTTTCAGTATATGAGGTACGTAACGCGTGTAACGCGTTTAGGGTATAGCTAACAGCAAAAAATCAAGAAAAAGGAGTATGATGCAATCCTTGAATGTAAAATACCATGCAATATATAGAATCCCTGGTAATGTATAAAACTGGAGAAGTTATATGAGTTTCCCTGTTTAGGGTATTAGTACCCACTGATCTGTATGAAAAGAATCTTTCCATACAGATCAGTAATCAACACCCCGCCCCCCCCTACTTAATCAGAGTATTTTGATAAGGGGAAAATGACCCACATCTGAGTTTCTACGTTTAAAATGAGCAAATAGGGTTGATATACAAGTAGTTGTATCATATCCTTCCCTACTCTTCTTTCTTCTTCTTCTCGCCTTTTTTAGCACTTGAAAAATCATAGGAGCGGCCGCAGCTGCCCCCTGTAGCACTGTCCCTGGGGTACTTTTCAGAAAGATCAGTGATGTACAAGCCTCAATGAGACATCCCTCTCCCGGGTAATTACCTCTTCCAAATTATCTTGTTTCTTCAGAATCTCTGATGAGTATGAGATAGCATTGGATGACCATGTAATACTAGAGAAGCTTAGCCGTCAAGTTTAATTTAACATGTTTAACAGGTTGGTCAAGACAGTGACCCCATCAATTTCTAGGATAAAATTTATGTGTCCCTCCAAGTCCTACTTCAGCCAGTGGCGCAACAGCAGGGGGCGAGGGGCAGAGTGCCCCCTGAAGGATTTCAGTGGGAAAATCCACCAAACCACCGGGCAAAAATGAAAGGAACGGAAAGGAAGAAAAAGGAAGGGAGAAAGGGAAAGAAAGAAGAGGAAAAGGGAGAAAAAAGAAGAGAGAGGGAAAGAAAAGAGGAAAAGGGAAAAAAAGAAGAAAAGGGAAACAAAAGAAATGAGGGAGAATTTAGTACGAAAACCCCGGAGCTTCCGGGGGCTCCACTCCCTGGCCCCCCGCAGGGGCTTTGCCTCTGGACCCCCATCATAGGCCCTAAGGCAGGCCCCTGGCCCCCCCCCCCCCCCCCCCCCCCTCTGCTACGGGCATCGCGACAAGCTACTCGCTGTGCGGGCTCACCCCCGCATTATTCTAGACTTAGTTACCGGGAACTTTTTGGAGCCGCCCCCCCCCCCCGATAACAGGCAGAGGACGTAAGAAGAGAGGGAGCAGACAAGGATCGACAATTCAAAGAAATGTTGGAGCCCCCCCCCCCCCCCCTGCACCCTCCCCCCTAAGGAGCGTGCTTCGTGCGCTCAGTATAAGTGATTCGCACGCTTCACTTGCTCCAGAGTGGATTTAAAGAGAGAGTGACGAAAACGGAAGTCGTTTCTGATTGGTCAGTTATTTCATGGAGCTCAAAAATAGTTCCCTCGGCTGATTTTCTGCTTCAGCAGCGTCTGTGGTGAAATGATACATGCACTGAAATTTCAGTAAGTCGAATTTTCTCTTTTCGTTTTCTGGTTCTGATACCACATTTTCCCTGAAAAAAATATTTTTCTAGGACAGTGGTATCACTTTTATATCAATTAAGTCTGATCCTGTGGAGTTTGCGTAATGTCTTCTCAATGTAAATAAACGCCGGTTTAATCCAGTCGAATTTTCATGTTCTTTTAGGGAGAAAATGACGATTAAATATTATTTTCGCATTTTCTGTCAGTCCTGATGGTTATGATGTGTTGGAAAAAATATTTGCATATTATTTTCAAGGTTGCCATTTTTAAAATTTCGTTATTTTTAACGAAAAAAGCGTAAATTTAGACAAAAACCAGACATAGAAATACTGCATGAGGGACCACTGGAAAGGAACTATTTTGATTTTGTGGCTATCGCCGTCCACGGCACGGCCAACTCGGGCAAAGCCGAGGCGGGCGGCCTAGCTAGGAGTAGGAGCCTAGGGCTAGCCTAGGCTAGAGCAAGAGCCACGGCCCATGTTGAAATTTTGGGGCTTCGTGCACACGTTTCAAATTTTATTTACATTTTTTGAGCTGCTCTTTTAATGATAATAATTTCGGTTTGCCTTAAGTAAAGTAAAGACTAAAGGCCTAAATTAGAAAATATTTGAATTAAAAGTCCCAAGCCTTGCCCTAGGCTAGAGTACTCTAGGCCTAGCTAAGTTAGTCCCAAACCAAAGTTCCCCCTCCAAATAGTAAGAGTAAGACCAGGCCCAAGCCCAAGGCCAAGAAAAGATTTAGATTTAGTCCAGTCAATGTTAGACATGGATCTAGAGCTCTAGTCTCTAGAAGACTAGATATCTAAGTTCTGTTCAATTAGTTCCAGATCTACTGAAGATCAACTAAATTTCAGTGTTAATTCAATAAATTGGTTGAAAAAAACTGAATCAAAATCAGATATTGTTACAATTTTGATGCAAAATCTGTATAGGGCCTACCCCAGTATTATTGTTGTGCTTATTTCTTGTGCAGACTTGTTAATGGCTGTAATGTATGAGAAATCCTTTGGCAGGATTATGTAATCATTTAGGACGAGTGCACTGGACCACAAATCCACTGGTATCTACTAATTATAAGACTAAAAACCTCACATAGTGCATATGGATAATTTAGACTTTGCCTTTATTAGCAATTAGCAATCTCAAGAAAATATGAAATGATAACCTCATTGTTCATCGTTAATTTTTTTTTTAATAGTTTTTTTTGGGGGGAGGGGGGTGTTGGCTGCACTTAAATTTACCCTTAAATTGCGTGTATTAGAATGCAAGTTTCATCATTTTGTACACATGAATTCATGATGAAGTAAACATAGATTTGATAACATTCCATGATTCCACCATGGACTGTTTTTATCCGATGATAATTATTTACTATTTGATATTTATTACAGGATGCTGGACCATAATTAATGATTTGATGGAGTTGGCACAGACTGAAGATACAGAACTTCAATACAGAACTTCGCTTCATGAGAGGCAGGATATGCCATGAAAGAAATGTTGGCAGATGTCATGTTTGCTTTTTTGTTTGACTTCAGCATTTAGAGGTAATTTTTCATACTGATATTGCATTATTAAACTTCTTTGTTAAAGCACACACCATATCATGAGTTTAACAGTCTCTATCTGATGAATATGTGACCAGCATCATAAGATCAATTGATACATAAACCTTACGTAGCCTTGGCTAAATTTCTTTTGATATTGGAATGGTTCAAATAATTTCTTTTCCAGTAATTATGAACTGACTAAATTAATCTGCTTAGTTATCTCATTATCAGTTGTTTTTAAAAATTGCTAGTGTAAAGATATTTTAAATATAGGTTAGTTTACATGTTAATTTTTCAGTAATGAAAGGAGCTGAAAGCATGAATAATCTGATAATATAAACTATTTCTGTTTATCTTTCTTTCATTTCCTCTGCCCTCCCTTTATCTCTCTCTCTCTCTCTCTCTCTCCCCTTCTGTCTTCCTTTACTTTCTCCTCTTTATTTTATTTTCTTTTGCAGATCAAAATCAAAATGATGCATGCTACGGAGAAACGGGCAGAGATTTACATCTGCTGAGGGCAAGAAAATAGACCAAACACAGACTGAGCAGAGATGCAATGTTACTGCCTGCCCAAATAAGTGGTGGAATTTCAGGCAGCCAGTGTCCATGGCAGTAGCCTAAAATTTAGCTTTGGCATAGACAGAAATTTAGAAAGGGGAAGGGGAAATATTCCCATATCCCACCTTGTTTTTCTTCTTCTGGTTGACAAAGAATTGTGGAGTTAAAGGACTCTTATCTCATTTCATTGCATTCTTTTTTCTTTGATTTTTCCCCTTTCAAGTTTCAATACACATTTCTTTGTGAATATGTCATATGGTGAAGAAGTCGGGGCAGCCTGTAAAAGAGTCTCATTTTCACTGACAACTGCCATATGCTACTGAAACCCTTGCATCTGATGGGAACAAATCATTATTGGGCTAAAGTTCTTCAAAAATTTCAGAACATTTAAAAAGATGTTCTTTTTTATATATATTATTTGTGTGGTCCCAGCACTTTGTTTTTAATGAGTAGTCTATTCTCCCCATTAAATGTTCATTTGTCACCAACACAGGTATTGTCAAGAGCAAATAGGAGATGCCCTCTCCAAAATAGAAGATGCCCTCTCCAAAAATCTGATTTGGATTCATTATAGTTTTAAAATTTGCCATTAGGTTAGTCAGTTACATCTTCAAACTTTTGGCAGCAAGCCATAAAATATTTCAAAGAAAGGTAGGGGCATTTAGCTGAGTATTTTAATGTATGTTCAAAACTTATTGTTATGTTTAAGCATTTGCACTACATCGTTTCAGAATTTGAAGAGAAATTAGCTAATTTCAATTTTAGATGACAGATAAAGTAAAACTATCATGTTATCAAATTTACAACAATATTCCAAAGAATAAGTCAAAAATGAATGATTTTGCTCTTAATGCATCAGGAAGGCACCTTTACAAAACGAAGGAAATAAAAGAAAAGTTTTGTGTTAATTTTTTTCCTTCTCAATCCTAAACGGGAATGTACTGAGATCTAAAACTTTACAAGTGTCTTTCTGTGGCTTATAGCAATATAAAGTAAAGCTTTTGTGCAGATTGGTTGATGCTTGCAAATGTGGGCTCCTACCTTTGAAGAGAAATTAGAGTCTCTTGTGAAACTAAGAAATAACCTGAAATGATTTTTTTTTAGTATCTGTAGAACACACAAATTTTATTTTTTTTTTTGCTATGAAAGTCTTTATTTTCCATATGATGTAACTATGTAGTTCAAAGGTACAGAAATTGTGTTACCATATGCAATAATTTTTGTTGCATGTTAGTTTTAAAGTATAAGAATTTATTTCATACTCTTCCATGGCCGTACACAGCAGGGGAAAGGGGTGCAGAGGGGAAGGGTGAAAATTTTCTGAAAATCCACCAAATACTACAATTTAACTTTTAAAAATACAAAAGCATCCTTGTGACCAAGTTTTTTCCAAAAAATTTTACGTGTCTTCCCCCCCCCCCCCCAAAAAAAAAAAAAATTCTGCATGTGGCCATGTACTCATCTCATTTTTGTGCGCAGCCTTTTAAAGATACAAAAGTATCCTTGTGACCAGCTCGGTCACTTCACTCCCTCGCTTTCAAGTTTAAAAAAAGAAAAAATACATGTCTTGCCCCCCCCCCTGAAAAATTTCTTCGTACGGCCATGTACTCATCTCATTTTTTGCCCTCGGCCAAGTGAAAAATTCTTGCTTTGATGGCATGTACAGAAAAATCAATTGTTTTCAGTATTGAAATCCAGGCAGTATACTTGAAAATGAATTATGACTTCTTGCTGTAATAGAGTGATATTCAAATTTATTTTCACTGACATGTTACTCACATTCAAATTTTATTATAATAAAATAATTGAAGATGAACTCCCCTTTTGAGGTGGAAGCCAATATGTTGTAAGCGCAATGAACACCAATACAATTGGATCGTTTATGCTAAGTAATTGACTTAGAAAGTAGTAGTCTATACTGATAATTAGTTGCTACTGGTCAGTGTGTGAGCAGTATCCAAGCTGATTTTCATAAACGTTGCCAAAACTACGTACTGCACTCATGGATGGAAATCTGTCTTGAAAGGTGAGGGGAAGCATAAGAAATTCCAATAGGTGTCTCCTTGTATCTGAAACTTCACTGAAAAAAAAATATTAAAAATCCCCCCCCCCCAAAAAAAAAAATGGGCAGGGGAGGAAGCTCCATTTGATAAAATGCCTCCACCTTCCAAATTCTGGGTACACAATTGTGAGGACATGCCCCCTTGGAATTTCTGCCCTAATGCAAAGGTTGAAGAGTTTCCCTTCCCCCTTTATTATTATTTGGGAGGGGGTGTTAATAGAATTAACATGCATTTGATTAGAGACATTGAATCAGGTTTAGCATTTTAATAATTTCACTAGAATAAATGATTCTTTCATATTATGTACAAAAAACCCTGCTAGTTTAAAAGTCTGTTATACTTCAAGAATGCTTTGTGGAGAGGGGTGTGTCTTTCAACGCATATGCAGGATTGGGGAGGGGGGCATTTATGGCCAGAAAATCGGAAATTGACAGAATGCGAGAGAGAGAAAAGGGATGATCTGAAGACAGTGTAGACGTAGTGATAGATATAAAGAAAGAGAGAAAAGGCAAAAACGTGGAGAGTTTTATTGAGTTCAATGACAGAGAGTGAGAGAGAGGAACAAAGCTAAATCTTTTAAAATGAATTTCTTATATTAATCAACGAATGCAGACAACAAAAGAGGAGAGTGGTTATAGAAGATATGCTATAGAGAAGAAATAAAGATTGTTGAGTGATGGTAGAGTGAACTGATTTCAGCATTGCTTCATGATATAACATTTAATCAATTGACACCCAATATTGAGGAAATGGACTGGCCGGGGGGGGGGGGGGGCACGGGCCTAATATGGTATACGGGGGTGTGTCGCTGAGATGAGTCGCTTTTTTGGAAGAAATCCCTAAACATGGGGTATAGTTTCGAGTCAGAAAATCCCTAAACATGCTCCTCACTTTTTTTTTAAATCAGCAATTCTATTGTTTAGAGTACACATCCGAGAGTCGGGAAATCCCTTAACATGCCCCTCACTTGTTAAAAATGAGTAATTTTATTCTTTAGAGTAGGCCTACATCCGAGGTGCATAATCCCTAATAATGGGTGCCCTTCTCTGCCAAAATGACCATTAAACATGGGTACGGTTATGAAGGCTTCAGCGACACACCCCCGTCGGCACCAAATTCGAGCCCCGGGATGAACTGCCGTCTGCAAATAGAGTTTGATCAAAATGATTATCAAGTGAGTTTATATTAATCCTTATGAAAAAGAAAACTGAAAGAGAGAGAGAGAGAGGATAATCACACCCATAAGGAAATGAATTGAGCATAGCAGTATAGTGTATGCTGACAAAATTCGGAATTATGTTTGAATAAAAGAATTTTAAAACAATAATGATAACGAACAGCTGCAGGGGAATGATTAGTAAATGCCATTCTGGCTCAAAACAGAAGACTTTTTTTCACCGGAATCAAACATTGAGATTTTATGCTGCATTTCCTTCATTCGGGAAGCTTTATACATACTGTCAGTAAAAAGTGGATACAATCAAATATCGTCTTGCTAGCTGGCAGCAAGGCACCTTCGTTCTGTTCATGTAGGTAGCAGACGACGCAACAGACTGGGAGGGAACTATTTTGATCCCCATGTTTGACCTTTGACCGCGCGCCCCATAGCTTGTACACACGCGTGTCGCCACTCTCTCTATAAATCCACTCTGACTTGCTCACTATACCGCCCCCCTAAAATGAAATCCTATGCCACTGATTCTAGACTTAGTTGCAGGGATATCTTTGGCTCTCCCCCCCCCCCCCCCCCCCGATAACAGGCAGAGAACGTTAGAAGAGTGGGAGCAGACAAGGAACAATTCAAAGAAACGTCGGAACTTACGCCTTTGCGCGGGAGGGGGAAACTCCCCCGCCCTGCACCCTCCCCACCCCCCCCCCCCCAGGGAGCGCGCTTCGCGCGCTCGTAAGTGATTCGCACACTTTGCGTGCTCACTATCGCCCCCCATAAATTAAATCCTACTTATGCCACTGATTCTAGACTGAGTTACCGGGAAATTTTTGGCTCTGCCCCCCCCCCCCTGATAACAAGCACCTGTTTAACAGGCCGCTGACTTCAGCTCTTCTTATTGCGTTGCAGACAGTCACTGCATTATGCTTTCGCATAATTTTATTCAAATTGGTTTATATTGAAACCCTGGTATTGAGTATGAAACCGCCTGAAAAAAAAAGAAAAAGAATCAACAAAGTTCGGAATGAAGTAAACAACCAAAGAGAGGGTTTGGAAGGGTTAACCCATACAGGGGCGTAGATAGCGGGGTAGGGTGGGGTGGGGTGGGGTGGGGGATGCATCCCCCACATTTTGAGGTGGACTCATAATTATGTGCATGTGTACAAAAATAATATGTATGAATGGGTTAATCACCCCCCCCCCCCAGGTATGAGGACCTGTCTATACACTAATGACCCCATAGGTCTTGTGGTACTCGTATTTTTCGAGACATAATTGGAGCTAAAGAAAAGGGGCACAAGCCGGGCACAGATTTAGGGTCACATTGTGACCTTTATATAGCTTCTATATCATATGCCACTAATTTCATGCCACTCATAGTACATACCATGTAGCTTATACGTCACCCTCATGATTTTACGATAATTCCTATACATATATGTTTTCGGACCTATTTGGGCACATATAGGCTACCGGTGCAGCGGCAACAGCGCTAAGTTGTCATTGAAAAGGGGGCGTTAAAAGTGGAGATTATATTTAATTTGAATTTTGTCAGTGCGTATCTCAAACATATTATATACCCCGCGGCTGGTTTAAATAGGGCTACAAGAAAACTTTAACAACACAAGCGATCAAAACAGTCGTGCAAGCTTCCAGTTGTGTTCTAGTCTTCTTTTGTGAATTATTGTTCTATCAAATGCAATTAGTATACTTCTATATATTGAAAAACAAACAAACACATGACAACTTCAAATCCGGGCTTCAAACAGGAAAAAAAAAAGATATTTGAATGGTCGATGTATATTTTAACCGCTATTTATTTTTATTATTATTATTTTTTTTTTTGGACGTGATAATACTCAGTGCACTTTCACTCCGGTTTATAGCGACTGCATTCGATTCATCCACTGGCGTACTGATGGGGGGGGGGGGGGCAGTTGCCAATGAAATTCAAACGTGTAGTTCGATGCCAGTGATATACAAATGCTGCTGAAAAGACATGATTTTGCGGGGGGGGGGGGGAGGGGGGTTACATGCAATTTTACTCATGAGACTTTAGTTGTATAATTTTAAAGAGATAAGATGTCGGGTCGGGGAGAAATAGGAAAGAATATAGGCCTAGAGCGACCTGCTTCATCACATTCCGTTTTCTTTCCTTCACCGGCGTAAATCCACTTTGAGGAGTGGGGGGTGATCAACTCTTTTTTTTTTTTTTGCCACTTTTTTTTCTATCGAACTCACACTTAAGTATAAACACACACCCTCACCCACTCGTACAGACCCCTTTATACACATTTTAATTTTTATTTTGCGAGCAAGCGAAGCGAGCGAGCCAAAAATAACCACTTTTCTGGTTTTTAATCGCATTTTCAAATAGAAAATTCTAAAATATGATGGTCGTTTACGACATATTCTCAAAAATTTTACTAGCTGATTAATTAATCATTTCTTCCTTAAAAAGTGTGTGTGGGGGGGGGGAATGTTTGTACACGCCATCCCCCCAGCCCCCCCCCCCCCGGGATGTACGCCAATGCTTTGATAATAATAATAATAAGAAGAAGAAGAAGAAGAAGAAGAAGAAGAAGAAGAAGAATACATAGGATTTCTATAGCGTCTTTTCCATTTTGATTAAATGCTCAAGGCATCGTTAATTATGTAGTGGGTAACGTGGTGCACGTGCATTTTGCCTCATCTAGATCCATTAAAAATGGGCGATCGGCCAAAGACGTTTAAAATCGTATCAGGACAACTCCCCCGGGGACTGGGGGAGTTGTCATCCGGGAAAGGTGTCCTCCGGGGAGAGTTGCCCTCGGGAGAGCTGTCCTCCAGGGAAGCTGTGCTCCAGGGGGAGTTGTCAGGTGGGAATCGTATCGGGGGAGTTGTATATAGCGAGGCTTACGACCCCCCCCCCCCCCTCCCCCCATGTAGTTTGCTCATTTCCATTGCTTTGGTATAGGCATGCAAAGCTAAAGCACAGAAATAGAAAAGTGCTGAGCTGCGGAGGCGCGCTCTCGTTGAGGTTTATTTGCGCGCGGTCTGTCAAGTTCACCTTTGTGTCAGACTTTGATATTTTTTCTTCAAAATTGTACCTTGTCTTTCGTATGAAAGGTGAAATATTTGAAAATTTATCGCCATTGATATAGGTATATATAGCTTGTGAGAAAGCAATAAATTTTCAGGGACTGGAAAGAAGCTTTATGAAGGATTTTTAAAAAAAGGAATGCTACTACAACAAGGCTACCCGTATTCCTGCATTGTATTATTGCATGCAATGCATGATATGATATAATGCATCATTATAGATCTACCGGCAGTGAGAAGCAAGTTTTAACTGGTTTGGTCATCAGTGTACAATCAACTTCAAGCATATTCTTTTTGTGTACTCCTAGTGAGTAACATAAAATATGGCTTCTGCCCGGGTATCTTCTTTGCTAAACCGCTTCAAATTTGAGCAGAAATCGCAAAAGAAATTGAACTCTTCTGGTTCAAGTTCTTTTGGCGACACAAAAAATGTTGGACTGAAGAAGGCTGTGAGTGTGAATGGAGATTGCACACAAACTGATCTGCTGTCTCGCTCATCAACTCCAGATTCAGATGGTAAGAAATCTGCAGAATAATTGTTCTCTTCTTACACTTAACTTGCACTATTATACATGCACTGTTAACAAATAGTTTTTACCAATTTATTCCAGTATTGTCCAATACTAAAAAAAAACCCGTGCTATAATATTTTTTCATTTCAAAGACATTCAACTTGTTCAAATAAATAGACTCTAATCTAAACATTAACATGATTAATGTGTAATGTATGATGGGGTGACCATATTTCGTTCACATTTTAATTTTCTAAAGGATGCAATATTCACTCCATAATTTCTCAAATTCTACCAAAAATTATTCTGATTAATTGGTACCAAAGGGAAAGCAATGTTTTAGATTACGAATGGGGGCAAGAAGAAGACTTATTGACACAGAATTCCCAAGATATCGCGACCGCAAAATTCGATGTCGTATCACATTTTGCTGGAACTGGGAAATGGTCTACAAAAACAAGGTAAGAGTCCAAATTTCGTGCATGCCAGTTTATAAATCTGAGATGCCAACTTAAGGTCAAAGACCAGAAGTGCGGGAGGTTTTAGGCAGGCAGTGCGTGAGATCGCCAGGGGTGTGTATATAATATATATGGGATAGGCTGTGATGTAGGCGTGAGAAAGAGAGATTTTTTGGTTTGAGCAAGAGCCCACAATCCGGGAGTCTCACGCCTAATGCGTGAGACTTGACATGCCTGAATTTGACACTGAAAATTGGAAGGTTCCCATGTCTGTGCACTCATTCACTTTACACGCAGTTTGGGATTTTTTGCATGAAAGGTGGCATTTTCAAGGCATGTGAGTAAAATTATATAAAATAGACGTTTTTCACCAGTTTTTCCTTATTTTTTCGCTGATACATATCACTAAAATTTATAAGAAGATGATGTGTTTGTTGCATCTGTTGTTGTTAGAATCTCCCAGTTACGCGTATGCACAGTCTCGGGCACTGCGCAGACATGGGGCAACAAGCCATAACTTAATTCTCAAATTTTCTTTTTGAGCAATGATTTTGCTCCACTGAAACTCACCCATATGGGCTTGCATGGAAACAAAACTTTCCTATTGTCAGCATTTGCCTTTGTATAGACCTATATCGGTGCGAGGTTAAGATAACTTCACAGTCACGAGAATGCCTTCAATCCTATTCTCCAAATTTAGTAGATCTATGTGCATTTTGTCAACCTGATAGTAATTATCTTGGTTTCCTTCAATCCCAGCTATTTTGTGCATTCCTGAAACACCAACATCAGACTTGCCAGAGTCCATAGAATCGGGCAGCCCAGTGTTTCCTTCGGCCAAGAAAAGAATTGCAGAGAACAGTCAGAGATCGCTTGTTAGTTCAGCCATTTCAGACCTCCTCTCACCTACCAAAGGTACAATGTTTTTGTCTGTTTGCTTAATTTTCTTAAAATTCTTTTTTTTTTCCTACAGCTGACAAACCTAATCACATCAAATTAATTAATTTAAACATTTTAGTAATGCTATCTATTTATTATGAAATGTAGATCCAGGGTCTACAGGAAAATACAAAGAAAGGTGAAAAAAGTGGCTCAGGGAGAAGTGTAAAACAAAGATGATTAGATCCTCTCATACACTTCCTTTATACCTTCTTTGATACACCTTGTAAGATTAGTGTACCCCTTTTTTTTTTTTACTTCAGAAAATTTTAGGTTAAAGTGAACATGGTCTTTTATAGTTTCCTTTGAAATACCCAAATTTGTTAAATTAATCAAATGTTTGTACAGGTTTTGTGGTAGAGATTTGATTCATTACTATGGCTAGAATCATGCTAACTGATCTCTAACTTCATCTTTTTGTCAGGTGGTGCGGACAAGAGTCCCACATTTGGTAAGCAGCGACATCTTATGAACGGCCACGGAGAGAGATCCAGCCAGTCATCTTCCCACCGCAGCAAGAACAAACAGATCTATTTCCATTCTGAGAGCGAATCAGACAGTGAGGAGATCTTAGGCAGCAGGCAGTCTGGTTCGCATTCCACCAAAAGTCCAGGCATGAAATCAAACAGTCGATGTGAGACGGAGTCAGACTCCACTCACATATCCAACCTGGAAACACAGGACAGCTTGGAGACAGTGGCATACAGCTATGAAGATCATTCCGAGGGGTCACAGAAGCACCGGTCTGGAGGGTTGAAGAGGAAGCTTTCAGAGATGTCTAGTGGTGGAGAAGGTGGTGATGAGGGTGAGAGAGAAGAGGAAGAGGAGAATAAGATGAAGAAAGATGCCATGGAGCAGCTAAGGATCTGCTTCCCACATAAAGATCACAAGGTAGGGACGATGTCATGTATCCATAGCTAGGCCTATCCAGAGGTGCCGTAGTTGAGTGGTTTAAGGGGCTTGACTGGAGATGCGATGGTCCGGGGTTCGATCCCCAGCATGGTACTTATGCCCTTGAGCAAGGCATTTTATCTACATTGCTGTTTTATGGTCTATCAAATAAAGTGATGTGCTATATGCATATTGATACCAGTGTGTGCATCTGTTGTTTTCAAAAAAAGAAAAAAAATTACAGAGCATTGTTTCTCGTACATGTAACACTCATAAATACAGTTTGACGACATCTCATTGAAAAGTGAGACAATCGTAAGACACATTTTGCAATGGGGTGAAGGTGAACTTGTACTACATAATAATGGTTTGGGGAAAAGATGTACAAATCTCAAGTTATACAGACTACAAAATTAAATTGTGAAATATTGTAAAACCTGCTTTAGCAACCACCCATCTTCAGTCAGAGGCTACAGTTTTTGTTTCCTTGATATGTGCACTCAGTACTTGAGTAACCTGTGTTTGAAGATATCTTTTTTTGTTCTGGTTTCTTTTTTTTTTCTGTTTTTTGAGATAGATGTTTCACTGATATGAAAGTTATTATCCTGGCTTTCATTTCTGATATCTGTAATTGATGTGAGTAAGTATCCATTTGCTGCATCATAATTAAGAGGGACATTTTAGGGATGTATGAGGACTGTTACACCTGGCTTCCTATGTATGAAATGTATGAAAATCATGTTTAGAGATTGTATGGTCCTGGCCCATTAGGTATATGTTAATATTTGGATATTGTTATGATTTACAGGAACTCAAGAGGGCCTTACAATCTACAAATTGGAATATCAACCAGGCAGCTAATGACCTGATGCAGGTTGGGAGTCCCCCAAGGCGCAAGGTTTGCACCTCACTGCCAGTTACCCAGAAGCCTAGTGCCACCAAGACCTTTACTACCACAAAGGGCAGTGGAGAGACAAAGAAGAGCTTCCAGGTGGGTAGGCTGGAGCATAAAAACCTTGTTACAGGCATTGGTTCTTGTCATAAAACATTATTTGAAGAAACTATGTTGAAACATAGTTCTGATTAGAAAGGTTTTCAAAACCTTTGGATGTTCCTTTCAACTTTCAAGAGTCCATGGAGCTAAACTAGTCAATATATCATAGCATTCATATGAATGGAATCAACCTTGCATACATTATTTTTGCTATATCGGGCAAGCCTGTCACAAATTTTGGATCCTAAAGACTACTTTCTTCAAAAGGAGATTTTGCGTTTGTGGCTAGTAATGGAGTCAACTCATAAGTGTTACATGATTTAAAAACTTGGAATCTATCAGAAAATGCATGAAGCCATAAAATAAATTCTGGTAATTTATTGATGATTCTCAGCTAACTTGTCGCATTGTTCTTTATCTATTTGTCCAGGACGCATTTAGTGGATGGCTACAGAAACCATCTTCAAGTCAAGCTAAAAAATGGCCCCTACCACAACCCAAGAAGGTCCCCAGGAAAGTAATCAGCTCCTCGGATGATGATGATGATGATGATGATGTAGTAGAAGTGCCACAAAAGAAGAACAAAGAGGTTAAGCAGAAGAAAACTTTCCAGAGGATTAGAACGTTCTCATCTGATAGCATGGAGGATACGACTCCAGTTAAAAAGAGTAATGTGCAGTCTGCAGACAACAGGAAGGATGATGAGGAGAAGGATGACGATGATGAATCAGTGACCGGGAAGCCTAGTCCTGGCAAGAGAGGGCAGCGCATTGTAACCCTCTCGGATGAAGAGGACAGCAAGAGCAAAGATGGATCTAGTGCAGGAAAGATTGCCAGTGGGTTCTACAAGAAGGGATCATTGGCACAGAATGGCACCACAGGAAAGAAACCGTTCAGGAAAGTCTGGTGTGGGTTCCTTTCAGATGACAGCCATCCTGCAGCTAAGACAACAGGGAAGAAAAAGCAGTCCAAAGCAGGTAATGAAGTTGTTGATTATTTTATGTCATCAAGTCCCATTTGGGCACCAATGTCAAGGTAATGATCTATCTACACTTGCCTTTCCGATCTAGCTTAGTGAATGGGTACCCTGTATGCTCTGAATGCCTCATGGCTGCTTAGCTAATACCAAGCCAATTTCAATAATTATGGGAATCCGTTCACATGCTATTTTGCGTAGTAAGATTGTGCTTCAGTGTGTTTTCATAAATTCTGTCCATATCATTCACAATGTCATTCAAACCTTGCTCTTTCCAGCAAAAAAGACAACCAGCACCAAGCCGATGAAACAGTCTCACTTACCGCGATACAGCGATTCTGATGATGAGCTCAACTATGGTGACAGTGGCTCCGATTACGAAGGAGAAGAAGAGGTCAGCCCGGAGTTCAAAGCAATGGCAGAGTCTTTCTTCAATGATGCAACGCTGGAGGAGCTAATCAGCATTGACGGATGCTCCAAGGGAAAGGCCGAGAAGATCATCTCCATGAGACCATTTGAAGATTTTGCTGATCTGGTTAGTACTTAGTTGTAGTCTATGATGTAGCCACTGATTCAAGGACAACTTCCCTCCTGGACTATCAGCCTGGAACTACTTCCATTCTTCCACCCCCACTGTACACTTAATCAGAATGATTTATTCAAGGGGATAATTGGGGTTTGTATACTAATTGTGTATAAGGGGGATAGAGGTACTGGAAACAACATGGGAAAGAGGGAAGAAGGAGGAGTAATTGTGGTAACCAATGGTTGTCTTGGAGAAGGTGGTCCAGAGGGTTGACATCCAGATTCGGAGATGTGGTTGTAACATGGTCCTGCATTTTCTAACCTCCATGGCCACTGTGCTATTCATATGCTGTAAAGGATTCATGTCACCCATTGACTCCAGCAACAATCGATATGGCTTTCCTTGTTTCCAGTTGGAGAGGTTTGACGAGACCAAGCAGCTGAACGCTGGCCTGGTGTGGAACTGTGAAGCAGTGTTCCAGGAGCGTAAGGTCATGGAGGACCTGTTAACTAGGTGTACCAAAATCTCAGAGCGCATCCAGAGGAAGGTAACCTCAGTCATCGAGAATCCCGACTCGGCTGTCAATGGTCAACTTACAAGACAACCAGCTCTGCTTAATAGAAGGTAAGTTACTTCTTTTTTCCTTTCTAGATGTAACACAAGAATATGCGTATTCCTTTTATGATATTGTGGTCACCATGACTCTTACTATGTATGGGAGATTGAGCATGCCTTTCCCTGAAACCCCAAGTGAACATTTGATATTTGCACTCCTTCGTAATCTGTACACATTTAAAACTCCTATGCTGATCAAACAACATCTCAAACTAATGCATGTTTGGTGCAATAGACACTATCATTAATGCCACTGTCATTCCTGCTTTATTTTCAGTTTAGTGTGTAATGTCATAGCACTTCTAGTAGGATTTCAGATAATTCCCAAAAAGTAGGATGTGCTCACTGTACCTGACATGAGAATTGTATATCCTTTTCCTTGTATAGTATGCAGCTGAAGCCATACCAGTTGGTTGGTCTTAACTGGTTGAAGCTGATGCACTCTGAGGCAGTCAATGGCATACTGGCTGATGAAATGGTAAAAACCTTCTTACCCCTCCTATGGGAATAATTCATTTATGTTCATCTTTAAACTTTCTGGAGTCTCGGCCATTGTCTTCCTCACTTCCTCCAAATTTTTTTCTGCAGAAATATTTGAATTATTGGTAATGGGCAACTTATTTTTGAAGTGTTTCAGTAAAGAATGTGTTTGCATTTTCCCATATTATATTGTTTGTTAGTTTTTTTAAATATTCATCAATGGTTTTAGTCTTGCAAATTGTCACAAGCCCAGGCCAAATTAAATTGAAGTTCTTCAAGTAATTCCAGTCACCACAAGACAAACTATACTTGGTTTTATGACATACTACTGGTATACTGTAAATGCAAAAATAATTGCGTGACATTAATTTTTGCGGATTTCATGCTATTTTCAGCAAGGTCGAATTCTAGAACTCGCGAAAATATTAGCCCAATTTCTTATGCTTGTTTTCAACGAACGCTGAATTGTGCTTAAGCTGATGAAATAAATGGGTATTTGAATTCAATTCAATTTAGAGTAAGTTTGTGTAGTTGTGTCTGCAGTATGCATTTGAATGGACAGCTTGTATGGGAAAAAATAAATGGAGCCGTGCTGGCTAATCATGTTCAAATTTGACCATTTTGAGCTAGCTAGGGAAGAAAAACGATTGTCATGCATTGAAATATCAAATCAAATCTTGCACTTTTGGGAGTAAGTAATTGTGCAGCACAAATTTAAGAATCCGTGAATATGTTTTGGGGTTACTTAGTGCAAAAAATTAATCGCGCGAAAATAACAGCTTTTACAGTAACCTATCACCTAGGCTCAAATTCAACAAGGAGGTTTGAGCCATGGGTAAGGTATAAACCTGGGGGGCGTTTCATGAAACAATTAGTCGGTGGTTTTCACCGACTAATTTGCTTTCAGCCAATCAGATGCGAGGATTTTCAGTAGCTTGTAACATTTGTCAGTGATTTTCACCGACAAAACTCTTCATGAAACGCTCCCCAGATAAGCGTAAATAAGTGCATATTGCCCATGGCACACCTAAAGAAAATGCATACATGTATTTGGACCGGATTCTGTGCAAATACATATGCTTAATCTGTTGGTTACTGGAACTAGGTTGTCCCTGTATAAAGTCTGCATGTATGGTAATGACAGAATTCAGTAGTCCACAGATTAAAAGACCAAGGAGGGGATTTAAACCAGCCCATGGTCTAAACTTCTTTTGTGAATTCAGGCCCTAGTGTCTGTGTTCCTACATGCTGAAATTGCCCAAGAGTAATTCATTGTGTGCAGGGTTTTTTTTCTGTCAGGAATTATGCTTTTCTAATTTCTTGGAATTTCCTGGTTGACAGGGTCTTGGAAAGACCATCCAAGTCATTGCCTTCCTCAGCCATCTCCTGGAGGAGGGCAACAAGGGACCGCATCTCATTGTAGCCCCATCCTCCACGCTGGACAACTGGATGCGAGAGCTTCAGACGTGGTGCCCAGCCCTGGATGTGATCCTCTACCATGGTTCTATGGACGACAGACAAGAGATAAGGGAGGACCTGCTCTATGATAACGTCCCCTGCCATGTCATTGTGACCTCGTAAGTCTGGGAAAATAATAGATATTGATCAATTCGGGAGTTTGTATTGCTTAGTATATAGTAATGTCTCTTTGCTCTTTACACCTCCCAGTCATCAAATTCACTCATACATTGTGTGCAGTGTGCACCATCTCCACTCCCTGGAGAGTTTTTGCCGCCTTATGGTCACGTAAAGGACATTACACATAGGCCCTTTTCCCTAAAAGGGGCAGTGGACCATAGCACATATACCTAGATGGTCATATGAACACCTTATCACTCAATCTTCAGATTGAAATTTTTGTGGCTCATTCAAATACATGTCTAGAATGGGGGTAATGGTGTGAAAATAGACCACTTCACTATTTTATGCATGCTTGTTGAATGAAAGATTCCCATGATCTAGAAGCTTGTCTAAGGCTTGCATGACATAGTACTGTATCCAAGCTGGATCCTATCTATTCATATGCCATTCTTCGTAACAGCTGAATGTAATAGTTGGTAGCCATGGGTTCTGGATAGAAATGCACATAGATTTGAATACATTAGTAAACAGGTCTATTGATGTTACTAAATGACGCCATACTTTTATTTAAATGGTTTGTTTACTGTGACTGTCAGAGAGATGTAAACTCCAACACCGTCAATGTGCCCTATACAGCGACTTCTCATGTGTAGACCCTATGAGGCTTCTGCATGTTTGACAAACTCAATATCTCTGGGGAGCGTTTCATGAAGTGTCTTGTCAGTGATTTTTACTGACAAATTTGCTCCCAGCCAATCAAATGCAAGGATTTCAGTAGCTTATAACAGTTGTCTGTAAAAATCGCTGACAAGACACTTCATGAAATGCTTCCCTGGACATATCTCTGGGGCTATTATGGGAGATGCCAGATGGAAGAGTCTTACATGGGTTGTGTGTAGCCATGATCTAGCTTTCCTTTCTGATGCAACACTTAAATTCATAGGATATCATGGATGGCATATCAAATGATCTTGCACATGTATCTTTTGGTACAAGGAGATCAATGCTGGTGCTGTATTTTTGTACTAATTTTCTTTTGCTACCAGAACTGTACATAAGCTTCAATCAAGGTAGGAGCATATTACTTCCTGTATGCCTTTGGCTTTGATGGTGCAGGACATGAAAATGGTATGTGTTTTTTTTTTTTTTCCAGGTACAACATTTGCGCTAGTACCCCTGAGGATCGAGGAGTGTTTAGGAAACTACCTCTGCAGTATGCCATCTTTGATGAAGGCCACATGCTGAAGAACATGAAGTCACAGAGATTCAACAATCTCATTAAGATAACGGTGAGAAAGAATCTTTCACACTGGTATTAGATGCTTGAAAAAATGATCCACGATTTTCCTCTGGCTTTATTTAGTCAAATATACAAGGGTAGGGTGCCAGTGAATTTAGGTAAAGTAAAGGACAGGACATATTTTCCACATGGAAGATGACAGGATTCCAAAGATGTTGCTGTATGGACAGTTGAAGCAGGGACACCGCGGCCAGGGAAGACCCTTCAGGAGGTACAAAGGTACTCTGAAGGCAAAGCTCAAGGGCTGCAACATTGCTGTGAACTCAGGGCAGAGCTCTTTGGAGGCTCTGGTGTATACAAGGCATGATGGTCTTTGAAACCAACAGAGCTCCTGCCATTCAGGCAAAGAAGGAGAAAGGAAGAAGAGTTTCTCTTCTGTGGACTCCTTCCTTTTGCAGCACCTCTGGCCTGTCTGTCATGCATGTCATGAATTGGTCTTCATTCTCACATGAAGTCCTACCTTGGCAGATACCTTGTCTGCATACTCACCTGTTGCATCGACAGGAGACTCCATCAAAGCTGGGGATTTTTCTTAGCCTAGAAAATTGACCATGGAGCTATTGAGCACACGTAGAACCAGTTGAAGGAAAAGAGAAACATTAATAGTAACAGATCAGCAAACACTTTGAGATAAACCTAAAGAGTGGCATAGAAGAAGAAGAAGAAAAAAGATGGTAGCATACGAAATTTCTTACTATTGTTTTGATAATTGCTGTATTTTCTGCTGCATGTGTTATCTGATAGCAGCTGAGTTTTCTCGGTCAAATTTTGATCAAAGACTTGACTTAGACTTTGTAATTTTTTTGTTATTTTTGTAAGAAAACAAATATGCTGAATTGCTTTTTATGCCTCCGCCTACCATAGGTGGTTGCCGGAGGCATTATGTTTTCGGGTCGTCCGTCCGTCCGTACGTCCGTCCGTCCGTCTGTCTGTCCGTCCGTCCGTCCGTCCGTCCGTCCCATTTTCGTTCTCGCGATAACTTAAGAACTGTTTGACAGATCAACTTCAAACTTGGCTCGTGTGTGCATATGGGAGGGACAATGATCTGATTAGATTTTGGAGTCTCAAGGTCAAAGGTCAAGGTCATAGAGGTAATAATACACATAAAAATGGCTCGTTCTCGTGATAACTTAAGAACCATTTGACAGATTGGCTTCAAACTTGGCTCATGTATGCACATGGAAGGGACAATGATCTGATTAGATTTTGGGGTCACAAGGTCAAAGGTCAAAGGTAATAGAGGTCATTATGTACATAGAAATGGTTCGTTGTCACCATAACTCAACAACCATTTGACCGATCAACCTCAAACTTGGCACAGGTATGCATATGGGAGGGACAATGATCTGATTAGATTTTGGGGTTTCAAGGTCAAAGGTCAAAGGTCATAGAGGTCATTATGTACATAGAAATGGTTCGTTCTTGTGATAACTCAGTAACCATTTGATGATTCAACAAACTTGGCTCATGTATGCATATGGAAAGGGCAATGCTCTCATATTTAGGGGTCACAAGGTCAAAGGTCAAGGTCAAAGATGTCATTGTATAAATGAAAATAAATCAACATGAAGTGCCATTTATTTCTGATTGGGTAATGGCGGAGGCATAAAGTTCGACCACGCGTGGTCGAAGATTCATCTAGTTTAGTAATAGCATTGTCAAACAGACTGCCCACAAATATTCTGCTGACATTTCACTAAATTGGAATTGTAGAAAATGGAACAGAAAGAAAGAACTGAAGAATTCATGTCAACAGAAATGATTAATATGAGTTCATATGATCATTCTGTTTTTTTCTCAGGCTGAGAAAAGACTCCTGCTGACAGGGACACCTCTTCAGAATAACCTTCAAGAACTCATTTCACTTCTAGCATTCACACTGCCAAAGATGGTTGGTTGCAAGGCTGGCGAGCTGACTAGAGTCTTTAGTATGAAGGTAGGTTAAATTCCCCAATTTTCCATTTCTAAAATGCGAATTCCTTGTTCTTTGGTGTTCTAAACTTCAAATTCCGTGTTCTTTGGTGACATGTACAAAACATAAGGTAAAGCAATTGTAAATAGTAAAAATCCTATAAAAATGTAAGTTACCCTAATATACACAGATAAAGCTTGGCGAACACACATGAACACTGCGAACAGGTTTGATACAGATTTTCCGCTGATCCACGGTTTTGTTTTATAGGATTTTGCTCTCTGTTTTTCATGATTTTCACTGTATTTTTCGTTATTCAATTTTTTTTGGCCTGAAAAATTGCTTTTTCTGTGAATTCCGTGTTCTTCCCGAATTCTGTGAATTTTTTCTGTTTTCCGTATTGCGGAAAACTGGGGCCTTTAAGGTAGGTACTGGATCTTGGTGAAAAATGTTCTGTCATGCTACCATTAAGGTGCATTTACATATGATGCGACTTTGTGCCACCACATTTTTTGTGCACAGATCTATGGGGTATGGGGCGACAAAAAAATGTCGCTTAGGCAGGACACATTTGGGTCTGCTGCCTGGCTGCAATAAAATATGCGCACGAATTAAATTCCTAAAAGGTTAGCGCAAAAATTGTTGTCATGAGATCGTTCGCGCCAGTTTTGACAAAATTCTCTCTTATTTGAAAGTTGATGTGTTAATGCGCGTTCATTAGCATAAGTGGCGGCACAAAGTCGAACGCACCTTAAGTTAAGTTACTGCTACCATTACACTGCTCAGGCTAGAATGTTATTTATTAAGTACTTACTGGTGAGTATGAGATCCCATTCAGTGAGCTTGCAGCAGTCATCGAAAATACAGTATTTGTAACTGATCGTAAATGATTAATATTTTGAAAGAATAAAAAAAAAATTGTTGGAAACTAGGAGCAAATTGCAAGGAATGGAGTCATTGGATCTGTATGGAAAGCAAACATATTATTTCATCTCTAATGTGCATGTATGTGCCTTGACTTTTCATTGTTCATTGTTTCTATAAAAAAAAATTCCAGCAGCATTTTCAATTTACTAATTAAAACAACTTCAATTTGAGTAAGGAATATTTGTAGGTATGAAAATGACTCTCTTCTAGTATTTTACTCCACATTGACACTGGTTGTCTCCAGATAGTGTGGTACACTGTATGAAATAAAGTGTTTATATGACTGGACAACATAAACATAACGATAATCATGTGACACATTTCTAATGCACCTGATACCGTATTTCTGGGTGCATTGATGCTGTTGTCCTTGCAGCTATTCGGCAAGGCATTATCATAATACCTATTAGAAAGCTTAGACAGTGGTTTCAATAGTACACGTATAGAATACACATTATAATGAAACTGTTGTACTGTAAACGATGTTATTTTCGCATGATTAATTTTTCGCGCTGAGCGACCCCAAAACATACTCGAGGGTTCTTGACTTCGCGCTCTACAATTACTCACTTGCAAAACTAAAGTGCAATGGCAAGATTTGATTTCATATTTCAGTGCATGACAATCGTTTTTCTGCCCTAGCTATAACTTTAAAATGGTCACATTTGAATAAAAATTAGGCACACAAGTGTACACAGCAGTGCTGCTCCATTCATTGTTTCACACACACACGCGGTCCATTCAGATGCATACCACAGGCACTAAAAATCAGCTGGAGCGCAATTCATCGTCCATTCAAAACAATTAAGCATAAGAAATCATGCTCATATTTTCGCGTGTTCTAGAATTCGTGCCCGCCAAAAATAGCACGAAATCCGTGAAAATTAATGTACCGCGAATATTTCTGCTTTTACAGTATCTGTTCTTGTGTCCTTTGCAGAAACAAAAGACAGACAATCCTCATGAGCAAAGCAGCTATGAGATGGAGAGGATAGCCCATGCGAAACAGATCATGCAGCCGTTTGTACTCCGTAGGGTGAAAAGAGATGTGAGTATGGGTCTTGCATATTTGGATGTACAGTTGAGAAATAGTTTGTTCTTCTATTACAAGTGTGTGTGTTTATGGTACCGAAATGATTATCCAGCTAGTGAAAGCATATGTACTTGGACAGGGAGGCTTGCCTTTGTTAATGTGGTACAGTGTCAAGGTCATTGAACAAAGAAGTTCTGTTTAAGTTTTACTAAAGGGAAACACTCCCCACCCCCACCTGCAAAAAATAGTGGAGAACAGGAAAAGAAAATTATAATGAGCTGAATACAGGATTACAAGACTTGAGTATTCCTTCAACATTGCAGTGGAAAATTACACTGACAGTGTGCAGACCCCACCCCCTTCCTTTTGAGGAAGATGGTGAAACAGTGCTTCAACAAATGCTGCGGTGACAACAGTTCAAGTCTTTGTAGGGCTAGGTTAGTTCAGGGTTATTGGTAGGGATGGTTATTCTCGATTATAATGTTTTGTCCAGGGTTGAATTTTGTGAATTTGGTTAGTATATTATATCGCGGGGCGACAAAACCTTGTATCTCAAAAATGTTGAATGTTCAGGAGAGCCAAAAAACATGGGTTCCTTAGCTTTAAAGCCTATGGAGGCGGTCAAGTTTCGTTTATCAATAGTGGCCTGATCTTTGCAGATGGGCATGTGATGGGCTGAAAATACATTTTCAGTGTTCATAGCTATAAGATTGTGAAAAGAACTAAATTTCACCAAAAATTGAGATACAAGGTCTAGTCACCCCAGCGATTAAGCAATTGCTGTGGACTAGCTGTGACTGCTGTGTTTGTCCTACAACCGACAATGTCTCAAACCATCCTCCTGTTCCCCACTAGGTACTGAGCCAGCTACCTGAGAAGATAGAACGTGTGGAGCATGTGGAAATGACGGAAGAACAGAAGAAGGGTTACAATGATCTCGTGGCGTCCCTCTCCAAAGCTATCAAGATAGCGGGGACGATTGCTGGCAAGATGTCCTCTGCCATGATGGAGCTCAGGAAACAAGCCAATCATCCTCTTCTCCTTAGACGTCACTATGACAATGAGAAGCTGAGGATCATGGCCAAGCTGATGCTGGAGGTAGTCTTCTCTCTATATGTCTCTTTTTCTTTTTCTTTTTTCCAGTCTTTATAATTATCTTTTTGTCCTTTCTGTCTTCCTTTTTTCTCATTCTGTTTTTCCATCTCTTTTTTTTTTCTTTTTCTTTCTGTATCATATGGCTGAAATTTATGATACAAGTGTAATTCAAAACATGTTGTAAACCATTGATTAGTGAAAAAAAAAAATGTATATTAAAAATAATGTATTATTTCCTGCTCATTTTGAAATGAGGACGCAGGCATACCATGGTTATGGGTGGAGGTTCAAAGCATGGATGGTATAAACCTAGATTTTGCTATCAACAGATAATATGTAGAAAAGTTTCAGAAATGGTTGCAGAAGAACCTTTGGTGCATGGTCACAGTGGCATAACTTCTTCTTTGGTATATCATTTGCAGCCAAAAGGACAGGTCAGGAGTGGAGAGTCAGGCAGTGGCATCATCTGCCATGTGATGAACTTCACTGATGCCCCTTGGGAACCTTGGCAGCATTCGTTTGGTAATGTGTGATAGGATCCAGTCTGGGTGGCCACAACTGCATGCTGTGCTCTCTTAATATTTCCACTTCTGTATGTTATGTCCAGTCTTGGCACGCTCCTTGCATCATCTGTCTTCTCTGTATTGTTTTTCTCAGGAGCCTACCCATTATGATGCCAATGAGGAATACATCTATGAAGACATGGAAGTGATGAGTGACTATGAGCTTCACCGGCTGTGTCATGAGTACGATGTCCTGAGGGAGTACAGGCTAGACAAGGACCTGGTAACACAATCTGGAAAGTTCCAACTCCTGGACAAGATGCTGGCTGAGCTTAAGCACCAGGTTGGTAGATTTGAAAGATTTACACTTCTTAGTCCAAGGTCCTGTATCTAGTGATCCTCAAACTGGACCTTGCTAGACCTGACCATTAAGCCAGTCCATTAGACCAGACCAGACTAGACCAGGTTAGACCTGACCATTTATAGACCAGACCAGGCTAGACCTGACCAGACTAGACCAGGACCTGGTGATGCAGTCTGAAAAGGTACAACTCCTGAACATGGAGGTCATGAGCAATTGTGATTGTAGTGTGATTGTCGTTGGTGGCGCTATAAGTATGTTGTCCTCAGAGAGTACCTTGTATACCCTTCTGTCCTATGGAGCATTAATCACACCTGGTACTGATGTTCCCTCAATTAACACATCAAATTTCAATGATATATTTCTCTAGACTGCACCTCTGTTTATCTTTCTTTGCTTGTTATTCCGTATTTACTGATTTCCGTTAATCAAATTTGTTGTGGAAAAATTATTTCAAAATAACTGGTAAATTTCTCAGTTGAGACTTTGTTTATTTCAGGACTTTTTTTTTTTCATTTTCATAAATTATTTTGGAAAAGGTTTTCTGACCTGGAATTGCTGAAGGCTAATTTGTTAGCTTCTGTTTACTTCCATTCATTCTCAGGGAAGTCGAGTTCTTCTCTTCAGTCAGTTTGTGATGGTCCTGGACATAGTGGAGGAATATCTCCGGATTAGAAGACACAAGTTTGTTCGCTTGGACGGACGGACACCGGTGGCAGAGAGGTGAGGAAGGATCACTTCTGTCCTTTCATCCTGAGAACAAGCAGAAGTGTGTTATTCTTTACCACTCACTCCTGTCCTCATTGCTATCTAATTATAATTAGTTTAGAAGACTGAATATAATCAGAGTTAGATCTGCACACTGAAGCTCCACCATATTGCTTTATGTGTGGTCTTCAAAATAAAATCAGTTCACTAGCTTTTATTTATTTTTTTTTTTTTTACTAGCTTTTATCCTACATTGATACTCAGCTTAAACAAATCGAGGTAATGTACTGGCTTTGAACACTTGCATAAAGAAACTTTATTTTATGGTTTCAAATTTCACATTGATCATTTGATAAACATTTATGGAGTAAATTAATAGTATTATGAAAGAAGTAAATAAAAATACAAAGTTTTCTTGATTTGGAACAGTTAACATTGATATCACTGTGATACTAAATATTATGTAAAAGGTAATTTTGGAATATGTACTTAGCCACTTTGCACAGTCCTGTTAAGTTATGTAAGCTTTTTAAAATGAGCCCCTATCGGCATACTAGTACATGTCATGAATTGATCAATGACCTTTTGTAGAGCGCAGCTGATAGACAAGTTCAACAACGATGACTCGGTCTTCATCTTCATGCTATCTACAAGGGCTGGTGGGATGGGCATCAACCTGACCGCTGCTAACACTGTCATCCTACATGATATAGACTTCAATCCTTACAATGACAAACAGGCTGAAGATAGATGTCACAGAGTTGGACAGACAAGGTTTGCTTTTTGACTTCCTATGCAGTAGTTGAAAATTCTTACGTTTTTATACCTGCGCCACAATTTATGTTTACTTCATTTGTCTAAAACATTCATGTGTGACCTGTTTGCTAAAAGTCAACAGGAAGCGAGTTAGGGAGCGAATTGGCTCAGTCGGTAAAGCATCTGCCTTTCGAACCAAAAGACCGTGGGTTCGAGTCCAGCCAAGGCGGATGACTGAAGCCTACGTTGTGTGTTATCGTGCCCCTCCCCTGTTTCATAGACGCAGGCTATGCTACAGTGGAAAACACTCCGTCCCTCGGATAGGACTTTAAATGGAGGTCCCATATAAAGGAGAATCACCACCTTTGCACGTTAAAGATCCCATCCCATGAGAGTAGGGGGAAACCCTGGTGTATGCGGTCCACCTGCACACCCCCAATCAGTGATATCGGGACGAGAGACCTCAGGGTTACAGTGATTCAATTCGCTTTCTCCTCCCAGGCAAAGGTGACTCCAAACGAATAATAATAATAATAATAAGTCAGTATTTCTTCTTTCTTCTGTTCATATTCTAAAACTAGAGATTCCAGATTTTTTATGTACTTCAGTAGAATCCACGTAGATTTTTATCTGCTTAGATAACATTTCAGACTAGAGCAACCAATAATGTCTGTTAAGAGAAATCCCCTCATTCGTTTGTTGAATAATTCAGGACTTACTTGTGGTCATGAGCTGTCAGGTCAGATTTATCTTTGAATGTGCTCTGCACCCTTACTACTCTGTTTCCCCATCATGGTATTTATTTGCAGTGTCTTGCTGTAGTCACTAAAACTTTATGTACAATAATCCTTTAACAATAATAACTGGAAGACATTCAGGCTGTAATTCACAAAAGAAGTTTGAACGGTGGGGGGGGGGGGGGGGTTAAACGCCCTCCAGGTTGCTCAGTCCATGGTTCAAGCCACCCCTCGGAGCACACTAAAATATGTGACTTAAAGTGACAGTTAGATCGCTTTATGAATGAGAAAATTGAGGCCCATGCACTAATTTGAACCTGCTAGAGAGGCGATGTGAACCTTATTCATGGTTTAAATCTCCTTTATTAATTTGGACCTCATAGTGTTTAATGAAAGTAATGGTACCAGGGCCCCATTTCATAAAACTTGTTATCAGTAACAACTGCCATATTTCTGTGGCAAATCTGCTCTCAGCCAATCAGATGTAAGATTTCAGTAGCTTATAACAGTTGTTTTAACTTGTTATTGATAAAAAGTTTTATGAAACCAATATTCTTCATTTTGCAATCCTCAGGGAAGTAAGCGTCATTCGCTTTGTGAGTAAGCAGACGATAGAGGAAGGCATGTTGTCATGTGCAAACTACAAACTCAAGCTAGAAAAACAAATGACCAGTGGCATCTCAGGTAAGTATATGTACGGTATTGTACCCATCAAATTCATATCCCTTTTTTTTTACATGCTATCAAAATCATTGAATTTTTAAAGATTCTTCTTCAGGTATTTTTGGGGGAGGTAGCCTAATTTTTGTTGTTGTTGGGGGGGGGAGGGGTTAGGAGGAGATCCAAAAGCAAAAGTCATATTTTTATCCAGTTTTATGAGTTTTTTAATGTGATTTATAAATGGGGCCATCCAGAATAATTTAACCACTGGAGGGGGATGACATCCATTTAAGTCTTGAGAAAAAAAAATCGCACAAAAATAGGTCATTCCAATTTTATCAGGTGGGATGACCTTGTGCTCCTTAGCCCAGATCCACAATTTTCAACATTTTCGTTAGAAAATCGTGAGTCAAAGGTCACTTTTCATTCAAGATCATAGACTCACTATATCCTTGATCTTTTGGGGGGTTTTTTTTGGTTTCTTTTTTCTATTGCCATATACTTGTGCCATTGTTTTGAGAACACATTTGCATGGATTTTCAAAATCTTCAATCATCACCATTAATTTTGATGTTTTCTTTTTCCTTTTTTTTGTTTCTGCCTAATCTATATAGGTGATGCAGGCAAGGAGGAGGAAAAAGACATTGCTAGATTACTGAAGGATGCCCTCGATTTATGATGATGTCATCACTACCTCATAATCCTTTACGTGCATTCTACTTGTTAAGTATTACCTCAGTTGTATTCACGGGTTAGAGCTGACCAGGATATGACCACGGATATGGATACAGGATGGATATGGTGCTTTGCAGTAATTGGACAATCGTGTGAAGCCACTGGCAGCCATGTTGGGACCATCAAAATGTCATGTTTTCTCATTGGTATAGAAATTCACACAGGGTTTCAAGTTGAAGTGGTGTGGGTGCTTTGATTCTTCGGTGAATTTTACTGGCTCAAAATGACAGCTATTCATCTTCATTCAGAGAAACGTGACTGCTTATCTTGTTTAGTAGTGATGGAGATGGTAAAGAGAGAGGTCTTGACTGGAACAGATTTTGGAAAAAGTTTCCAGCTGACTTGGTTTGTTTCCTGCAAGTTTTTTAAGTGTACGATGAGCAGAGTTCTGTGTGATTTCAGAGTTGTTGTGAGTGAGTGAGTGGTGAAAAATGACAAAAAGACTGTGCATTCTTGAAAATGATGACCCGTTACATTGTATTTGGGTGGAAACATGGCATGAGCACCACATTTAATCAGCCGCACTTTCAAATCATGAACAGTGGAGAATTTCACGTACATGTATGTGTGAATTAGTCTACGATGCTGTAAGCCTGCCATGGAAAATAAAAATTGAATATTTACTTTTTGTCTGTATGATTCTAAAAGCCACAAGGAAAGTGTTCTATGATATGTGTATGTACTAACTTTATAGCTGCTGTCAATCCTATGCTGCTGTTGTCATGTTTAGACCCCCCAAAATGTCCAGAAAGCAGTAAAAATTGTTTCACCCAAATTTTTATGTTGCTGTCATACAGTATACATGTACACTTGCTTCTGTCATTCCATTTATGCTACTGTTGTTATGTTTGGAGAAAAAAATCCAGAAGGCAGTGAAAATTGAATTGTTTCACCCAAATTTGTCTGTTGCTGTCATACAACATACACGTACACTTCGAATACTCTTGGCTCTACCACAAACATGCCTGCACCACTTCTGACTGGACTTGCCATTGCTCTTTCTGTGTGATCATCATACATTCCTTTGACAATCCTAGAGTACTGCATTTAAACCCATTTGTGACAGAGAGTCCACATTGAGTGGTTCGGCCCAAAAACTTTCAATGCAGAGCCTTAGAAAACATACCAAATACATGAGCTGAAAGAGGAAAAACAAATATGCATACTGTGATCATTTTAGTTGCATCAGTATTTGTTGTTGGATGCTGAAAAGTTTTTAAAGAAAAATAAGCACTAAAATCCTGAAATTGGCAACCGAATGAAAAGTTTAATTGTTTTATTGAAGGAAATTGGCAAGCTTTTAACTTCTCTAACAAACTTTCCATCAACTTTATATTCATTACAGGACATGAATTTTTATAAGAAAACTGTAGCTTTAAAAGCAGAACACTAGTGTTGCCAATTTGAAGTAGAAAAGCTGACCGAATAAGGCTTTGAATAATGTGGTTATGAATGCGTTAATATGCTAATGAATTTGGGTAATTCCTGTTCTTAATATAACGATTCCACATCATGAGGATGTAAGTATTTATTATAAAATTTCTTCTTACTGGTGCTGTATGATGTAGCTTTGCTGCACGGTTTGTCTTTATTCTAAGATTAAGTTATGGAGTATTGGTTCATCTGTTAAAAAATCACAATGCTTACTACATATTATGTACATGTGTTAGCATATACCGAACTCCATAATATTGTACTGTATGTCATGTATAATTTTATTCTTGAGCAGTACGTGCAAGTTATTTAAGGAAAAAGTTTTCAAAAACACAAGGTGATGTAATTCTGTATATTTTTCTCTCTTAACTGTCTGATATCATTCTGTTGTAGTTTTAGCAGAGCTTGAACATTTTCTTTAATTTTACAAATTTTTATTTTATTTTCATTTTCATTTTGTAGGAAGTTTCATGTGAAACAGTATGTATTGGTATACAACTTTGACATTTTCACTATCAAATGATATGTTATTTGTGCAAACTTCATTGCAAAAAGACTTGTGGATACTCTTGAAGAAGCTGACCTTCTTTTACCCCATTAGACCAAGAGCTGAAGGGGGTTAACCTAGCGAAAAGGTAAATTGTTTCATGTACAGGGGAAACTCGGTATAACGAGGTCATCGGGACCAAAGGGTTTTCCTCCTTATAGCCATTACCTTGTTATATCAGAACAAACAAAAAAATATACGTATGGGACTTTTACATGTACATACATGAATGTACAGAGGTCTGCTGCCTCTGTTTATGAACTCATTTTGCAGCAACAGAGGCATTGATAATAATTTCAACCTCTGATCTAGCTAATAATATTCTGGATAATATTGGGAAATGTGTTTAAGTACTAATTTCAGACACCAAAATTACCGATGACAAGAAAGTCCGTCACACCATCGAGGTTGCCTGTGCTCATGCTGAGGTATGAAAAAGAAAAGTTGCACGATGTACTATGATACAAATAAAAACACGCAATCTGCATGCATCGATCACCAGCTGAGCCAGCTGGGACTTGCGTGTGCCATCGGCGGTGCCGTTTTCTCTGCTGAATGATTTTTGTTGATAAAGCTGCAGTGAAATTTGCTTGCTCGTTATAACGGGAATGATTATCAATGTTTTTCTTTGTTTTAGGGGCTCAAGATTTAGCTCGTTATAGCCGATCTCGTTATAACAGGTTCATGCCGCCGTAGACTTACACGTAAGTAAATTTGGGACCGTGACAAAACCCTCGTTATGGCCGTTTCCTCGTTATAGCCGACCTCATTATGTCGAGATTTCCATGTACAAAGCAGTGATCTATGGAGAAAACTATGCTGGGAGAAAATTGTCTGCCATGCACAAAGCGGTGGGGCAGCCAGGAAGGCCTTCCAAAGAGGGCCAAAAAATGATGGCTTCTCATACACTCGGCTTTTTGTTTTGAAAACAAAGACAAAACTGATGGTATGACAAGCTGTCAAGCACAAGTCGATTATGGTTGCAAAAATGAAAGTCTGCTGTTAAGGAGCAAGGAATTTGTGTATGATGGATTGTCATACCATTGGCTTTGTCTTTATTTTCAAAGTAAGATCAGTCATTCATTTGTGAGTGCACGAGAAGCCGTCATTATTGGCCCGCACCACTTTGTGCACAGCAAACAATTTTTTTCCTTGCATGGTTTTGTCCATAGATCCTTGATATGTACATGAAAAAAGGTTACTTTTTTTTTTTCACTAGGTTGACACCCTCTGGTTCCCATTCTAATAAATATTCAAAATAAAACTATGTCTTTGCATACATCACTTGTTGCCATGCCTGGCAAGTGCATGCAACATATTAATATTCTTAGTTGAAGGAACAACCTACTATGTTGTGTTTACATATGAGTATGGCCATGTGCATGTATATCAACAGTTGGGCAGTTTGAGTTCAGGGTGTGCATGTACTTTCACTGACAAATCTTATCTTTATATCATTGTCAGTGAGTTCGGACTGTTTCCATGTCATTTGCTCTGGCGACAATTGCTCCCATAGAAAATCTGCACGTTAAACATAAAACATAAAACCTAACCCTAAACCCATTACTAACCTTAATCCTTATTCTGACATTATTTTTAACGACTGAACCAAAACCCTTATCACAAGCGTAACCCTTACCCTATATCTTTGGAGAAATTAAGAATGGAGCAAATGTCATCTCACTGATCTGACTAGCCCTTTGGAAGGAATATCGTTTTGATATTGAAATGTGATAACTTGGGCTGAAGGCTAAAAGAAGATTTCATGTATTATTTTTTTTTTCAATTTTTTCCACCATGCTCTGTAAAATACATTCAGTCTTCAGTATTTGAAAGTAACACATCAAACAATGTATTCATGATGAAGTGACTGAATTTTTGTTTTATTTTTAGGTTTTAAACAATTTCTTGTCCTAAGGCTGTGCCTTATATTTCGTTGTCCATGTTTTATTTTTGATGGAATAAATGCATTCAAAAGTATAAATACACTAAATTCCACTGTTTAGTGTTTCAATATTTCTTTTTTTTAATGTCTCAGGCTCATTCAGTATGTTTTACATTACTTTCCTTTTACATTACTTTCCAAAAGAGAATACTGTTAAATTTTGAGCAAATATCTTTGAAAATAATTCCGGTGACAGTACACACATACAACTGACTTATGTGCTAATAATGTCTACTAATATACATTTGCATGTTAATTTATGCATGTTTCTCTCCAGAACCACTGATTAATTCACCTATTATGCATACATGGCATCTCTATGGATGGAATTCACTTTGCACACATTACTACTTGTTGCTATGTCCAGCAAGCCTCTGGCAAGCTGTGAAACGTGGAGGGCAACTTTTTTCAGAAGTATGCATACTTTCCTCTTTATGAATACTAGATCTGCTTTACTGCAATCACATACTTGAACAAAAATGCCCTTTAACAACTTAAAGCTTACCAGAGGATTGTCCACCATAGCAACAATTACACAAATTGAATTCTATGTACAGAGATGCCATTATGCATGACAGGTTAATTACACAGCTAGTAAACAGAGGTTCTGGAGAGAAAAATACTTGAACTGACGGTATGAACAGGGCCCTGTAACATAAAAAATACAATCAATGTCACGATTGATTTGAATCCTAAGTCTATGGCAAACCATGTACTAAAGAGTTACAATTGATCGTAAAATTGATTGTATCTCTTTATGTTACAGGGCCCTGGTCTATCAATAAAACAAAAAGTCTTTTGTTATGACCAAAAAAAAAAAAAGCCTTTCTGAAAGCAGGCTGATCTCAGAGTGTTCACAGATTTAAAAGTGTGTAACACAAAAGCCTGTGTTCATCATTTTCAAATGCTGCCTGGCAGGTATTCAAATGAATTGTCAATAAAGGATCCTTCAAAAGCAGAAATATCAAACTGCTTCTTTTGTAAAGCAACTTCCCTCATTGTTAAGGAATACAACAGACGACACGTATATCCTATTTTTCTCGCCCGCATACACTAATGAGCAATGCTGTGATAAATTGCAAACGGGGGTGTTTTGTTTGGGCTTTAAAGGCCTTGGAGTTGTTGAAGATCAAACCCAATATATAATACAAGTGAAACCTATCTATAAAATACATGACTGTGAGTATAACTGAACATTAATCACTTATAGACATGATTTTCAAGCT
Source organism: Echinometra lucunter (assembly GCA_029962745.1). Lineage (NCBI taxonomy): Eukaryota > Metazoa > Echinodermata > Echinoidea > Camarodonta > Echinometridae > Echinometra > Echinometra lucunter. The sequence continues at coordinate 5,801,756 of CM057160.1, forward strand.
TTACAAATGTTGTAACATATATAACATCTATATTTGCACATTCCCTTATGTACAAGATGCACAGAGGCAGCCTCATAATACATGTATATGCATATAATTAATCCATCCGATTCCACAATACATAATTATCACCTACTGAAAGTTCACCAGCATGCTTTTTACATGTTCATTATCACTTTTTTCCATCAGATCAGTATGCTTGATGTTCAATGGATTAAATATTCAAAGATAGTAACATCTCTTTGTGGGAAAAACAAATAGAGTCCTTGATCTACTAGCGAGCCGACCTGATTACAGGAAATGTTGAGTTCTGGTCAAGTAGCAGAAATGTGGGAGTTATTTAAAAACAACTGATTATGTGGTAAAGAAATTATTTCAGGATATCAATGGTGTGGAACAAAAATATTCAAACATTATTTGTAAACAAACACTTACTGAAAACAGCAATGAAAAGCACCAATATAGAGTTATAAACTCAAATGGAACAAAACAGGTGTAATTAAATCACAAAATTAGAAATGTATGTACCTTCTATCAGTCATTCATTTTTGATATTTTTAGTCATAAAAGTTTTATCTCTAAATATCTGTAATGAAATATTTGATCTGGTTCAATAGGTTACTTAAAGTGTACCAAATATAATTCTTATACAGATGTACATGTAAAATACCCCCCCCCCCCAAAAAAAAAAACAAACAAACAAACAAACAAACAAAAACAAAGCAAAGAAAAAAAATCTTTACCTAGCATTCAGAATAACAAGGAGTTTGAAGATAGAAAAAAGATAACATATGACCATACAATTAAGGCGTTTATGGAAATTGAATGGCTTTTTGAGTCGGTTAATGCCATAATTCATGCCTTGCCATGTGCATACATAGACTTGTCTACTTCTTAAGTTGCTTTTGTAAACTGAGAGGACATTTGAAATGGCAATATTTCTTCACAGTATAATGACATGGAACCCGTAACAGACAGAGCCAAATATCCTTTTAGGTGATTGGTAAACTTCAACCATCAATACCACGACCGGTATTCAATTCAATACTTGGATTAAGTAAAATTTTTACTAAGTATTTCACTTGGCTAAGAAATTTGTTTAAGTCATATTCAGTTCAATACTTTGAATTTTACTTTAGTAAGCCAACTTTAAGCCAAAATTCTTATGGATAAGCATTGTGACGTCATATTTTCAATACGCAATTAACATGTCGCATCAAATACGCTCGAATACTATATGATATAATTCTGCTCAGCTCATGACTATAAAAACCTAAGCCTGCCAATCAAGGCCTCCAAAATAATTGGCTTTAAGTCTCCTAGGTAGGTGTCTTAGATTTAGAGTAAAATACTTAGCCAAAATATTGAACTGAATACCAAATTTGCTAAGTATTTTATCTATGCAAAAAGCTCAGATAAATACTTATATTTCTGACTTAAGTATTGAATTGAATACCGGCCCAGGTCTAAAATAATGCAATGTTCACATTCTTAACTAAATTTTATGATTCTGTCAATTCTGTAAATCTTTGAATGTGCATAAATAATGATAGAATGGCTAATAGATGACTAGAGGATGTGGTTTTGATAAGATACTCAGGAGATTGCTACTTCCACTGTGCTGAGGTTAGACTCCGGTAAGACCCGAATCTGACATGCTTTACTCTGGTAGTAGACTTGACTCTCATTGAATGGCAAGATTGTTGGCTTTGTTGAATTACTCATCTTAGCTCGCTCCACACTGTCCTCTGCGAGAGGGTGGCTCCCTTCTGCAACAACCAAACAAAAAAAATTAATGGTGTTAGCATTCAGATTGATTCCAGATGATCATAAGTTATAAAATTCACAGTTTGTTGCGTCAGCGCAAAAACGCCCCTAAACGTATTGTGCAGGAAAGCCCTTAACAAATATGACACATTTTGAAGCTCTTCTAATGAAAATCCAATCGTGACACTCTGACTATTGTTTTGAAGTACTGTTACCTCCTTTCTGGATAGGTTTTGAACAAATAATGAAATGTTATACAGCAAATTTTCTTCTTGCTTCGATTTATGATCGAATGCTCTTTGCACCTTTGCATGCTGTAAGAGGGTTTCTGTGCTGATGCGACAAGTTGTTTCGGGTGCTTATGGAAGTTGTCATATTGTTATCTCTAAAAATACTTAATTTCCCAAGCTACAAAATACTTCAGAAAGATACCAGAACCTTTCTTTAATTTTTTGGTCATCACAGATTTTGAGACCTTCATGAAACAATTTGTCAGTGATCTTCACTGACAACTGTTATAATCTACTGAAATCTGGCTGAAATCCCTGTGCCTGATTGGCCAAGAGCAAATGTTTCGGTGAAAATCACTGACAAGACGCATCATGAAACACTCCCCTGTTCCCTCATGATATCACTGGCACACCTCTTATTTTCAATGAGTCAATATAAAATTGGTTGTCCTCACCGTTTGGATCCACTCCCTTCAAATACTGACTTAGCCTGATGTCAGGCATAGGCAGGAAGCCAGCGATGAGGGGAATGACCTCTAATGTGACCTCTGTGACCCCTAACTGCTTTGCTGGCATGGCAACGACACCTGTGCTTCTCCCACAGACAGCCCAGGTTCCTCCTTCAGTATCAATCTCATACATGAGTGATCTGGACGTATGTGGGTGGGGCTTGGTAGGAATTGGCGCATCTCTGCTGGGAGTGGGTGTGGTCGTAGTGAGAGGGGGTGTGTCCAGCATCTTAATGGATACATCCAGGGTGCAGAGAGTGCCTGCTTTGCATAGCTCCTCCTTCTTGGGTGGCTTGATGACAGATGTAATCATAAACAAGGTCTGAAACAGAAGACAACAAAAAAGTTCTTGTTCTCACCGCTCCTCTCTAACAATTATTCTTCAAATAACTAGTTGACAGTTCATCTCATGTATTCAATGTATGAACACCAAAGAAATTGCTCATCAAATTCAAACAAAATGTTCAAATTATAAACAACAAAAGGAAGGTGCAATTACATTCATCATGTTTTCACTAGTGTGCAATTGCAGACTTTACTGTAGATTCATGTTTTGTTAAAGCTCACATACAGTTTGGGCAGCAAAAGAAAAATTGGTATGAAACTGATTAAATATACTATCACCTTGTCACCTTGCATAATAAGATACGTGTGAGATCATATGAAATGCTGTGGTAATAACAATCACAGGACCTTCATGAAAGTGCATTATTTATACAGATGAGGCTATCCTGGGTGAATTATGCTCTAAAAAAACATACTTACCTCAAAATTCATGATTTCAAAATCATAGCAGGATGATTTAAGCGGCTGGTCTTGGGTGGAGACTTGGGAAGGTGTGATGGATCTGTAGCTGACTGAGAACTGGAAGCGGATTGGTCCTGGAGGTTTAGGGGTGTCTGGCAGGGGCTTAGCCTCCCATACATAACAGACTGATCGGTGTGCTTGCAGCGGCTGAGAGTATGATAGCACAACATATGAACATTTAATGTACATCTTCATCTAAGGCGACCTGACATATGCTCCAGCAACAACAGCTCCAGGCTTTATTTCTTCAAAGATACATAGTTAGAGTCAGAGTTGTAATAAGGCTTAGGTTTAGGCTTAGGGTTAGGGTTAGGGACAGCATTTGGTCCAGGGTTAAAGTTCAGCAATTTGTTAGTGTACAAATTTTATACGAAGCAATTGTAACTGGAGCATGTGTCGTGGATTCACATCTATGTATCCAGAGCCTGTAGCCTTTGTAACTTTATAGTAATGCAGTTCTAACAAGGGCAGATCCAGAAGCTTGTATTAAAGGGGGGGGGGAATTCTGCATTTCTTAAAAGGAAAAAGAAGAAAACTGTAAATTCTTCTGTGGCCTTGTTTTTTTAATTAGGTAAGGCAGTTGTGAACTTAAGTATGCCACTTGGGATTTGATGAGAGAGTATAGAACAGCTATGACCCTCCTTAAATCCTTAAATCCTTAAATCACAGAGTGAGGGCTGGTATGATTTGAGAAGGTAGACAAATACAGATTTCCTTTATCCTTTCATATGTTTTTGACAATCCTACAGGGGTAGAACTCAATGTTACTAATAATTTGGCTCTGGAATGCCTGCATTTTCGTAAATTCACCTCTATGTGTAAATAACTTTTGTCCTAACAGGTTGGCTTCCATAAATAAAAGTATCTAGAAGACATTTATTCTTCTGACTGTGCAATCCAGAGATAATGATTTATTGAGAAACAAATTTGAAGCTCTATGTAAAATATGTGAACTATAATAAGAAAAATAAAATCAAATAGGGCTTTTCTACAGCACTTTTTCCTTCATGTAATTACAAAACACAAATACCTAGTAATGACCCATTATCATATTCAAAGAATAAATTACACTTACAATGCTAGTGCAGGAGTGTGATGGTGATAAAGTGAGTAACCTTTCACCTGTGACCTCCAGTGACTGACCACTAAGTTCAAAGGTCAAGTCACATGAGCTCTGCACTGTCAGCTGCAGAAATTTCCTGTAAGGTTAAAATGAAAGATTATGGGAATGTGAAAAAAAAAGAAGAAATACATCAAAATAAAGGGATAAAAATAGTTTACATTCAAACCAACCAACCAACCAATGATTGTGAAACTCACTTTGACTGACCAACTGCACAATAAAATGGGGGGGGGGGGGGGGGGGAGGGCATTCAATGGGCATTGTCCTATGAAAGAAAATTACGAAATTCAAGAGCTAAAAGAACAAATCTAAATAGGCTGCAAATCAATCGTTTATAATGAATAAGCCTGCCGCATTGTACACTGCCTTTCATGGAAAAAATGCTACCGAGTTCTCGTAGTCACTTTACACCTAAGTTGAGAACAAGAGAAATCTTGATAAATTGCTATACATGTGTAAAGACATCCAAATACACTCTGCATTTTGGGCAGCAATTCAAATTTTCAACTCAATTTTTAACTTCATAGATATATCATTCACATGTACATACCCCAGTGCTTTTGCATTTCTTCCTGTTCTGTCCCTATTTTGGTGTTTGTATTTCTGCATTTTCAATTTTGTCTTTGGAAAATAAATATATAATTTTTTTTTTAAATGAATATATATTTACCTCTGTCCAGCAGTATATATCCTGTGTTGGAATGTGAACGGGTTGGTGAATTCTAGAGTCGTCATCACCGTCTCTGACCATGGACATTCCACAGAAAACTGGGGGGAAAAATATACAAGGAAGGATTTTCAGTGATAAAAAATAAATATACCTGTTTTTCAGAAGAATCCTTCACCACAAAGTGAGAAAAATATTCACCTTTTTCAAAAACAGAGGTGCTGTGGCTCAGTGGATAAGTCTCCGGACTTTGAACCACAAGGTGCGGTTCGAATCCCTGCCGCGGCACTAATGTCCTTTGGCAAGATATGAATCTACATTTGCCACGTCTTTCGGATGGTGACGTTAAAGGTTGGTCCCAGATGTAAATAATCATATTTGAATGATACACGTCTGTAAAAACCCAATTCAACAACAACTCCACTCCATATCATCCAACTACACTAGAATTTGGAAATTTCATTTGAAAGGATAAATCAAATCTTTAAGTATTCTTAAAGGTATCAAAAAGACCTACAAATGGTTGAGTAGAATCATAAATGCAATGTACTGTAAGCCTTCCGGTCACAAAAATACCCACTTGAGAAAAAATTCATCATATGATAACACATTCCTATTTGTAAGTGATTTGATCCAATAACCATTCACACAACATACATGGAGGTGTTCCATGTCATGAAATAGGGGTGCAACTCACCTGGATGTTCTGTTTATTGCCTTCATTCTGCCTGCACAGGTCTGCTACAACACCCACTCTCAGATCTATCTCTCCATGGCTCTTCACTCCTTCAACAAACTGAACCTTCCCTCCATCCTCTATTGACTCCACCTCGTATTCCTCCATCTTGGATGGGAGGATGACGAGACTGGGCGGCGTTGTGATGGCCAGGGTAGTGCATCCTGGGATAGGGGTGTGGCCGGTTGTGAGATGGAGGTTGATGCCTTGTGGGACCCCACACAGAAGGCCTGGAGAAAGATCACAAGGATATGCTCAAGGCACTCGCAAAGTAACGTTATTACCTTGGCTTAACCACACTGCCCAATGGCACAGAAATCAGTTAAGGGTGTTTACATGCCATTTACTTCACCTGTTAAGCAAGTGGTAAATGTATATTATTGTCTTCCTACAGGACATTGCTGCTACATCTGTGATTTAAAATGATAAGCACCTGATTCATAGCCAGGTAACATATCTCCTAGACAATGACACATCTACATTCATTTACGTCACTTTCAATTAAAGGGGGTACCCAATGCTGAAACAATGTTAGTTCATTTAAAAGAGCATGATTTTATTAGCAGAAAATCATCTGCCTAAATATTTTTTAAAAGTCGTGTTGCCAAGGAAACCCCCAAATGTGGTAAGATTTCAGGATATTTTTGACCCCTCAGCTGTGACCCAGTTTCAACTGGGTACCCACTTTGACGTCAAAATCAAAGTGGGTACCTTGTCGCGCAATTCTAGCAAAATGCGCGCAAGGTATAATACCTATTGTACAGTCTAGCGCGTAGCACAACTGCAATGCGCGAAGCACTTTTACGTCATACCTCATACTCAAATTTTTTGGTCAACTCTTGACATTTTATGAGAAAATAAGCCAAAATGCATTGATTTCGATTGAAAATCATCAAATTTTTAATGTTATTCTTCTTAGCATTCTATTCTCGATCATATATCAAAAAAAATTTACCAATGTGTAATCACTTTAAGAAGTTGAGGGTTTGAATACCTGCAAGGCTCTGTCATGTTTACAAGACATTCAACTACTGTGCATTTGCCACCCTGAACCAAGGATTAGTTAATATTTAGAAGAATTCCTTACATGGTGTGAGCACTGGAGCCTATAACCTAATTTGAAAATGGGTAAGGCAGAGCAATCTTGAGCATCACAGTATGAAATATATAGTATCAGTATTAAAAAAGAAAATCAATACCTAAAAATTGAGGACCAAACCAGGAACCAAGTAAAAATGTTTTGTGAACTAGGAACAAAATAAATATTTAGTAGAATAGGGGCCAACATGTCAAATCTTACCGGACTCGGTTGTGATTGTCAGTTGAGCCTCCTTGCTGAAAACCTCTATCTCTGTGCAATCCTCCAAATTGGCAACAAACTCGGCATTGAAGATCTGACAGACCAGCTGCCTGGCTTGAAATGTACCATTCTCAGATGACTACAAGAAGATAATACAGGAAAACATTTTAGTATTCTTAGACCTTGGATTCTAACAATGAAATTCCTTTTTCAGAAAAAAACTAGATGAATCCTCGACCACACGCGGTCGAAATTTATGCCTCCGCCATTGACAGATCAGAAATATATGGCACATACATGTTGATTTATTTTCATTTATACAATGACATCTCTGACCTTGACCTTTGACCATGAGACCCCAAAATCTAATCAGATCGTTGTCCCTCCCATATGCATACTGAGCCAAGTTTGAAGTTGATCTGTCAAATGGTTGTGTAGTTATCGCGAGAACAAACCATTTCTATGTACATAATGACCTCTATGACCTTTGACCTTGAGACCCCAAAATCTAATCAGATCATTGTCCCTCCCATATGCATACATGAGCCAAGTTTGAAGTTGATCCATCAAACGGTTTTTTAAGTTATCCCGAGAACGAAAAAGGGACGGACGGACGACCCAAAAACATAGTGCCTACGGTGGGCGGAGGCATAAAAACTGCCAAGTAATTCTACATTGATCATAATGTAGTAAGGATATTCCGACTAGCAAAATATAAACAAACCAACATAAGGTCAAAATTATATTCACTGAGTGGATGCCCGAGTACTAAACCTGCAGCCTGTTTTCTTACAGTGCCTTCACACAGTTTAACATCCATGAAACTGTATATCCTGTCATTAACAGACCTCAACAGAGCCCTCAAAGCTAGACTCCTCACCAACAGGTGCCTGTGGCATAGGGGCCTGAAAATTTTAACTCCAGACCAAAAAAAAGTGAAAAATTTCCACATGGATCTTATGCATACACACCCTAAACATTTCAATCAGGATTCTCTCTCAAAAAAATAGAAAGGTATTGTGGAGCCCTACAAAGAAGGAAACTGTGATAATGAATGTAAACTGGGTATCAGCTGAAGCATACCTGAAATTTGAATTCCAGCTCATTCTTGCCAGGCTGCAGCTCCACATCTTGTACAACCAGCGTTGTTGAACACGTCTCCTTGGTAACCACATCCTTGCTCTTCCCAAGTGATGTGGTGCTGTCCTGCCTCTGAAGGAGCACGCTAGCATTGCTACACACAAGGGAACTTGTCTCAACTAGTAAGATTTCAGAATAAAGAATAAAAACGGTTATAGTTACATAATGACTATTTTAGGTAAAATTCATTTTCTCAATATTCTATTTTCTGAAGGAGCATACTTCCACTGCAAAATGCCAAGTAACTGGTCTCAACTATTAACATTCAAAATTACAAAGAATGAAATTTATGTCTTGAAATAAGTACAAATGATAATATATCAATTTATGTATCCCCCCCCCCCACCCGTGATATTGCATTCATGAAGGCATGACTAGTAAAAGACACCCACCCTGTTTCTTGCTCTCCTCTCCAAACTTGACCTCTGACCCAAAGACAGGCATCACACCAACTTTGTCACGACCCCTGACCCGAGACCTGCTGGCATCCAGGGACCTCAGTCTCTGCAGGCTGTCCTGGGAAGGGCTCTTCTCTAACCTGACTGGCTGGCTCTCCCCATTGCCACTGGCCAATGAGAGCTGATCATGCAGCTGCAGGGTGATCTGGTGGACTGTGATAGGTGCAGGCAGGTGTGAGGTGAAGGTGACCTTGATGGTGAGGGGCTCCTCCTTGCCAACGTGACCGTTGGGTGGGTCCAGAGACAAGGTGGGCGGGGCAAAGATGAATTCCCATGGGAACAGAGCCTTTGTTTCTTCTGTAAAATTTCAAAAAGTTGCTAGTTTTACATTTGTTGGAAAGTATAAATTCATTGTTTACTTTTTCTTGAAATGAAGATTATCTATTGTCACAAAGTGCAAGTATTACAGTTTTATATAACTTATCCCCTGAAATGATTCCAAAGCTTCTTTGCAAATAAAATTATCAAATGTCACCCTGAGTACATAAAGATAGAAATGTGGGTTTATACAGTTTTATAAGACCTATTTTTTTATAATCCTATTTTTTTATAATCCTAACATATTTTTCCATAAAACAGAAGGATCTGACACCATACTTTCACACTTGTTCACGTAAGTATATCATGGAAACTAAACTCCATCACAGGTATTACCTTTTTCTTCAGTTTGTGACATCTCTACTAAGGCTACCCTCTTCATCTCCTCAAAGTAGATCATTCGATCTGGGTCAACAAACTTGTCTGCAGCCAGCTGACAGCAAAGCTTTAGGTATGTGATGAGATGAGTTAAAGACATAATTTTGCCACTGGATGATTTTTACTAAACTAAAGTATTATAGCATAAAGTGAGTATTGGTCATGGGATTGCAGGATGAAAAAAGCTGTCTATAAATCATTGGGAAATATCGATTCAAGTAGAAGACAGGAATAATTATGTACAAGAGGTTTGGAATCATCAAACAATAGGTATATTCACTCAATCTTTGATATATGTACAGTACACAGAACTACACACAAATATGGGTATGAGGGACTGTAATAAGTTGCAGCCTCGGAATTTGGTCCAACATTAATAATACCAAGTAGTTATATTTGGAATATGAAGGTGTTTTCAAAAAAAAATATGAGATATCTCATAAATCAGTTTTCATCTTTATCCTATAACCAAAGAGCTAATCAATCTGAAAAAAGGTATGTCTTCAACAAAGACAGTCTCTCTTATAAGCATATTTGTGACCTTTACTGAGCTTCCAATAACATCTAACTAGTCAATACTATCAACTTAAATTTACAGTGTCTGTGTATAGTATTAGGAAAGCCTCTCTTGATTTCCCTTGATTATTCTTTATCTACAGGTCTGGGTCCTGTTTCACCTTGTTATCAATAACAAGTTGCAATGACTGTTATAAGCTACTGAAATCCTTGCATCTGAATGGCTGAAAGCAAATTTGTCACAGAAATGTGGCAGTTGTTACTGATAACAAGTTGCATTAACTGTTATACTGAAATCCTTGCATCTTATTGGCTGAGAGCAAATTTGTCATAGAAATGTGGCAGTTGTTACTGATAAAAAGTTTTATGAAATGGGGCCCAGGTTTAGAAAGGATATTTGAGATTGTTCTCCAGCTTCTTGTAGCATCCGGCTAGCTCTTTCCTGCTAGAAGCTATCAACCAACCCCACCCTTCTGTCTCATACACCTTCAGGGCATCAGACAAGAAACTTTCTGCTTTGTGAAGCTCTCCAGTCTTCCTGTACAGATGCAGAAAGAAGGAATACTGTAAATGCTGTTACTTTCATGTGATTAAATTTTCGCGCTGAGCGACCCAAGATCATACTCGTGGGTTCTTAAATTCGCGCTTCACAATCACTCACTCGCAAAAGTTTAATATTTGATATGATATTTCAATACATACGAAATCGTGCTAATATTTCACCAGTCCTAGAATTTCTGCTTGCCCAAAATAGCACAAAATCTGTGATAATTAATGTACCATGAATATTTCTGCATTTACAGGACTCCTTTTGAAATTCTTTACATTTTCATCATCATTATTCATTTACTTGTGTTTATCTATTCCTGTGTTAGGGTTAGTGTCTTATATTGCAATGCACACAGTTTCATTAAAATGAATCATATTCCCTTGATAACAAGAGCAACAACAGCAACAAAATGATAACAACAGGGAAGAATCAGCTATTAAAGGATATGCTTTATGGTGGCAATCTCTCAATTTTGCTGTTTATTGCATGGTGTTCCTCCATTAGCATTTGGAATGATCAAAAACTTGGCAAAAAATAATGCAATAATGACACAGACAGGAGTCAGACAGGTCAATGCAGTTCATTTGATATTCATCATAAAATATAACTTTGCAATATTCAAATCTAAAGTTTCTCTGTTGAACAACAATAAAAAACAAAAAACAAAACAAAAAACAAATGAGAAATGATGGGTTGGAATTTGATCAGCACTCACATGTAGAACGAAGCAAGATCTTTGCCAATCAGCTTCGCAGAACGCATTCTTCCTATGTGCTTGAAGGTGCCCATTGCCAACTCAGATAATTCCTATATGAAACACAATCACATGTAATACAACTCTAATAAAACACTTTCCTAATCAATAGCAGTATGATATTGATTTATGAAAAGTTTACATTGACATAATGAGCAGTATCAGAAAAATTAGATCAGAAAATTGATTTTCAGATTATGTGTAGATTCCTGAAATCAAAACAGAAAATCCTAAAGCATCTACTTGGAATATTCTGACTGTCAAACTTTCAAACATATCAATTTTAGAAATGCTTCTTAGGAAATTATGTTTAGAAAAGGCATCTCAAGAGCCAAGAGCTTCTCTTAAGCATCTGACTGGAACTGTTCCCACTGTACAACATATTAATTTTAGAAATGCTTCTTACCAGATAATGGTTAGAATAAGCATCTTGTGAGCTTAGAGCTTCTCTTAGCATCTGATTGGAACTGTTCCCACTGCCAAACATATTAATTTTAGAAATGCTTCTTACCAGATGTTTAGAATAAGCATCTTGTGAGCTTAGAGCTTCTCTTAGCATCTGATTGGAACTGTTCCCACTGTCCAGCATATCAATTTTAGAAATGCTTCTTACCAGATAACGTTTAGAAAAAAATCTTGTGAGCTTAGAGCTTCTCTTATTGGGACTCTTCAGCACTGCCCAACATATGATTGTTAGAAACACTTCTTACCAGATAATGTTTAGAGAAAGCATCTTGTGAACTAAGAGCTTCTCTTAGCATTTGATTAGGACTGTTCTCCCTGGCTCCAACTTCAGCTGTCTGTCCCATTCCAGAGAGGAGGTCCACCACAGAGTTAAGCTGCTCTGAGGTAGGTGATGTATCAGGCATCAGCCCTGCGAGGTGCCCCAACTCATTCAGCTGAAGATAAAGACAGAGATTTGCGAAAAATGAAGTGGACCAATATCGCTTTGTCTTTGGAATCCTTAGCTTTTGATTCATTAACCTTAACTCGTTGAACACAATAAAATCTAATAGTATAACACACATTTTTATAGACCCTAGCAAGTATTATCTCAGGATTAGTGTACAACGGGTTAAAAAACCTGTAGATGCACAAGCAGAAGAGCAATTATTTACTTTATCATTAGGGATTTGATGACTTCAAAAAGAGAAAACAGGATTAAAATCTTTAAATTGACAACACACAGACATAGGCAGTCTTTTAACTTTTGAACATACTTCTGTTAACTATTCGGTTAATCATGTATTTTTTTTCTGTAATGGCTTTTTTTGTTACAGGATTTTCAGGGATTTAAAAAAAAAAAATAACTGATGGTGCCCTTTTGAAAAAAGAGACCGGATTAGTTTAGCTCTTTGAAATATTCCTATTCTAAAGTACTGAGTTTATACACGCACATCATGAAAAATTTCTCCTTGAAAATATTTTGTGCATGCGTTTTACCTTTTGTTGTGCATACAGCCAGAGGCTTGCCGTGTAGTGCGAGTACGTATTGATGTGTGCCGCATCACTGCTCTTCTCACACTTTTGAAGTACCTCCAGGCAGCTGAGAAATACCCAGCATGCAATACTGCCTTGCGGCATACTGACCTGGATGAAGGAATGAAGGGGTCATTATGAGTCGTTAAACTAAGCGGCTGTTCAGACTAACTTATGACCATGTTCTCTACTGTGAAAGTGAATATAAGATATCTGTATCTCCGAGAGAAAAACGAAAACATTTTACTGTTAAAAAAAAAAAAAAACATTGCACAGTTCTCTCTTTTTTTTTTTTTAAATCCCTAGACCATCCCCCTCAGAAAAACTTACCTAAAAAAAAAAAAAAAAAAACCCTGCTCCTACAATATCCCTCCTTTTACTCCATTACCACCCACTGTCCATCTTTCTTCCTCTCTTTCTTCCTCTATCTCTCTCTCTCTCTTCCTCTCTATCTCTCTTCCCCTCTATATCTCTCTCTTCCTCTCTCTATCTCTCTCTTCCTCTCTCTATCTCTCTCTTCCTCTCTCTATCTCTCTCTTCCTCTCTCTCTATCTCTCTCTTCCTCTCTCTATCTCTCTCTTCCTCTCTCTATCTCTCTCTTCCCCTCTATATCTCTTTCTTCCTCTCTCTATCTATCTCTCTTCTTCCTCTCTCTATCTCTCTCTTCCTCTCTCTATTTCTCTCTTCCTCTCTCTATCTCTCTCTTTCCCTCTATATCTCTTTCTTCCTCTCTCTATCTCTCTCTCTTCCTCTCTCTATCTCTCTCTTCCTCTCTCTATCTCTCTCTCTTCCTCTCTCTATCTCTCTCTTCCTCTCTCTATTTCTCTCTTCCTCTCTCTATCTCTCTCTTCCCCTCTATATCTCTTTCTTCCTCTCTCTCTCTCTCTCTCTCCTCTCTCTATCTCTCTCTTCCCCTCTCTATCTCTTTCTTCTTCTCTCTACCTCTCTCTCTCTCTCTTCCTCTCTCTATCTCTCTCTTCCTTTCCATCCCTACCTCCAGTATCTTGAGTTCCTGCACACAGTTATGCATGAAGTTCTGCGCCCTGTAGGCCACTTCCCATGGCCTCTTTAGTAAGAACAAGAGAGCCGACTGTCTTGAAAACAGATAGTTCCTAACATCCAGCAGAGTTGGCTTCCCCCTCTCCAGCAGCTCCCTTTTGTCCATGTTAACAGGCTTGGATAGGTTCAGGCCATCCCAGCAGCTGCAAGGGGCTTGAAAGTCAGCTAGCCACTTGGGTGTTGCTGTAGGATGAGAGATGGGGGATACTCTAAAAATACAGTCTGTGGCTACTAAAGGCATCAAGGGCCCCATTTCATAAAACTCTTATCAATAACAAGTTGCAATACATGTGTAACTATCATAAGCTACGGAATCCTTGCATCTGATTGGCTGAGAGCAAATTTATCATAAAAATGCGGCAATTCTTACTGATGACAAGTTTTAGGAAACAGAACCCAGATTTTCCTAATGGAAAACTGTGGAAACAAGATGAAGTATCGGGCTGGGTATATGCTCTTGCATGTTTTTATATTTCACACAAGGAAGCCATGGGGATAACCCATATATGTAAAAGCATATAATTATGAGCACTTATATAACCAAAGAAAATGAGAAAAAGAAATTATTTCAAGACAATGATGTGACAGGTTTGATGGTAACACTAAAATTTTATTATAAAACTACTTTCAAGCAATGAAATTGAAATCTTCCTTTTTTGACACTGTTATGAAATTGCAAACGAGAATGAAGTGTTCCATCTATCATCAACACATGCAAATCAGTCACCTTGCTTGCACGTTAGATGTCTTCAAGATATTAATATAATTGGTTCATGAACAAATTATCTTATTTCAGTAAACTTATTTTTCTCACCTCCCGCACTTGAGTTGATAATAAATTGAGAGAAGAGGGCATCAAGTTCGTCATATTGTACCAGAGCATCTTCAAACTGTCTTAGGGTCTCAAACATAAATGCAAGCTCCTCCTGAAAAGATATAAGAATGAGGCAAATACATTGATGATGACGACCTACATAAAAGAGCATCTTCAAACTGTCTTAGGGTCTCAGACATAAATACAAGCTCCTCCTAAAAGATACAAGAAGAGATCAATACATTGGTAATGATGACCCACATAAAGAGCATCTTCAAATTGTCTTAAGAGTCTCAAACATAAATGCAAGCTCCTACTGTTAAGATACAAGTAGAGACAACTACATTGATGATGATGACCTACATAAAAGAGCATCTTCAAACCTTCTCAAAGTTTCAAAAAAGCTGCTCCCGAAAGGGTAGAAGGGGTTGCTTTCTAAAAAAAGAGCATCTACCTTATTGTACTGCAAACTCCTATTCCGTGAACTTTATCTAGTTTCAAAAAAACAACACAACTCTGTTTTGTAATTTTTAAAACAGCAAGAGTGAAAAGGCTGTGTCAGAGTAAAAATTTGCAATTTCACTGCAGAAACTAAGAACCTATTTATAGGGTAGATTGAAATCTACTCTCCATGTTTTGCAAATTATATTTCGTTATACAACCAGAGCTGTGTTTCATGTGAATTATCAGGAAATGCTTTACTTTATTTAAAATTTGCAAAAATAATAGCAATATACTCTATAACACAAAGTTGTTAGAGAAAAGGATGAAAATGGATGAAATGAAAGAATGAAAAAAGAAGTCATAAATTTGACTCTGTTTACCTGTAGCAAGAAATACTGGCAGAAATTCCATCCCTTATCATTCCTACTCTCCCGCTCAGCCCGGATCAGCTCCTCAAAGCGGCCTAGGACCCGATTGTAAGCTAGGAGGATCAGGTATCGCAGACGCTGCATGAAGAGCTGCCAGGAGTCCTGGGCCCGAGGCGTGGGGACAGGATTGTTGGGCTCATGCAGGACTATCACCCTGTTAGAAGCAAAAAAAAAACACAAAAAAAAACAAAGAGGATATACCTCAAATGACTATTCAAACAGAACTTGCTAAGCACCTTACCCCCTAGATAATATATCCTTTTAAATTCAGTCATGCATCAAACTGAAACTAGTCAAGAAAACAAATTTTAAGATTTAGTATTCATCTAAAAAGTTGAATCACAAATGGGCATATCTGTAGTACTTGAAACATTATAATTTATTTCTATGAAACAAAATCACATTTATGATCCTCTAGACACCATCCCGATACCAACTATAGTTATCTATAGTAAGAACGAAGGAGGGCAACCAGACACTATCCTCTTGCAGAATATGAAGTATACAAAATTATAGGTGAAAATTTTGCTAATACATCAACTAGGGATGCATTTATTACTTGACCCATATAAGCATTTAAAAGACTGCAAGGCAGTTAACTGTTTAGTATTACCTGTCTGACTGCTTACTGCAGAAATCATTTCTAATCTTGTCCAGCACAGATGTCCGAGGCAAGAACTTCTGCTTGTTGCCTCTCTTTGGATTGGACGTCTCCACCAGTACAATCAGCCAGTCACTGACGTTGCGTTCTTTCAAAGACTGCTGCCAAGCGGTGATATCGTTCTTCACACAGACTTTGTATGCATCTGCATCCTATTAGAAAGGAAATAAAAAACACAGAAACCTGAAAGTTTACCTCTTGAATGCAATATTATTTTGCAATGACACATATCATGCACAGATCTCGGGCCAAGATATCTATGTCTATGAAGTCAAAAGATTAACTCTAGCTTAGTACTGTACTGGTCATTTCTAGTTTTGGAATAATAAGAATATATTTGGGACTACTAACAATACTGAGCGATCATTATGCATGCATTATTTTGTCTTGTTCCATAGTAAAAATAATTATCATATCAGAACAATGAAAAAGTTTAAACAGGTGAGTAAGGTCAATTTAACCATCAAACCTCTAAATTTCAGAAAAGAGCAAAAAAAAAAAGATATATATCAGTGTTGCCAATTTAGGGGAGAAGCAGGTACATCAGTGCTACTAATTTGTAGAGGAAAACCTGAGCTTTTATTCAGTCCTTTGATAATTACGCCACGTATTTATTGACAAGATACCGGTAATTACTTACAGGACATTCTGTCCAATATGTATGGAAAACAGGAAGCTGCAGCAACTTGCGATCATTTTCCGTTGGGAGGAGATCAGAGTTATACGGGACAAAGTTGACGTCCACATAGATCATCTTTGGCGCACGCCCATAAGATCTGTAAATATATCGAAAAAGAAACAAAAAGCACCCCCCAAAAATTCATATATATTTCAAAGTTATCCGAACCACATGATACTGAGGTAGTGCCAGCTGAAATGGTGTGCTGGTTTAATAACAATACATAAATTCAACTTGTTGCATTTTAAACCTTAAGTACAGTAGTGTTATGAAAGTCAGAAAAAAGGGACAATTAAAGAAAAAGTATCAATCTTAAAAGAGTCAATCAGATTAAAAGTAAACACATACAATAACAACAACAGTAACATAATTATTTAAAGAAAACTTGGACAGGAGTACAAATGAAAAAGTAATTTAGGTAAAAAGAAACAAACATGGAAAATAAAGACCAGTCAAAAATATCTTGAAATATGAAAAATACCCACAAATATGACACTGTTTAAAAAAATAAAACTTCTGTCAACCATTAAAATATTGTTTGTTTTTCTCTAGATCTCCATCTATAATTGTTTATTTATATGTAAGTGGGCATTTTATCAAACCAACGAACTCCATGGGTCTCTTGACGGTTGTCTAGAGAGATGTCATAGAGCTGACACAGATTTTCACAAAAGGCTGACACTGACATATTCATCTAACATTACTGATACTACCGGCTACAAAAACATTGTCTTTATCATAATCCACTGGATTCATCGTCAACTATCCAAACCTAATTTGAGTCTCAATTTTGCTCTAGCTGTTCCAAAATATAGAAAATGCCAATGGAAATGGATGAAAATGCTACAAACGTTGCATTTACATGAAAAATGTTAATTGTACATGAAAAATGTTAATTGTATTACATCCAAGAATTTATAAAAATTGAAAAAACTACTACCTCTAAGAAGATAATGCTTCTTGTTTTAACTTTCTCATTTAAAGCAAAATCCCATTTGTTCCAATATCTGGTCACAGTCGGATCGCATAAGGTCTAATGTGCGGAGGTCTTCATGTTAAATTTGTAATAAAATGGTAATCGACAGATTATTGAAAGACTTAAACAAAACAAGTCCCAGGTTTACACTACCTCCGCCATTCCACAGCTTCCCTTGGAAGACTCTGGGCCAGTTCTACATGGATGGATGAAAATAATTCCTGCTCTCCATGACCTGTGATACCGGGTGAATGAAAATTTTCTTTTAAAGTAACTGAAACTCACTACTTCAAGTTCTTATGGTCTCCGAGTCTCTCCCATAATCCCAAGTACTTTTTTCTTCCTTTTTTTCCTCTATCTCTTTTTTACTCTAGCTAACTGTTAATGTCCCCTCTCCAACTAATTTCAGTTTCATTTTGCGATTTCCTGTATGGCTAGAGTGCCCTTGTCTGAAAATATACAGAACTGCATGCTTCTAATCAAACAAAACATGCAACAAGCACAAACTTTGATCATTTTAGCAATTGATATTCTTTTTTAAAAAATGAGTCAAAATATTGCAAAAAGGTTTTGATCAACACACTTTATGCACAAGCCTTTAAATGTTGTCTTTCACATCTAAATTCCCAAAATGAGTGTATAACAAATGAATGAATGTGCAGACATGGGCACAAATCCACAATTGTCTTTTCAGTGTTAACGTTAAAACATTGGCATAAATCCCAGAGGGAAGGGGGATATATCCCCCCCACGTTTTCAAGAGGGGGGATGGCATGTACAAATATCGCCCCCCCCCCACTTTTTTTTAGGACGAAATGATATTTTAATTAATCAGTTAGTAAAATTTTTTGATAATCTTTCATGAACGACCATCATATATTTTAAAATTATTGAATATGCATGAAGACATCGCGACATGGATTGAGCCACTCACACTGTGTACTAAGTCAATGAATTGACCTAGTACCGCGGAAGTGACAATTCCAGTTGACGCTACATCGCATGCTTTTCTATTGATTACTCGACAGAAAGCTGTCGACCTACGATTCTGATAAGCATCAGTTTTCTTCTTAAAATTCACTATTTTCAGTTCATTCATCAGATGATAAAGCAGAAAGGGGGAAATTGAGAGCCTCAGGAACATTGCTGGTAAGTAAAATCAAAACTTTTCTTCTCTGTTATAGAAGATCTAAGTGAATTTATTTCGCGTTCGCGTCGGCAATTAGTTTCTCTTTTCAAAACGCCATTTTGACCTACATGTAGATTGAGCCGCACATGCACAGTAGCTAGCTAGCGCGCTCTGTACTTAGATCTAGAGATAACATGAATATTCATGTATCGCTGAATCACGTATGGCGAGAATTGCCGTGAACTTTTTGAAAAAGTCTGCAAGATCACTCACATCTAGTCGCGCATCAATGCGCATGCGCAAGTTAGTCGCCATTTTCTATCTGCATTTCAATGGACGCCGGGGAAACATAAACAAGCAGTGTTTTTCCAGCTACCCTAAGATAGATTTAAATCTAAATTTCGGTTTTCGTACGTCCGATTTTTAGTCCCAAGTGTCAGTCGGGTTCGTGATGACCAAAGCCGATAGTTACAAGGCTGTTGGTGTCATTGGCCCATTGGAAAGTGATTTTCCAGGGGTTGTTTTGAAGTGCCAAGATGCTTGCTATGTACAAATGGAGTCGGGCTAACTCGGACTCAGGGACAACTCGGCCCTGCCGCAAAAATGGGGGCGAGTTGTCCCGGCATGAATATTTTTTCATGGAGTATTTTAGGGTTAGGGTTAGAGTTTAGGGTTAGAGTTAGGTTTTAGGGTTAGGGTTAGTGTTAGGGTTAAAGTTAGGGTGTGCCAGGACATCTCGGCCCCGTTTTTGCGGCAAGGCCCGCCGAGTTGTCCCCGAGCCCGAGTTAGCCCGGATCCATACAGATTGGGGGTAAAAGCACTGGACGTCAATGGGGAGCAATAGCGTTAACATTTTTTTTTTTTTTTTACTCCCCTGATGTCCCTGGACTAACGTTACTCAGAGGAAAGACAAGTTTAACTGTGTCCTGTTGAAGTAATCAATTGTCCATGTACATCCACAACTGCACAGCGCCTATTCTAAAGTCAAGATTCATTACTGAACAGTGAACACCGAGAGGCAAATAAGTTTTGTATAACTTTATGCCTAGATCTACTTCCAAGGTATGATTTCCAGGTGACAACCCACTTCACCAAAGGCCCGCAAGGCCGAAAATAGCAAATTGTAATCTATCATCATGATCATGTAGTATGTACACCGCTCTGACATGTCTGAGCCTCTGACCAATTCCTAGTGCCAGAAGGACGTTTAACAAGTATAGGACAGCGGAAAGTTTTTCATTGAAGGTGTGTGACATCCGGAAACGAAGACTAAACATGCTAAAGGAAACGTAATTATTTATATAGAATCTACCAATAGACAGGAAAGACTTCCTTTTAAGTTTTGCGACAGCCACCTAAACATACTAACGGAATTAAAGCACACCTTGCATGTTGGGTGGCTGTCGCAAAAGGAAGTCCTGCCGCGATACGATAAGAGAAAAGTCGGCCTCGCGGGCCTTCAGTCTCGCGGGCCTTCGGTCAAGTGAGCGGACCTCGATTTCCAAGGTATGAAACGCAGCCTTTGGCTTGGCCCCTTTGGCTTTGACATGACAAAAAATTGAACATATGGGACTGTACAAACAACTTGTTTCTAGAAATTACAAGAAATAAAAATAAAATACCGGACAATTAGACTTAAATGTTATCCTTACACGTCACAATCGGCTTGTTCTCCATTATTCTGTCATTATCTAAACTACATGCAGATGGAATAACAGACGATTTGTAATAAACATAGCGACTCCCAATAATATTAATTTAATGGTTTTGGCCAAACACATTAAACTACAAGACAAACTACTCTCACCTACTTCCGTAGTACATTTTGGCAAGGTTAATATAAATGAGCTCACACATGCACAGGCGCTGAGTGAAAAACATCACATGCGTTTGTCGCCGAGATTTCTGTGCGTATCGTACGAGTTAACAATCTAAACATGAGATGTTAATCTGCTGCATTTTCTGCACAAGTGAGACGAAATTAAGGGAAAACCAACGAATATTTTCTGAGATACCGGTACGACGTAACCAATTAAAGGCGGTCGATGAGTATAGTAGGTCCAACCTTTGGGTCCAACCATACTACAATATGTACGCGTGCTCTATTTCGGTATATAAGGCTTCTTGCTTTTAATATTCTTTAGCGCTAGTCAATAAGAAGTCAGCAATGGAAGGAGATCCAGGAACAAAATCTTGTAAAAAGGGAGAAAGCGTGGATGGTATCCGCTTTTTAACCATCAGCCTGTATGTGTTCGGATTTTTGGTATGTCATTTTACTTTGAGTCACATTTTCTGTACGACCTTCTTACTAGTACTACCCCCTGAATTAATCTCCCAAACTGACGATACCATTGGCAATGCTAGTACTAGTAGGAGTACGCTTTGGCCTGCCTGAACTCTCGGGCGTCGGCGGCGGTGAAGGAGAAGCAGGTGGTGGTTGGGGCTTGGTGCTTGGGGCGTGGTCGTGGCTGGGCGGACACGTCAAACTTCTCGTTTGCTCAGGCTTTTCCAAAGTTGCGGCAATATCGTGAAATAGGCCTGCCAAAGTTGCCCCCTTCCAAATCTTAAAAGTAGCCTATTAAACCGTTAACTTCTTTTCCAGTAGTAGGAGGGGGGGGGGGGGGGGGGGGGGGGGGAGGGTCATGTGTTTGGACAAACAAAAATGAAGCCTTCTCTTTTGTCTTTGGATTCAACAAAATCAAGGGGTAGGTCACTAGGTCTACTTGTAAGCAATATTCCGTTGGTCAAGATTATGCGGGAATACCAACTTAATCACCTGCACCTCATTGATAAGGATTAGATTTGGGAGCTTGCCAGACAAGTGTCAGTAGAGACTTTCTTATAAAGTTTAACTTTTTATTCGTGGATTAATTACAGAAACCTTGCAAGGATTTTATTTGGCCTTTTATTTGCTGTTCTTTTCTGGTAAAAAAAAAAAAAAAAAAGTCTTATCAGTATCAGCCATTATTTTCCAGCATAATTTAAAAGTTATGAAAAATGGATGCAATCTGTTTTTAAACTGAATTTTTCATATATGTCTGTAGGATATGTTTACTATGGCTCTGATCCTCCCAGTGGCATCTAAACAGGCCACCAACTTAGGGGCATCCCCAACAACAGTGGGCTTTGTTGGTAAGTTCTTCTATTCCTCAATCTATAGAATCTCCTAGCTTAATTCAGTGCATTCTCTCTCTCCCTTTTTTTTTTAAAGAAAGAGCTCAAAACTCTAAAATATATTGCATAACAAAAGTTGACCAAACAGGTATTTCAACATGGGAAGCACGGAATCAGCTAATTTCAGATTTACAGTAAAACAGTCATTTTGAGAAGCTAGAAAAAGAATTCTACCATCTTAATTGGTACTGGTATTATGCATATATGACATTTTTTGTGACTTGAAACTTTTGAAAGTGACACCCTGTTCTGGCAATTCTGTTACTGATTTACATACCACAATATCATTAATGTAAGTAGAAAATTGTTTGAATAAAAGAGTTCAGGTGAAAGAATTTACAGAGTATTGGATGGTGAGAAAGGGAAGGGAGGTGCAGAGTACAAACTTAGCAGCACATAGACTCTAAAATGTGCGCTACAAATCTCTGCTTTGTAATTTTGTTACCATGGAATTGCCCAAACGTGTGGTTTGTAGCAAATTTATTGCAATTATTGTCATCTAAATGAACCATATAAAAGTCTGCAAACTTGTATCAGGATACATGATTTGTACTGTCTTGTTGCATTATAAGATATGTTGAATATGTTTTTATCATCAACAGGTTTTTATATCAAATATTTCTGCTTACTCTACAGGTACAGTTTATGGCACTATCCAGCTAATATCGGCTCCTGTTATGGTAAATGAGTTTGTTCCGATGCAATATTAATTCATTCTTGTGAAAACTCACTTTATCAACCTGAAAGATCATATGAGTGTTACAGTAAATACAATTTTCATAACTTAGAATACACTGTTCTGAAATTGACTCCACAGCTGGTGCTCTAAGCTTCATTTCTTGAGGGATATAGGATTATAAACATATAATTAGGATTGCAATTGTGTTTCATATTCAGTTCAGGGTAAGGGTAAGGT
Organism: Echinometra lucunter; assembly: GCA_029962745.1. Lineage (NCBI taxonomy): Eukaryota > Metazoa > Echinodermata > Echinoidea > Camarodonta > Echinometridae > Echinometra > Echinometra lucunter. Next base: position 5,824,768 of record CM057160.1, read on the forward strand.
TTTGATGTGCCTAAGTAAGGGTTAAGTATATGTAGCATCAGGATTACATAGCAGTTATATCTAAAGCATGTGGTTTTAAAAATAAAATTGTAAAAACTTTGAAATGTTTCATACTGTCAAACCTTTAGGGTTCAGGTAAGGTTTAGGGTTGGTTTTAAGTGTAGGTTTAACTTTAAAGTTGGAGTACGTTTAGATGTAGTGCTTGGAAAAGGGTTAAAGAATTTAGTGCCATACATGTAGCATAAAGACTACTGAGCAGTTTACAGCTGCAGCATGTGCTTTTTACAACTGACAAAAATCTTTCAAACTTTAAAAAAGTTTTACTCTCAAACTTTCTTAGTATAAAATGCAAGAAATTTCCTTATCATAAATGAATTAAAATTGTTTACCTGTGATATATGCATGTATAGCATCCTACCATCTTTTTTACATCATTCAAGTATTTTAAAAGATGATAATGAATGACCGATTCTGTGTTGACAGGGAAGATGGAGTGACGTTGTAGGTCGAAGAACAACTCTTTTGCTGTGCCTCTTCTTCGTATCTCTTAGTTATATTTTGATGGGTCTGTCTTCTTCCCTTTTCTACTATCTCCTGGCAAGAGTTCCAATGAGTAAGTCTCTTAGACTGATTATCCACCCACCGAAGGTGGTCATGGAGGCCATTATAGATGAAAATTGCTAGTTCTTGTGATAACTTAGGAACCATTTGACAGATCACCTTCAAACTTGGGTCATGTATCCATATGGGAGGGACAATAATCTTAGTAGATTTGGGGGTCACAAGGTCAAAGTTCAAAGGTCATAGAGGTCATTATATATGAAAATGGTTTGTTCTTGTGATAACTTAAGAACCATTTGATGCATCAACTTCAAACTAGACTGACACATTGTCATATAAACAGAACCATTTTGTCCAATTTTGTACTCTAAATGTATCCTAGTTCATTTCCCATAATTAGAAGTGATGTATTTCTGATCTGGCAAGGTTAGGGGCATAAATTTTGACTGTGCCACGGTCGAGGATTCATTTAGTTTTTCATAATTGTACTGTGTAAAACTGCATTTTATGATGATGCTTCTGACGAGCTGAATACACATGCATGTATGGGTTAGAGCGTGAAAACTGATGAACAGATAGAGAAGGAAAAAGTGCTCTGTATTATTAATTGAAATAAACCATGTTATGCCATGTTGTAAACACTACACAGTATAGAGCCCTCCAAATGTGAGGGGGAAAAAGCCTTGTAAATTGGTAGCCCCCAAAACTGGAAAGTAAGCAGCCTTGAAAATTTAAAAAGTAGCCTCCAAAATGATTTTTTTTCTCATGATCCTATCTGAATTTTATCTGCTCTAATCTTGCAGAGATAGTCAGGCAAAGTATTAAATCCATCACAAGAGCCTACCTAGCTGAAATCACACCCAAAGACCAAATGGCTAAGGCCTTTGGCTACTTCAGTGGAATCTCAAGCATCGGCTACATGACTGGGCCTCTCGTAGGTGGCCATCTTGCGGAGACTGAGAATGGCTTCTATAAGGTTTTCGTAGTAACTGCTGCCATCGTGGCTGTATGGTTTGGTAAGTTGGGCAGTCTGTGAGTGTGAGCCTCCATTCTTAAACTTCTTCTTTCATATAACAGTGCAGTTAACACATAGCAATAGAGTGTCTCCTACCTCCAGGGTGCTGTTGCATAAAAACTTACTATTATAGTAACTTTGCCATCAATGGTAACTACCATGATAACGTTGCTTGACAGCCAATCAAAATCCAGTATTCCATGAAAGTTACCATTGATGGCAAAGTTACTATAATAGCAAGTTTTTATGCAATGGCACCCTTATCTTGAATGCTAGCAATTATACATTATACTTGAGCAGATTAAGAAATATTCACTGAAAAGGTCTATCCAGTATGTTATATTTTTTTTTTTTTTGATCGCTCATTTTGCTCATGTGTTTGATATGATTTTAGTTCTCTATATTAGAAGTTATGGGGCCTGACCACTTTTATAAATAAAAGCAATTTCATTGTAGCTAATTATTTTCTAAATTGGCAACACAGTAAAAATATATTGTCTCTATATCCATAAACTTATTGGTAATTCTGCTAAATTTTCAAATTTTCATTGCACATTGGTTCATGCTGTATGCATTTGTATGTTTTTCTCAAACTATATGAGTGGAAAATAAAAGTGATTGTTGGCAATTTTAGGACTGATCAATTTAGCTCTGAAGGAAACTGCTATGTACTGCTATGGGTTAGAGAGACACAGTGGTGGGGAGTTTAACACCATTCTGGTGTTTGTCCAGTATTAACAGGTGGTCCACCACCCAGAGTGGAATTTAGTGTTATGACCAACAGGCCTTATCTAATGCTCTGTGCATTCTACTAATTGCTCAATATGGTAATAGCATTATCTCGCGTTCCCTCACCTGACCCAGGCTAACCCTAGTTGAAATGAAATAGCCAAAAACTAGAAAAAAATAGTAGAAAATAGGGCCAAAAATATATTTCATAGCTATTTTCTTTGCTAAGAAAATAGCAATAAAATAGTCAGAAAAATCACGGAATATAAGAAAAAATAGGAGAAATATATTTTTAGCCTATATGATTTGGAACGAGCAAAAAAAAATTTTTTAATAGATGTATAGTGAAAAAATATATTTCTCAAAATATAATTTTGACTATTTTTCATTTATGTTTTTATTGTCAACTTGACTGACACCCTAAAGACTGACATTGTCATTCTAGTCAATCTCAAGAAAAGTTGTTGGCCTATAAGAATAACAACATATTGGGTTTATGGGCTTTTGGTCTGCGCCTTCCGCACATTCCGTGATTTTTTTTGAAGGTTCATTTCTACCAACATCTCTCGGTCTTGTGGGCTGTTGGTCTTACAGCCCCCCTGCTGGTCTCGTATACTGTTGGTCTACCCTAACTAGACCACTAGCCTACTTATAGTTCATCGGTCTGTTAATAGTAACATTGTAAAGCGCATTGAAGTATTCACGTAATGCGGCATATAAATCTAAAATGTTGTTATTATATTATTATTTTTCATTGTTATATTCATCATTATCCTTGTAGTTTTCTTATCACCTTCCCATCACTAATTTTCATTTTCTTAATTAACCCATTGACTACTGAATTCTTATATTCCCATAGACTTAATACATGGGCCACTCGGTTCCAGTAACCAGTGGGTCAAAGGGCACTGCACGTTGCTATGATTGGTAGCGGTATTCTCCTTTTACCCCCCTTCTTCACTGCCTCTCATTATGCTTGTATCAATTGAGGGATCTATGAAGCCTCTCTTATTCTTTGGAGGTAGGTATCTGGCTCTTCCAGAACTTTAGGGCCTATTTTTGTAATGGACAGTGGGAGACATGAGTGAAAAGGGGCACTTATCAGAAGGTGAAAGGGCACTTATTATAAAACGAAAAGGGCCCTTATAAGAATAAAAGGTGCACTTATCAGACATGAAAAGGGGCACTTTGGGGGCAATTTGGGGTACTTGAAAAGATGGGGACATTGTGCCATCCTACCCCTGGGAGCGTCGCTTCTGACTTAAAATAATGTGAATGGGAATTCACAGAAATAGGTTATGAAAGGATGCTGTGAGTACATTTTTAAACAAGGGAATGAGCCAAGTGTTTTATATGTACATAAATGTATTACAGGATGTGTAAGACTTTGTTGGGGCATTTGTTATTAATCAGTGACCATAATGATTGAGCAAGGGCTTAGATACAAATTGCATAAAATTGTGTTTACAACCTAAACAGTCATGATCAGGATAGAAAACATGGTACATTTTCTTCGAGTAGAAACAAAATTCTGCACAGCAATAAGAAAGAGAAAAAGACCACCAAAAAAAAAGAAGTCTCAGCATTCTTTCTTGCAAAGACCTCAGCAAAGACCTCAGCAACTGCACCATACATGGTAAACACAAAAAAGTATAAATGGGGGATAGTTCCTGGGTGGTTGTTGTCCAGGGAATGGTCATGGGGGGGATAGTTGTTGTAAGGGGATATTTAACCAGGGGGTTGTTGTCTGGATACACATTGTTTACAAATACATTAAGCTACTCAAATTTTTCCTGTTTTTACAGTGTTTATTCTGCTCTTCGTGAGTGAACCTCAACATAGAGTTCTTCCTAGTACAAAATCAGTCCAGGACTTCACTACCGATAAGCATACTGCCAGGCCTCACTCCTCCTCCTTGCATACCTTCATAGAGATCATCAAGTCTGGCCCAGAACTCTTCTTCATACGCTTCCTTCAAGGTTTCTCAGCCAAACTCTTTAGCAGCAATTTCTCTCTGAAGCTTGAGCAGAAATTTGACAGCACCCCGATCATCACTGGGCGCATTATGTCCTTTGGATCGTGTGCCAGTGCCCTCTGCGCCCTGAGTGTGGGTCACTTGGTTCGGATTTACGGCAACATGCCCCGCCTGTACCTCCATGCAAGTGCTCTGAGAATAGTCGCATTGGTCCTACTCATCATGGCACCAAACATTCCTTCTTTCCTCATCTGCTTCTTCCTGCTTTCTATGGGGACCTCTGTGGCTCGCATCTGCTCCACAAACTTGAGCATCGGACGAGGAAAGGTGGAAAACACCGGTGCATTGCTGGGTCTGAATCAGACAGTCATGTCCCTCTGTGGTACTGTCTCACCTCTCATCGCAGGGTTCTCACAGGAGGTGAACGCTGAAGGACCAGCTATCTTATCAGTCATCCTCTCCATTGCTACAACTGGACTCATAGCTACATCAATTCTGGAAGAGAAGAAACTCTCAGAAAAGAAGAAAAACTTATGAGCATCCGGTATGGCCAATGCTAGGGTGTTTGGTCATTTGCTGTAACTAACGAAGGATAGTTTAATACCAAAGATCAAAATGGCTGCTAGTGTCTTTTTTTTTCACCTTGATAAGTGTGTAATCACCTTGGTATACTAAAAGTATTTTATAATGGTTGTATTATATCTTGGACTTGAACATAAGAAAAACTACATATATAATGTAAAGGTCCGTAATTTTGCCTATGCTTCATTTTCTGTCAACGGGGCCTTTTTCAATATAGATCAGTACAGTACTAACAGATGCACATTTATTGCAGGATATTTTACACCACTCTAAAAGGAAAGTGAAACCTATTCTGATTACTAAAACCGTTTGTATGTATAGATACAGGATAAAAGCCCGGCGAATGATAGCATGGACAATATTTGTTTCCTTTTTAAAAGCCAAACATACCACACCCCTGCATGCTCATTTTTATTGTACTGTCAACTCTGCCTAAGTCGAATCTCTTGGGACTGAAGAAAAAGCTTTGACTTATGAGGGGTCAAAAACAAAAGAAAATAAATGAATGGGACTCCGTATAGACCTTCGACTTAGGCAGAGTTGACTGTATATACACATATCTGAGCCAACCCAAATCCTGCACCTTGGCACCTCCATTGGCACATGACATTACTGATATCCCAGTATAGCTTCCAAGGCTTCCAAGGAGCTGCATTATGGGATTACTGCAACAAGTAATAAGTAACAAGTAATAAGTGTATGCAGCTGAAAATACATTGCCGTCCTGTTTTATTTACAAGCGACTGATTCCTTAGTTTTTTCAACTCTGCATTTTTCAATAATATTGGTGAGGCAATAGACTGAGCATTTAGTCTGCCGCTATAGGAAGTAAGAGAAATAACTGAAGGGAAGATGACGAAACAGGCACTAGACCCTGGGCACTGGATATGTGTGAGTCATTGAGATGTTATGGGACATTGTCTTCTTGCGGAAATTAGTTCAACCTGTGACGTCACACATCTCAGCAGCATTCTGAGAGCTTTTCAGGTGCTATATTTTAGCATTTTGTAATTGATAATTATCATTACTTCAAATGTTTTCAAGCATTGAATTTCAATAACACTATCCAATCTTGGCTTTTCTATGCAATAATGAAAATAAAGTCAGTTTTATATACTAATGAATATCTACCGTACTTGATGCTTTAATTTAATGTTTTGATTACTCCAACCCTGTGCTATTTACATTTCTCTCAGCTAGATCTTTCCCCCCCCCCTTCCTTTCTACCTTCCAGCTCAGTCTAATCTTTCCTCCTCTTCTTCTTTCCTCACTCTCCCTCTTTCCCTCTATTTCTACCATCTCTCCTCCTTACCTTTTCTCTGCTTCACCGGTCTCACCTTTCCTTGATTTCTCTCTCTCCATCAGCTCCCTCAATTGCTTTCTTCCTCGCTCGCTACCTCTCTTGCTGATCACTCATGCCTCCTGTGTGTGTGGTGTTCTAAACATTTGATTTGTAGTTTGTTTGTTTGTTTGTTTGTTTGTTTATTTATTTTCACCATGCATAATAAACAATCACATTGACAAGAACAGCGTATTACATCAAAATAGAATACATAGTAGGAACAAAGCATAAACATAAATGTTTGAAGCGCAGAGTCCCTAGAATAACATAGTAGGTAATAAATTCGTTTCGTAAAACATGGCTTGAAATAAAACATTCATGATTTCGTTTAATCGACAGAAATAAAAACAAATAAAAATAAGAAAAAAAATGTTAATCGTGCCCCTATATCGTACTATACCTCCTTACCCTGTCATAAAAAGACAGAAACACTTAGGTGTACCTCAAGAGCTATTATGATGAATATTTGGAGAGGAGTAATTCTTTCATATTCCTTTTAAATGATATAATAGTGCTACAATTACGTATATGAGATGGTAATGCATTCCAAATGTCAGGTCCTACATATCTAATTGATTTATGTGCTAAAGCAGTTCTTGGTGTAAACAAATGGAAATCAGAAGAATGTCTAGTTGGATAGTTATGAATGTCTCTATTTAAAGTGAAATCGTCACAAAATGATAAAGGCAATTCGTTTTTGTTTAAGCGGTACATGAACACTGCAATTTGCATAAAATGAATATCAGTAATTTTCAATGTTTTTAGTCTAGAAAATAAAGGATCAGTATGATCAAAGCATCCAGACCCAGTACAGAGCCGTACGGCTCTCTTTTGTAGTCTTAAAATAGTATCAGTATTTGCTTTGCAATTTGCCCACTCTATATTACAGTAAGAGATGCGAGAATGAATAAAAGAATTGTAAATAATAAGCAAAACACGAAGCGGGACAAATGACCGCAGCTTGTACATTACACCAATATACCGAGATAAAGTTCGAGAAAGGTCACGTACGTGCTCATGCCAAGAGAGGCACTCATCGATTAAAATTCCTAAGAATTTGGTGTTTTTCTTTTGTTGGATGGAAATGCTATCTATCTCTAATGAAATACTTATTTCTTCTTTTTGAGCACGACTTTTAAAATATATGAAGTTGGTTTTATCCAAATTTAACGACAGTTTATTACATTTAAACCAATTTGATAATTTGGGCAGTTCAGTATTCAACATATGAACAAGAGTTTGTAAGTTTGAATTGGAACAAAAAATATTGGTGTCATCCGCAAATAATATATATTGCAATGAGGTGGAAACATTAGAAATATCATTAATATAAATCAAAAAAAGAAGCGGACCTAAAATAGAGCCCTGCGGCACACCACATGTAATTGATGACATAGATGATTTTGCATTATTGAAGGTTGTATATTGACTTCTACAAGAAAGATAACTACGGAACCAATCCAATGGTATGCCACGAATCCCATAATGGTAAAGCTTCTTTAAAAGTATACTATGATCAAGGGTATCAAATGCCTTACTTAAATCCATAAAAACTCCTATGACATGTTCATGATTGGTTAAGGCAGATGATACCCTATCATATAACTTCACAATAGCATATTCAGTTGAATGAAATTTCCTGAATCCATATTGATCATTATTAAGTAACTTATTGGCAATCAAAAATGTATATAACCTATCATAAACGAGTCGTTCTAATATTTTTGAAAAACATGAAAGTATAGAAATGGGCCGATAATTGGTAAATGAGCTAGCATCACCTTTCTTATAGATGGGTATTACTTTTGAAATTTTCATCATTGAGGGAAAACTACCAGAGGATAATGACAAGTTAAAAATGTAAACGAGAGGTTTAATTATACTTCCAATAATATTCTTTAGCAAATGCAGGGTTGGGCGGTAAATACCGGTAGCGGTAATTACCGGTGGTAAATACCGGTAAATACCGTCCGGTAAATAAGATGGGCGTCCGGTAAATATGTAAAAAACGGGAAATATGATTTATAATTCTTTGTTTTTCAATAATTCTAGTTGTTTTTAACCTCAACAAATGAAAATAGTGTTCTGAAATAATTAGAATCACAAAACTCATAGTAGAAACACACAAACAGATAAAATCCATACTGCATACATGTACATACCCAAACACACATAGGATCTAAGTCCACATGTACGTACAACACGCATACACAAACTCAAATTATGTTCCTGGAAATTGAATAATCATAAACATAAACAAACATTTCTCCTGGGGTTTAACTTTTTACATGCCATTGTATCTCATTACAATATGATTTTTGTTTTTAAGTGTGAATAAAGCTCAGAATTCTACTGTATGTAAGGAGTTTTAGTGTGTACATGTATCAGTGTGTACTAGTGGTTGCTGGTTTTGAACTTTTGATATTGCTTACAGAAAAAGATCTTTTTGTAGCCTAAATAATTACACAACTCACATTATGCTATTTCTTAATGTTGCAATTCTTTTATAACTTTTAAAGTTTATTCCAAACAGTTTAACAAACAAAGCAAACAAAAAAATAAAAGGCATAACTTATACAAATTTACACAAAAGTGAAAAGAGGTGTCAAAAGTTGTCTCCTTTAAGAAATATAAAATGAATACAATAACAACATAATTGCCATACTTTAGCTACTGAATGTTTCATGGGAAATGTAAAATAAATAACTTGTACAGTTTGTCATATTCAGAGGTAACTTCCTGAATCACTTCCCTTCTTTGGTATTATTCTGGTTTACACCAATGATTTTTGTAATATACTTTGCTTATTAATCTTCATTAAAAAAAACCTTGAAGCTAAACCTAAAGCTCCTGTGAGAAGCGTAGAAACTGCATTTAACTTGTTTAAATTGGTATTTATCTAAAGAGGAGACATATATTAATTGATGCAAATCAATCATTGATACAAATCATAACATATCAGCTGATGGAGAATTTTCAGTTTAGAAATGAGAACTTCCAGGCATCAAAGCTAGATCCCCGAAAAATGACTGATTACATCTTGGATATTTGTGACTTAATTATGCAGTCATCTCATGAATATTGATTGAAAGCTATTGTAAACAAATCAATCTTGGAGCACGCTCCATTGTTTCCCTTTACAATAGCTCCTCTTTTTAATCTAAATTCAGTCATAGTGAGATCAACGAAATTTCAAAAGAATGTCTGGTGCACATTGAGACAAGGATATCCTCGATATGTATATTGAAAATGACGAAGAAGGATATAGCAGTGATAGTGACATCAACGAGGATGACAGAGAAATTGAAGAATTTGACAATGAAAATGGGGGCATAGGTGTAATTTAATCTTTTGTTATTTAGTCCCAAATGTTTATGATAAATATTTATGTATTTCATTGTCATTTGGGGGAATTTACACCTTTTTCTAAAGGTGGGGCCCGAAAAAATCCCATACTTAAAGTGGCCCTCGAGTTAAAAAATGGCTATTAAGCGTTGAATAACACTGAGTCTACACAATTATTCACACATTGCAACTGTGACTCTTTGACGAAAAAGGTTGAAAATGCCCCCCTCCCCCAAAAACATAGATAACACCCAAACACAAACATAAACACACACACAAACAAACAAACACACACACACACACTCACACAAATGGTACACACCAGAGCAACCATACTCACCACCTTTATTTTTATGTTCAAAATTTGACAATCCCTATGGACAAGTGAGTGGAAAATTATATTTCCAGGTATTTCCCGGTGAAAAGTGGTAAATACCGGTAAAAAGCGGTAAATACCGGTAAATACCGCTTATTTCCCGGCGTCCGGGAAATAAGCCTCCGAAGCGGGAAATATGCCAACCCTGAGCAAATGTGTATTCATCTCGTCATGTCCAGTTGAATGACTGGAATTAAGTGATGCAACAATCCTCGTGACCTCAACTGCATTTGTTGAGTTAAAAAATATACTATTTACGGAGGGATTAAATAGAAAGTCTTGGAAATTTTGACTACATCCCTTAACTTTAGAGGCCTGTTCGGCACCTATGTTTGCAAAGAAATTATTAAAACCATTTGCAATTTCATGTGGATCACTTACAATTCTATCACCGTGTTTAAACTGAGTTGAATGGGAAACATTACCCCTTTTCAGAATATCGTTTACTATTTTCCACTTTGAAGAAGAGTCATTGGCCTGTTCAAACTGTTTAGTGTAATACATTCTTTTGGATGTACGTAAACATGAGTTAGTTTATTTCTGTACTGCCTATATTCCAGTTTCTTCAGGTCGGTAGGATTACAAAGGCTTTTTTTATAAAGCCTATTTCTATGTTTAATAGATTTTAAGATTCCTTTCGTAATCCAGGGATGTTTGGGTACATTTTTCCGAGCTTTGGTTTGAACTTTTGGTATATTGACATTCAAATAGTTTGTTAATGTTTCTATGAACCTTTGATAAGCAACATCGATGTTATTGCTATTGAAAACATCATTCCAGGTTTCCGACATTAAATCTGTTTTAAATTTTTCTATATTTTCTCCTGTGAATTTACGAGCTTCAATGGCATTCCTTTTAGTTCTTTTTTTTTATATAACTGGGAAGAAACAAGAAAATAGGCAAGTGATCAGAAACTTCAGAATAAATAAGACCTGATTCAATATCGTAGTCAGAAACATTGGTAAATATATTATCAATTAAGGTACTAGTATTTTTATCTATTCTTGTTGGTTTAGTAATTGTCGAGAACATAGCATGAACATTTAATAACGTATTTAAATTATCAGTAATATCATTGTCAGAAAGCAAATCAATATTGAAATCCCCCATAAAATGCATGTTTTTGTTTTCTTGATTCAAGTCATGTAAGAGGTTATCGAGATCGTCCAAAAACACTTTCTTGTCCTTGTTTGGGGGTCTATATATGATACAGATTACATCATTTTTGCCAGAAAGACAAGAATCAATTTCAATAGAAAGTAGTTCAGCACTGTCATTACGAAGAGAGAGATCAGAGCGAAGTTTAAACGACAGAGCGTTGTTGACATAAAAAGCTACCCCTCCTCCTCTACCCTCTAGTCTATCAGAACGTATCAGTGAATAATTTGGAATGTCATACAGAGGAGGTGAATTACTATGTAACCACGTTTCGCTGACACCTACAACAGAAAATGTGCAATCGAGAGAATCTAACAGCAGTTGTACATTGTCAAAATTCCTAGCAAGACTACGAGCATTCATATGCAAATAAGTTAGCCGTCGACCTTTTTTCTGGAATCTCGTCTTAAACTCAGCAGGTAAATAATATTCACATCTAACATTTGGAAATATGATGGGATCAATGTCATCCATAGTTAAAACCACACATCTCAGAGTAATACTTGCTGAGGTACAAGTGTTGCTGAATAAATATAGTCATTTGAGGTACATACTCATAGTAGTAGTAAAATACGATGGGGGCAACATGAAAAAATAAAAACAAAAATCATTTCTATCAAAATACATGTACGTTTAGCGTATAGTGGCATTTGAACGAAACATGAAGTGTCTGCCATATATACCCAAGCTAAAATTTTCAATAGAAGGTAAAAACAATATGAGCACAATTAAATAATTTGTATAAAGAAGTAAGGGTATCAGCATTTCTAGCTTTTTACCCCTTATCATCGATACTATGTTTTGTTTTGTTTTGTTTTTTTTTTGTTTTTGTTTCAGTTTTTTTACTTTAACATCGTACGCTTGTATGTGAAAAAAAAAAGAGAAAATGAACCCTACCTAAAAACTTTTGTCAAGGTTTTAAATAGTTATACAAGTGTAGGCAAATAAATCAGTCTTCATATTCGTTAAATTGTAAAAGGTTGCTTCACCTACATGTATATTGTTATTACACAACTCAATAAATAACAGTTTCAATATTTTACTGAGAGCACAAAAAGTTAAGTCATCAAATAACTTGTAGCATAACAAAACAGGCGAAAGAAGATTTCTCAATATTTAAAATCAGGAGTTTCAGGATTCGGATCAGGACTATGTTTTCCCAATAACTGCTGAAAAAGAATAATAAGAGCATATAGTACAGTATTTTGTAGCCCTTGAAAAACAAAGAATCAAGCTCCAGATCGTAGCATCAATCTTCGTGTTAATAGCAATAAAAAAAGAGGTTCTAAAGAACAGTCAACTGAAGACATAATATTTAGATTCACATTGGATCGTGACTGTCAAAGTTGGTAACACAACAATTACAGGAAATGAGTTAGGAAGAAAAATCAGTACCTTGTTGACTGGTGGTAGTATTAATCCCGGTATTAATCCTTGTAATCAATCCACTTAGACGTGCCTTTTTCTTTTGACTGTAAGCACACATCCGTGCCTCTAACGAAGATTTTCGTAGAAAGCCCGAGCTCTTTACGCATTTTGTAGGCTTCTTTGGCTAGGAAAGCGCGACGACTTTTCATGGATGGTGGGAGATCCGATCGCACGGTGATCCGTGATTGGGGCTGGGGCTTGGCGCTATCCAGAGAGGCTGCAGCCCCGGCCCGATTTCCCCGCCCGCCTTCAAATGCAGCCAAAACGGCGTTTCGATCCTTCATGTAGCAGAACCGCGCTATGATTGGGACGGGTCCCCGCTGGCTGGTCTGATCACCCGTTCCTCGTCGAGGTAGGCGATGAGCATTGGCGATAGCAATAGTAGCTGCATCTTCAAGGCCAAGGGAAACAAATACATCCTTCAGAACCGTATACACATTTTCACCTTCAGCTTGATTTACACCATAGAAGAGGAGATTGGATTTCCGATTGTGGATTTCCAAAGAAAGGAGTTTAACTTCCAAAGATTTCACCATCTTTTGTGTTGAATCTTTCACTTCGGGTAACTTCTGATCCTCAATTTCTTTGATTTTCCCTGCGTTGAAATTCACACTAACTTCTAGGTCGGTAAACCTTTTATTGATAGCGGCCAAATCAGTAGAGATGCTATCAAGCTTGGAAGAAATGGATGCTTTAAACTCAGAGATGTTATTATAGAGGTCGGTTAGCGTAATCTCCTGAACCTGAGGAGGGTTGTCGATTGGGTCGTCCGATGAGTCATCAGCACCCCCAGCTGCCGCGAGGGCTGTTGGCTGATGATGAGGAGGTTTCGAGGCATTAGCACGTGTGCGTGTCTTCATCCTGGTCGCGTCAGCCATGCTTCCAGCAACAGATGAAACAAATAGCTTTACTATTTCCACAAAATAAGTTAATTGGTTCAAAAATTATGATGAGAAGGATGCCAAATAAGTTCACTCCATAGAAGTAAATGATAAGATGTAAAAATGTACTCAAAATCGAAAAAATAGTGGGTAAAGGCAGAGAGCTGTCAAACTACACGTGCGTTCGTGCCGGCGCCATGTTGAGAGGATAATTGACAGATTATTTAAAGAAGACTTTCAACAGGTCCCAGGTTTAACTACGCCCAGTGATGTAACTCCAAGAGTTGGGGGCATGGCGGCATGTGCCCCCCCCCCCCCCCCCCCCATTGGCTGGCAAAAAAAAACCACGCACACACACATACACCCGCATGCACAAGCCTTCACATGGCTTTACTACTGAGGACAGCTATTGTTCCTCCATTATTCTCCTGTCCTCAGAAGGCTGACGGAATAAGGCTCAAATCTATTGTTTGACATTCGAGGACTATTGTTTGACATCCGAGGATCATTGTTCTCAGGAACTTTTTTTTTGTTCACTGTCCTTGCTAAAATAGCTATACAAGAGCACACAGACACTTTTCCAACCGGTGCTCCCCAATGTGTTGACCCATGGTCGCCCACAATATGCCACTGCCTTCCATACCACAACTTCCCTTGGAAGCTAGCTCTGGGCCAGTTATGATATGTACGTGGATGAAAATGATTCCTGCTCTCCATGAACTGTGATTAATGGAAAAAAGAGTGAGAAACAAAGTGTAACATATCTGAGAAATCCAAACTCCCTTCTTCAAAGTCTTGTGATCTCTGCCACTCTCTCTTTTCCCCTGGCCTCCATCCCTTTCTCACTCTCTTCAAAAGATATTTATTGAAAAACCATATTGCAGCTCGAAAGCTGAATTGCATGGAATATACATATTGAGGCATTATATTACAAAGTAAAATACAATTTGGTATACATTTTTAGAAATTCAATCATGATTATTTACAACAACAAAGAAGAGAATTCATACCGGGTGTGTACATTTTTAAATCAATTTGAGGAACTAGATCGGGAGGGAAAGAAAGAGTGAGCTGGAAGGAGAGGGCAGATATGGGAAGGAGAGAGATAAGGAGTGTGAGGAGAAGAGGGAGAGGAGTGTGAGGGGAGGGATGAAGGGTTACAGTTTGTTATTCCGAAGGTGCGTTATTCCGAAGGTTCGTTTATTCCGAAGGTTCGTTATTCTGAAGATTCATTCATCCGAAAGTTCGTTTTTTCGAAGGTTCGTTAGTTCGAAAATGAAAAAGGGTTCATTATTCTTAAGGATCGTTAACCCGAAAACGAAATAAGGTTCGTTAGTTCGTTGGTTATTTTCGGACTAACGAACATTATTCCATTTTTTGACTATCAAACCTTCGGAATATCGAACCCTATTTCATTTTCGGATTAACGAACCTTCGGAATAACAAACCTTATTTCATATTCGGACTTACGAACCTTCGAACAAACGAACCTTCGGAATAAAGCCACAAATGTTCGAATTAACGAACCCTTTTTCATTTTCGGACTAAACATCTAGGTATAAGCAATTTGTGTGTTTCAGAATAACGAACCTTTGGAATAACAAACATCACCCGGGATGAAGATAGGACCTACAATAGACATGATAGAGAAAATCGAGGAGGAATTATTAGAAAAACTGAAGAGATGACATGCAGAAAGAGGAAAAATGGGGAGTAGAAAGAATAGCATTGTGTTTAATATGTACAATAAAAAAGATTATTTACTCTAGCGGAATGTAATAGTTCCCTCTCCAACTATTTTCTTATTCATTTTGCAATTTTAGGGCTATTTCAGTCTGCTGTTAGAGGGGGGGGGGGCGGGATGCTAAATAAGACCAAAGATTATGGAGAGGCCTAGAGGAAAATTGGACACTCCCCCCCCCCCCCCCCGGGGGGTCACTTCCATTGAAGAGTGGACAGCATCCGCGAGAAAAAAAACGCGGAAAAGGGGTATTTTTTCAGGGGTAGGCGCGGAACGCGCGGAACGCGAATAGAGTGTCAAAAACGCCAAAAATTGAAAAAAAGCCCCCTAAATCACGATAATCTAAAACGCAAAAATGGTATGTAATTTGCACCGACTGCATGCGGGACCGACTGTAACAAGACTCGCCTGTGTAAAACCTAATGGGACAGTGAATTATCTCGAGCTAAAAACGGCTCCAAACTTTCAATGGACCCCGGCCACTATCACTCTCAAGGTATGAAAATAGGAATATCCTCGTTTAGGGTATAGGGTGTGCAAATCTGGGACATCTGCACAAAATCCGTGTTTAGGGTTTCCTAGCGGCCTTCCCTTGAATCCTCGTTTAGGGTGCTCTTGGAAGGACGATTCTCGCGGATGCTGTCCACTCTTCTATGGAAGTGACCCCCCCCCCCCCCCGGGACACTCCCCTGCTTTGAGTGTAGCACCTCCCATTCATTTGGAGCAGGGCACCCTACAGCGTTGGGTAGGCTAAGTTAAACCGGTAAGATCCATGGTTAATTAAACTGACGCATTTACTGTTTATAAACAAAGATTGTGGAGGATCTCTTCCGGGGGTCTCTGTGGGTCTGTATGGATTCAGAAAATGCAATAGGGTTTAAATTTTGTGAGAAACAAATTTAAGAAAATAAAGATAAAGGGTTTACATACAAACAGACAACATCATGACCATTCGATCTCTCAGTGGATCTTCAAGTCGCTGATAATACTAAAACCCCAATCTATATCTGTGCGTGCCGCAGGAAAAAAAAAAATTGTGTGCGGCGAGGCTTAATAATATTTCGTCTTTAGAGGGCGCTAGTCAACAACTGAGAAAAAAAGGGTTAACCGAATAAGAGATGGAAGGGGATCCAGGAACCAAATCCTGTAAAAAGGAGGAAAGCGTGGATGGTATCCGCTTTTTAACCACCAGCTTGTATGTATTTGGATTCTTGGTATGTCATTTTACATTGAGTCAGTTTCTTTTTTAACTTCTTATTCCTCCTCCCTGAATGAACCTCCTAAAAACTGACTGTGCCAATGCTACGTGTCGCTAGCAGACCGTCCTCGCCATGCACCTTTGCCTGGACTCTGGCCGAGCGGGCGCGGTGGACTCCGTCTTGGCTTTGCTGTGGCTTCGGCGGTGAAGGATAAAGTTGGGGCCGGGGGCTGGGGGCGTGGTTGTGGGAGGGCCGTCGTGTATGGTTGGAGCTACTACTCATCGACCACCTTTAATTGGTTACGTCGTATCTCAGAAAATATTTGTTGGTTTTCCCTTAATTTCGTCTCACTTGTGCAGAAAATGCAGCAGATTAACATCTCATGTTCAAATTGTTGACTCGTAAGATACGCAGAGAAATCTCGGCGACAAACGCATGTGATGTTTTTCACTCGGCACCTGTTTGAGCTCATTATTTAAACCCACCGCCCATCCTCTGTATTGATTAAGCACGTAATCGTCATTTTCATTATCAAAGTTTTAAAAAAAATAATTAAATTCTGTTATTTCATCCTAATTTCTCTTGGACTTTGGTTACGATAGCCTGTTTGATTACTGTGGGGTATTGCGCCAAGTTCCACGCGTACTTTTTTATTTCAAGCCAAGGTGGTCGGTTTCAAAAAAGGTGGTCGATGAGTAGTAAAGCTACCATTCGTGTAGTTCAACTTCTTGTTTGGCCAGCTATAGGCCTACGTTTTTGTTTTTTTGTTTTGTTTATGTTTTGTTTTGTTTTGTTTTTTTTGGCCAAAGTTGCTCCCTTCCCCTAATGCTATAGACTATAAAAAAATTCTTCTAAGTTTTAGTTTACTGGTTTATTGACATTCAGTTGTCATTGTGCCCAATCAACTTCTTTTCCACATCCATGCATTGGAAATTGTCATTGACTGACAATCACCTTGCCTATACCGAATGATAGGGGCTTCAGTATTTTCTTTCATTGTGTTTTTTTTTTCTTTCTTTCTTTTTAGGGAAGGCGAGGGGGAGGTCCTGTTAGTGTTGACACCCAAATAGGCAAGGTCCAGGAGGGAAAAACCCTCTGAAGCCCTTTGATTTTTATGGTTTTGCAGGCATATGAGAAATTTAGATATTCAACATGTTTATTTATTTTTTTTTTCAGATTTAGTTTAACAGAGTTACGAAAATCGAATAACCATGGAACTACTAGAAATGGAATGTTAACGGGAGCATTCCTTTGATCCGATGATCGTCACCGCCTTCTGATTATGTGCATCTTAATGAGAAAATTCAGGTGTTTGCACAATAATGATGGCGTGAGCATGTTCGCTCACTGACAAAGGAGCAGTTTCCCTCACTTGGGTTATGTTTAGCAGGTGTCTGCTTTTTCAGAATATGTCTTAATCAAAATACTTCTGATGGGGAGCAGCAAAGTTGAAAAGCAGATGATTTTTGTGATATAAAATTTATTATTATTGATCTGCTCACTTTCGCACACCCATATAACCTTATATAACAATTAGAAGGCTATGATCCATATAAGCCCGTGCGTCGCAACTCTGGAATATTATGAGGAAAATGCGGAAAACGGGATTTTTACACAAACAATCAAAATGTAACCTCTATCTTGTAATATCAACACGTTTTTTAAAATATAACATAAGAAACAGCGATTTCCGATTATAGACTGGAACTGCACATCGACTTTCCATGATTTAAGCGATTTATTATCTTCTGCGCATATAGTTTCACTATGTCAAATCACTGCCTTGCTTCTCTCTGGCTAATTGGCGGTGACCCTCATGAGATCAAAGTGTAGAAACATGTACAGAATGTTTCTGAGACGGCTTTGTTAGGGACATGTGCTTGAATACATTAACAAAATGATGAATGTACATGTCTATTAGGTCCATGGAATAACTAATCGGGGGGGGGGGGGGGGGAGGTACTCACTAATATGGTATACAGGGATGTCCCGTTCTAATGAGTCGCTTTTTGCAAAAAGTCCTTAAACATGGAGTATGGTTTTGTGCCAGAAAATCCCTAAACATGCCCCCACTTTTTAAACATCAGGAACTTTAATGTTCAGATTGCTAAATTACACACCCCAGATGCAAAATCCCTGAATGGGTACCCTTTTCTGCCAAATGACCCTTGAAAATGGGTATGGCTATGAAGGCTTCAGCAGCACACTCCCGTCCGAACCAAATCTGAGTAAACCCCCACTACCCCCCCCCCCCCCACTCCAGGTAACAAATATGAAAATTAAGGGTTGCTTTGGGCTCTTCACCAGAAAAATCTGTCTCGCTGGGGTCCATTGTCTGTATTCATGTTCAAATATCAATGCTACTTCCAGGTTGAAGTCGTAAAAATAATCAACGACAATGTCATAAAATCGGCTGCACCTGTTTGACAAGGGTTCGATCTGTAGAGGAGGTTGCCAGGCAAGTGTCAAGAGAATTTCTTAATGAAGTTGTCTTTCTATTCATGGATTAATTACAGATGCCTTGCAAGCTACTTTATTTAGCCTTTTATTTGCTGTTTTTTCTGCTAAAAAGTCTTTTCAACCATTATATCCTTTCCAAGATTGTTTAAGAAATTATGAAAAATGGATGCAACTTAATTTTTCATTTAAAAAAATTATGTCTCTGTAGGATTTGTTTGCTGTGGCTCTGATCATCCCAGTGGCATCTAGACAGGCCACCAACTTAGGGGCATCCCCAACAACAGTGGGCCTTGTTGGTAAGTTCTACTGCCCAATCTAGAGCATCTCCTTAACTTTATGCAATGCATGCTTTTATTTTTAAAGAATGAGTTCAAAATTGTTAACTAAATTGCCTAACAAAAGTCAACCATACAAATTTGTAATTTGTAGGTAATTTATTGCAATTCTAACACTGGCTATACATGGCGTCGAGTCTGACTATTCTAACACGTACCATATTACATGATTTTGTAATTGCCTTCCAAAATATGTAATTTCCTCAGTGAGGCTTTCAGATCAAATATTTATATTATATTGGATGGCTCTGAATGGGATTCCAGAGAATATTCCACGAATTAGGGCCAATATTGCACTCATCTTCGATTCGTGCAATATTGGCCCTAACGAGTGGAATATTCCTGGTATTCCATGAAATGAAGTCATCCAATATAATTATTATTATCTATACCCAACAGGTAAGGGATTTAAAACTCAATAAATGTCATTCCAGCAACTAAAAAGGGCCCCCATCGTATACTTATTTGGATCACACAAGTTTGACTTACCTCTTTAGTCTTTATGACCTCATCAAAGTGTCGTTTGTGCATTGCGTGTATTGTGTGTATCCGCGCATTATAATCCTGATTGTGCATGTTTGTTTTATTGCGCGCACGCGAAGAGACCATGCAATATCGCATAATATTGCACGGCAAATTTTGTACATGAGCCTATGGGGAATTCGGCGTTTTATACAATATGCTCTGATATTGCACAGACAAATCATGCAGACAAAAAATACGTGTTTTTAATGCGCCGCTAAAATGCCTTATATAGATAATAATTCTTCTTATTTATCTTTCCATTTCTCTACAGGTACAATTTATGGCACCCTCCAGTTAATATTTGCTCCCCTTGTGGTAAGTGAATTTGTTCCTTGATGCTGTATTAATTCATTCGTATGAAAACTCACTTTATCACCCTGAAAGAGGTCATATGAATGTTACAGTAAATATAATTTTCATAACTGAAATTCGCACCTGCAACTGGTGCTCCTAGCTTCATTTCATGAGGGATATAGGGTTATAATTAGGACATACCTGCCAACTGTCCCTATTAAATAGGGACAATCACGATTTTTGGTAAAAGAAAGAGCCACTTCTACCACTGTGTCCCTTTTTGCAAAAATCTGTCTGTAGTAATGTATAGGAAATTCAGAAATGTCCCTATTTTCTGCCTTCGCCTTGTCATTTGTCCCTCTTTCTTGGGTTTCAGGGTTGGCAGGTATGTTAGGATTGCAATTGTGTTCATGTTAGGGTTAGGGTAAGGTTTTGATAATGCTTGAATAAGGGTTAACAATTTTGTATGTGTGGCATATGATATAGAGCAGTTGTATCTGGAACATTTGGTTTTACAACTTTAAAAAAAAAATTAAAAATTAAAAATCTTTAAAACTTTTAACAGGTTTTGTTCTGTCAAACCTTTGGGTTAGATTTTAGGGTTAAGGTTAGTTTAGGATTGAGGTTAGGTTAAGATGTAATGCGTGAAAAGGGGGGTTAAAGAATTTAGTACTGTATGTGGAGCTTAATGATTGCTGAATAGTTATAACTGGAGCATGTAATTCTACGTCTTGACCAAAAAAAAAAATCTTTCAAACTTTTAACATTTTAAACTGTCAAACTTTTTTTTAGCATTAAATGCAAGAAATACTTTAATCTTGTAATTAAAACTGTTTGCCTGTGATATACAGCATCTTGCCACCATTTTTGCATCATTCAAGTATTTTAAAAGTTTGTTTTTTTTTTAGTTTGTGTAAGTATTTTTAAAGAGGATAATAAATGACTGATGTCTATATTGGCAGGGGAGATGGAGTGACGTTGTAGGTCGAAGAACAACTCTTTTGATTTGTCTCTTTTTCACATCCCTTGGTTACATCTTGATGGGTGTTTCTTCTTCCATTTTCTACTATCTCCTAGCAAGAATTCCATTGGGTAAGTCTCCAGATTGATTAACCCATAGAAGTACAGAGCTTTTTAGAGGTCTAAATTAATCATCTTCAGTCCTCAAATTGGCAATACAAATTATTTGTTTCCACGTTTACATAGCTTGAAAAAAATAAATATGGATGTAAAGTAAACCCAAATGATATATGATTGTAAAATTGAATCAGAAATTGCCCATTTGAACACAGAAATAGTGATTATATATTATTCACTGCATTGAAAATTTAAAGAGTTTAATGATTAGTTACACTTAAACTGCTCTAATTCGAGAAAGCCACACCATACAGCGATGGGAATGGGCTCAAATTTGTCCATGCATTTTTCTCTTTCTGCTCATGTATGATATGTACTGCCCAACATTCTGGACCAACAGATACTGCAAAAGCGTCTCCTAAAGGTGACACTGTACCTCTATGGGTTAACATATTCACAACCGGACTTTATGAAGCCTCATTTGATCTGCTTTTCTCATTTCAAATTGGCAGTACCAGTATTTTTCTTTATTGCTACACAAAAAGTTGTGTGTCTGTTATGAATATGAATTTATATAAAGTCTGTTGAGAAGTTAAGAAGTTGCCAATTTGCTTGGATAAACAGTGATTGTGAACTTTCATCTTTTTGCCAACTGAATTTCAGGATTTTATTGCCTATTTTCATTTAAAAATATTTCAGCATCAAACGACAAGCACTTACACAACCAAACTGGGCACAGAATGTGTAGAATTTATGCTCTTTATGCTCATGTATTTAATATGATATTTAAGGCCCTGCATCAAAAGTTATCAGGCCAAACCACACCAGGGGAACCATCTGTCCCAATTGAGTTAATTTACTAAGTGGAATTGGAGCTCTTTGACATGTACATGTAGCATCTCAACTTTCGGATACTGGTATCTGCTCTTATCTTTCAGGTATATTCAAGCACAGTGTTTCCATCACAAGAGCCTACTTAGCTGAAATCACACCCAAAGACCAAAGAGCACGGGTCTTTGGCTACTTCAACGGCATCTCAAGCGTTGGTTTCATGATTGGACCTCTCATAGGTGGCCATCTTGCGGAGACTGAGAATGGCTTCTATAAGGTTTCCATAGTAACCGCTGTCATCTTTGCTGTATGGTTTGGTAAGTTGGGTAATTTGTGAGCCTCTAGCTGTTCTCAAACTTCTTTTTGCATGTAACATTTGCAGCTAAAGTGATAGGTCATAAGGTGGAGAGTCAGGCAATGGTATCATCTGACACATGAAGGAGTTCCTTGATTCCTTCTTGGAACCTTCTCAACATGAAGTAGTTGATGGTTTGTGATAGGGATGGGTCTGGTCTGGGTGACCATAGTTACTGCTGCACTCTCTCTAGATCTCTCAAACAATGAACTGTTGGATACATTGCTAGAGTTCACTGAAAATGCATCTTTTTTTTAGCCTTGGTAAATCTTGGTAACTTTTTGCTCTGTGGAAGAAAAGTTCATATTACCATGAATCTTTCCACTTGAAACTTTATCACACTTTGCCCTGATCAAAATCAAGGGTTAGAATTGAATAAAAGAAGATATCATGAAGTTTTGCATCTTGTTTCTACATTCATTGTTTAAGGGATGTAAAGAGAGTGCAGCAGTAACTGTGGTCACCCAGACCAGACCCATCCCTATCACATCGTCATTCTTTGATGCAATTCTTGATTTACAATGAAATATATTTAAACTCGAAGTAGATTTCCTTTTGGATGTGGATGGACCTTGTGACAGATTAGACTTTTGCTAAGCAAGTTATCCAATATTTACTGCTGCTGCTGCTGCCGCCGTCGCCGCCGCCGCTAAACTACCGCTGCTACTAACTACCGCTGCTGCTAAACTACCGCTGCTGCTAAACTACCGCTGCTACTAACTACCGCTACTGCTACTACCGCTGCTACTAACTACCGCTACTACTGCTACTACCGCTACTGCTACTACTAACTACTGCTACTACTACTACTGCTACTACTAGTGCGTACTTCTACTATAACTTGACAACTCAAATAGGAAAATGTTTTTCCTCTTTTTACAGTATTTGTTCTGCTCTTCATGAGTGAACCTCAACATAGAGTTCTTCCTAATACGAAATCAGTCCAGGACTTCACTGCTGATGAGTATACTGCCAGGTTTCACTCCTCCTTGCATACCTTCATAGAGATCATCAAGTCTGGCCCAGAACTCTTCTTCATACGCTTTCTACAAGGTTTCTCGGCCACACTCTTTCGCAGCAACTTCTCTCTAACGCTCGAGCAGAAGTTTGACAGTACCCCAATCATTACCGGCCGCATTATATCCTTTGGATCTTGTGCCAGTGCCCTCTGCGCCCTGAGTGTGGGTCGCTTGGTTCGGATCTACGGCAACATGCCCCGTCTGTACCTCCATTCCAGTGCTCTGAGGATAGTTGCATTGGTCCTACTCATCATGGCACCAAACATTCCTTCTTTCCTCATCTTCTACTTCCTGCTTTCCATGGGAAGCTCTGTGGCTCGCGTCTGCTCCACAAACTTGAGCATTGAACGAGGAAAGGTGGAAGACACCGGTGCATTGCTGGGTCTGAATCAGTCGGTCATGTCCGTCTGTCGTACGGTCTCACCTCTCATCGCAGGGTTCTCACAGGAGGTGAGCGCTGAAGGACCAGCTATCTTATCAGTCATCCTCTCAATTGCTACAACTGGACTCATAGCTACATCAGTTCTAGAAGAGAAGAAACTCTCAGACAAGAAGAAAAAACTATGAACATGCTGTGTGGGCAATTCAAAGGTATTTGGTCATTTGCTGCAACTATTAAGAACAAAGAAAACTTAAAGATCAGAATGACTGTTAGTGTCATTTTCACATCGTACAATCCAAGCTTAGTGGGTTATCACCTTGATAAAACCATTTGCTGGTATACTAGAGGATATTTTATGACGGTTGTATATGTGGAATAAAGTATCTTGGACTTGCCCATTTACTGCAATTTTGCCAATGCCTTATTTCCTGTCACCAGGGCCATTTTGATATCTCTAGATCAGTACTAACAGATAGACATTTCTGTAGGATATTTTCCTTTCTGGATGCATACTATTTCATGAACTCCTATAGAACATAACGGTGCTGTGTAAGTACATCTTCAAACATATGGGCCCAAATTTACAAAAGAAGTTTAAACCGTGGTGTGGTTTAAAGCCCCTCTTGGAGGGGGGGGGGGGTTGTTTGCACACAGAATTCGCTCAAAGTATTGTTGTCTGTAAGTGCGTGCATTGGCAATGTGCGCTTATTTACACTTAGTTTAGTATGCTTATGGAGGTTCAATCTCCTTTGTGAACTCAGGCCATAAAGATGTGGGGAATTCCACAAAATTCCACAGAACAATGCAAAAAAAAGAAAGAATAGTTGAGGCTTCTTAGTTTAATGTTGTCATGCGTAAGAATGCATCCGTAATGCAAAGTACAAAAATGCAAAAATTGAAATGTCTATTTTGACATATTGGAATAGAATTTCAGCAAAGATCATGCCACAAGAAGTTTGCATATAACTTTACAAGGTCTACATGCTACCCTTGAAATTATCACTTGTTTGAAAAATATGATTTTCAACAACTTTCCATTCTGCGTTCCAGACGCTTTCTTTCGCACGACGACATAAAACCAAGATGCCTAAAAGGTGTATAACAGCTCGGATTAGATATGATTTTTTTTTTTTTTTAAATTAAGCTTCTATAAAATAGACATGTCATTTCAAGAGATATATTTTATTGTAGTTTTTCGTAAAGAGAAGTTGACATCCTCATATCTTAGCATTAGCATAATTATATTGAATGATACTTCAAGTATCCCTTCATGTTAAAGTTTACATGTATGCCAGGAAATGTACATGAAGGCTTTTAAACTCTAAAAAAATCTATATGTCTTGATACCATGAAGTTGCCTAGACGATAGTGCAATACATAAAAACACCTCAAAGGCCGGTATTTTCTGAATTCTGGTTTAGCTTAAACTCCAGTCTAAGTCAAACCAGAATTAAGCTAAGAGCCTACTTAGACCAAAAGTTAAATCAGAGTTTAGCATACAGGTCATGATATTTAAGACACAGGAAAATTCACAAGTATGCAGACAATCAATTTGACTACCAGTGAGGGTTATTTATATTACATTGATTTTAGATTTCCCATTATTGAAAATGAACATCTCTTTTTCTCTCAAAAATTGTCTTTCAGCTTTGCATGAAATGCAATTGAATTCTAGTCTTGAGGGTTTTCTGCATAATTATGTTCTCGCAAGTTGAATGTTTTATGGACATGGTTGGTTTTTTAGCTATGATTACATACTTAAAATTTGTTAATTATTGAAGAAGATGTAACAAATTAACAGTTGCCTTTATCATGAAATATATATTGTTAGTAAAATTTTAGTCTTGAATACAGAAAGTTCCTGGAGAGCGTTTCATCAACATTTGTTGTCTGACAAGTTGTCAGATCCGACATCTTTCCTTGATTTTGATTGGCTGAGAAGCATCGTTACTATGGCAACCGTCGGATAAAACAGACTTTGTCGGATAAAACATCCGACAAGTCCTTTCATGAAACGCTCCCCAGATTTATTTCTTTATGTCAGTTGCTTTTGTCATAACTTTCTTGATAGGTATATGGCTTAAATCTAGGGTTTTACAAGATATATGTTTGGAAATAAGATATCAATAAAATATATTCATATTTTTATATCAGATATCCTGAGCATAATTTCATGATAGTGTTGTGAGGAATTGAATTATAAAGAATTAATTATGCTTTGCTATAACTACATGCATTTCAGTTTTTTGACTCGTAGCAGTACAGTGTTTCCTTTTAGCAACACATATGCAGTATCTTTTAATCCAGAATGCTAGGAATTACACATTATACACTAGAAGAAAAAGCAAAATTCCCTGGAAAAATTAAGTCCCATTTTCAGTGCAATTCATTGTGCTGTTCTTGAATAAAATGCGATTTAATTTTAACTAATTATTGGAGTTTCCTAATTGGCAATGCAGCAAAAATATATAATCACTAATAATGTGTACAAATTTCCAGTTTTCTGTTTTTTGTTTTTTTTACATACCATGTAGGAGTATGGAAAAAGGATAATTGTTGCCAATTTGAGGAAAGAAAGCTGATTTATTTAGCCCTTTAAAAATCTGTACAGCTCAGCTATGGGTTTAAAGACGGATCCTATGCAATGGTGGTTGATGTAAATAATTCTTGAGATGAGGCTTAGATGGAACTACGGAGGTTCAAGTAAAATGCCATTTTTAATTCTTGGCTTTTAACTTTTAGTTGAACTTTGATCAAATATTTTGGTTTTATAAGAAAAGAAAATTATATCAAGTAAAACTTAAACAAGATTCAAATCATAAAGTATAGTGAATCAACTGTAAATGATGAAGAGAAACATGGATAGAGAGGGGAAGGGAAGAAAGCAGGAGGGAAGCTACCATCAGAATTCATATTTTCATAGAGAGGAAGGGGAGACATTTAGGGAGCAAGGAAAAGGAAATCGAATCAGAGATAGCGCCCTCTACTGACATAAAACTGTACGATTTCATCCTTTTATAACGTGCAGAATCCCTCCGAAGTAAGAGCCTTCAAAAAAGAAAAGTGACAAGTTATTAAAACGGTTAAATTAAAATCTGATATTCAGGCCCCCATAGCTTTAAGCAGTTAGTAAACCAAATAGGTGCCGACGGAATATCATCCTACCACAGCAATGTGAGAAGTAATGTTAGTTAAAATCATTGACGTAAAGCCCAGGGGGGATGGGGGATATATCCCCCCCCCCACTTTTTGAGAGGGGGGTGGCATGTACAAATGTCCCCCACCCCCACTTTTTAAGGAAGAAATGATACTTGAATTAATCAGTTAATAAAATTTTTAATAATCTGTCATAAACAACCATCATATTTTAGAATTTCTATTTGAAAATGCGATTTAAAACCAGAAAAGTGCTTATTTTTGGCTCATAAAGTTCATAAAATAAGCGTGACAGGATGACACATGAAAGCTCGAGAGCTTTTATAGGGGCTACTCCTGTCCTTGTTCGAAGTTTTAAAGGCTAGATTTTACGTTAAGTGAGTCTTAAACCTCACTGCCACTTAAAATGGCTTAGCGATGCCCCCTAGCTAGGTTGATGTACAGTTTCGAAGAGTTGATCATATTCGTGATATTTAGTTCAAGAGGAATATAATTAAAGACCTGAATATTATGACCTATGATATTTTGATGGTATGAGAAAAGGGTACAGAGAGAGAGGGAGAGAGAGAGAGAGGGGGGGAGAGGGAGGGAGAGAGAGAGAGAGAGGGAGAGAGAGAGAGAGAGAGAGAGAGAGAGAGAGAGAGAGAGAGACCATTGGTAAACTACGTCTTGAATAATTAGAGGGGAATAGGGATGAAGAAATGAAGGGAAGAGAGGGGAGAAAGAGAAGGGGGTGCCAGTGGTTGGACATAGTAAGAGAACACAAAAACAAGTATCAGTAGGTCTAGAAAGCTTTCTGTGAACAACAACAACAAAAATGAGAAAAAAAAAAGAGGGGGGGGGAAAGGGGGGGCTTGGTAATGAAGGACGAGAGAGACAATGGAAGAGGGTGAGAGAAAAGGGATGGTAAGATAAGATGAAGAAGAGAGTGAAAGTATGGGAAGACAGAGAACTGGACAGAAGAGGGTGTGGTTGAAAAGGGCTCATTACTGTGGAAGGGGGGGGTAAGAGAGAGAGTGAGGGTGGGTGAGAAAAAAATAGATGAATAAGATAAGAAAACCTGCTATCTACAGGATGGGGCGAAAGGCCGAACGTGGCAGCGTAGGTCGATGAAGAGTATGGAAATAAGAAAGTGAGAATAGAAAGAGTGGGAGAGATTGGATGAGTAGGTGGAAAATAAAAAGGATCAGCGCGAACTAGAATCGAGTACGAAGATCGATAAGACCCGTACGCACAAGTAGGGCAAGCCATTATCCCTTCTTTATACTGCGCGCCCCTCGGAAAAAAAAAGAAGAAGAAAGATTGCTGCCAGGCGATGAAACCCCTAAAAGATTTAGGTCAAAATATGAAATGGATAAAAGGGGGAGAGCAAGTTGGGTGGAAAGACAAAAACGGATATAGCTAGGCGCCGGAGGAACGCGAGATCTTAGTAACGAAGTGATTGATACAGGGCTTATCTGTTTCAGGGAGCATCCCCCGTCTAACCCCTAGCCTGAGGTTACGGGTTGATGAGGGGGAAGATTAGGAATCCTGGGAGTATAAAGGGGAAGGGAAGGATGGTGGTGGGGGAGGAAGCGGGGGGGGGGGGGGGGGAGGGAGCTGGGTACTGGAATTATACACTGGGATATATAAATCATGGAATATGATAGTTTGAACAGGTTTCAGACACGACGGTTCCTGCATGTAAAGGCATTATAAAGCAGCAAAGTTACAAAGGAACCAACATTCGAGAAAACATTTCTTAGAAAGTATTCATATGAAATTTCATGACACATGCGTCGACTTTTACCCATTTCATCTTTCTTTCTTTCTTTCTTTTACGGGACACGAGAAAAACCACTGACAATGCAGATGTTTTTTTGCTGATATGTGATGTTGCATTTCGTTTTTATTCGATTCATATTCACATCTACACCTGGTATTTTTAAAAAACACACCATATACAGGGAATCTTTCTCAAATGAGAGGATATATCCATTTAATGAATGAATGAATTCATTTGAATTCATTTCAACATCGTGTGTTATTTTCGGTCACGAATACATCACAACACTATTTTCAAACATTTTTCACTTTTAAAAGACTTTGCCATCTATATCTTTTCCTGTGAGTTTTCTTTGCTGGCCATTTATCTATTTATCTCCCTTTATGATTAAGAAATTTATTCTGTCCAAAAAATCATACGATTGTTATGCTCTATTCAACAGAGACGTGTACATGAAATTAAAATGAAAAGTTAACGAAAATAACTCTTCAAACATGTCAAATGTATATATTTTCCTATATAAGACAAGCCTGTCTACAACGGGAGGTGGTGGGTTCAATCCCCGGCCGAGTCATACCAAAGACTGACAAAAATGGGACCTTCTGCCTTCTAGTCAGGCGCTCGGCATAATGAATGGTGAAGGATGCTATGCAGGGCCAGCTGGAAGATCAGCTGATAGCTGAAGTGGTTACCCTGGGTAAATAAGATTTGTTATTATTATTATTATGATTATTATTGTTATTATGATTATTATTGTTATTATTATGATTATTATTGTTATTATTATCATTATTATTATTGTTATTATGATTATTATTGTTATTATTATGATTATTATTGTTATTATTATCATCATCATCATTATATTATCGTTTGCATGAGCAATTACAATTTTCATTTTATTTCATTGTAACACAACATCTTCACCACTTTCACTGAAAATCTACAAAAGCGCACAATACATCAATGGTCAGATTGCAAGTTGAATAGCAATGACGTGCCAATAGCAGCCCATGAAATAGACATATTACGATTCGGATACATTTCATTGATTTTGTCATTTCGTGTACTGCAGCGCAGTGGCGATTAATCAATGATTTCAATGATTCATAAAGTCCGTCGTAAAATTTTCCCGCCGAAAGCAGGAAAAGTATAAGCGTGCAGATATTTTTTTGATCGCATATATATTATTTGTTTTAATTGCAGTGACGCCGCGCTTAAGATTTTTTCTCCATGATATTATAATGATGATGATGATAATAATAATGATGATACTAATAATGGTGGAGAAACAGAAAAGAAGGGTGCGGGGAATCGAGAAATGAAGAGAGAGAGAGAGAGAAAGAGAGAGAGAGAGAGAGAGGAGAGATGGAGCGTGAAGGAGAGACAAAGGGAAATAGAGGGGAAGGAAAATCAATAGATGGAGTAAAACAAACTGAAAGAGATGGATCGAAAGCCAGAAGGAAGAGAGAGGGGGAGAGAAGAGGAGGAGAAGTAAGATTTAATTTGCAATGAACATGAGAAAAGAGAAGTTACAGTAATGCAAGGGGTTTGCCTTTTTTTATTTCTACTGGGCTTTGGACAAATTTGCATTTCCCCCTGTTTTATTTACTAGAAAAAATCCTTTCCTAAATCAACACCACAAATTTTCGGTTTTTTTAAATGAGTTGATAAAGATTACAAAAAGTATCGAAATGCCAGACACGGGTTGAGAGAAAAAAAAAGTCTCAGAACTGCAAATTTAAGTCATGTTTGGGTTAATATCGCTCAGCGAATGGTGGTCAGCTTCAAAACAAAGCAACCATTATACATTTTCGTTAGCACCCACCCGTTTCACCCGTGTTTAAATTAATACCACAATCACAATTACAGACATACCGACAGAAATTTATCAAACGGCGGCAGGATATAATCATTCCATAATTTCGAGGTTCAATTTTATATATTTCCTCTCCGACACAACAGAAAAATCTGCATGCCCTCGTCAAATTGCGTCATCAAACCAAATGAGCGGTGAACAATAATTGCAGCAGGAATAAAAGGGAAAAGTTCGTGGAGCTTGCGTGTAATAAAACCACGGCATAAAAGACCCCCGGTTGCGGATCTTAAATAGTCGAGCGATCTCTATTCATCATCATCATCATCATATTGATATATGAAAAACGTCACAGGGTATCTACGTAAGTCGTAGACTATTTTAGGTCGCCGCTCGAATGCGATACAGAATATTCAATACAATTTCCCGCGCGTCTCTCGCATGTATTATGACGGTGGTATGTATGTATGTATGCAGCACATGCAGAGAAACATTCTATTCTCCATCTCATCATGCACATGACATGAATGCATCATTCCCCTCTCTACCTTTTTCTATTTCATTCTCTCCATCTCTCTCCATTTACGATTTTTTTTCTATTTATCTCTCATTTTCTCTCATATTTTCTGTCTCTCCACCCTTTCTCTCTCTCTCTCTCTCTGTCACATTCTTTCCTTCTTTCTCTCTCTCTTTCTCTCCCCTCATATCTTGAAGGAGGAGGAGGAGGAAGAAGAGAAGAATAATGAATAATGATAAGAAGAAGAAGCAGAAGAAGAAGAAGAAGAAGAAGAAGAAGAAGAAGAAGAAGAAGAAGAAGAAGAAGAAGAAGAAAGAAGAAGAGAAGGAGGAGAAGAAGAAGAAGAAGGTAAGAAGAAGAAGAAGAATGAGGAGGAGGAGGAAGAGGAAAAAGGAGAAAAAGAAAAAGGAGAAAGAGAAAGAGAAGGAGGCTGAAGAGAAGGGGTGGTAGGAGGAGGAGGAGGATACTGAGCATTATAAACTCCCTGGTAATTTCAACGAAATGATTCAGAAAATAGACAGGATGTCATTCATTGACAAGTATCTTTGATAACAACCATCGGCATCTTATACAAATACAAAAATACAAAATAAATGAAAGTTTCTAATGAAAATATTATGAGTTGCATGTAGAAGCATTTCTCATATTCTCATGAATTAAGACAAGGTGAGAATATAGTGTGAATTTGAGGTACGAATATGTTTTTTCTTCTTCTCAATTGCATCCAAACAAAATAAAGATTGAAAAAATTGAATCATTGCATCTGAAAGCTCTCCTGAGATAATGATAGAGCTCCATACCTGTTTTCTGTTCGCATTCTGTTTTCCCTTCTCCCCTTTTCTTCCTCTGTAGCTTTTTCCTGCCTTTTATCTCCTTATTTTTGTCATCTATTAGGGGCACGTTCCCCCGCACCCATAACTCTTCTGGGGGTGTCTCACAAAGACCAAGACTGACTCAAATCGCTCTTAACTATGGCAGGCCATTCATGCCACTGTTTGCTTTCACTCTTGGTTTCTCAAGGAATACGCAAATCATGGTCACATATTTGCAGAATTTAGATTTTTGTTTTCTTCATCAATGAACTATTAAAAAAAATTGTCAATTCTGCAGATTTGTGACCATGATTTGCAAATCCTTTAAAAAGATCCATGTTTAAAAAAACAGTGGCATGAATGGCCAGCCATAGTAAAGTGCGATGTTAGTCAATCTAAGTCTTTGTGAAACACCCCCGGGAAATGTAAGTACTTTCATGTAATACTTCTATCAGTCTATTCCCTCTCGAAAGCCGTACGCTTGAAAACCGGTCATTAAGTGTGTTTCATAAGTTAATAACTAGGCTGCAAGGAAAAAAAATGTAGTAACAGTAACAAGTTCTAAACGTTATTTTTGGATGTCGCACGGAAGAGGATAATGATTGGACTTTCTTCTTTGTATGGGCCTACGCAATAAATCCATTTCATCAAGTCTAAATTATTCTTGTTTCAAGATTTCAAGACTTCAAGACTTCAAGAATCTTATTCCATTTCCATTCATTTGCAAAATAAACAAACACAAAGCAAATCCAATACATTGTTGAACAGAATATAACATTATATGGTTAAAATTCTCTCTCTCTCTCTCTCTCTCTCTCTCTCTCTCTCTCTCTCTCTCTCTCTTCTTTTCCCTCCTTTCAGATTACTCTCTCGAAACACTTGAAAGACTGGACGCGTTGTGAAATTTAAAAGAAATGGTTAAATTTGGTATTTCATGAGTGTCACCTTCAGGGCGTTAAAAGGAGGCGATTTCTGTCGACAAATTGACATGAAAATTCTGAGCTTATGTCATCAGCAAAATGAAGAAAATTCCATTTCCATTAATTTACAAAATAAACAAATACAAAGCAAATCCAATAGATTGTCGAACAGAATATAACATTATGAGTTATAGCAAAATAGAGTAAAGATTGTAAAAATTCTTTCTCTCTCTCTCTCTCTCTCTCTTCTTCTTCTTCTTCTTCTTCTTTTTCCTCCTTTCAGATTACTCTCTCGAAACATTTGAAAGACTTGACGCGTTGTGAAAATTAAAATAAATGGTTATCAGTGGTTATATTTGGTATTTCATGAGTGTCACCTCCAGGGCTTTAAAAGGAGGCGATTTCTGTCGACATATTGACATGAAAATTCTGAGCTTATGTCATCAGCAAAGTGAAGAAAATATTTCTTTCTAATGACGCGGTTACTCAAGAACTGATTAATGAGTGCGACTAGAAAAGAGGCCATCCCTGTTGGAAACATAATTAGTAATATTAATGGCTGTCAGTAGAAAGGGAAGGGGATGGATCCCCATAATCAATGTTTCATTATTCCTGTGGGTATTTTTCCCTTTTCTCAAAACTTTTCTAACCTCCTTGACACGATTTCACAACTTAGGGACCCTTTTTGTGCAGTTTTGAATTGAATTTATGCAAACTTTTGACAAAGTGATTCAATTCTAGTTTATCCACGTCCCCCCCCCCCCCATACCATCTTCTTGTCTGCCATTGAAACATGTGCACTTGATAGAAGTTTCATTCCAAGTGTGGTCCTCTTAATTATAATTAGAAAACAGTGAGCCATGCATTTGATTGGCCCACAGGAGCTTCCAGTAGTCTGCTGCTCGGCGCATTTAATGATTCCAAAACAATGCCTGATTGGGCTATTGTTCACTTTTGCATCGTACATATAAAAAACATGTAATCCCTCTTGCACGCGTAACATTTAAAATAAAGTAACGAGAGCAGGACTAATTGGGTCCAGGGGAAATTAAAGCGATGTAGCAAAAGAGCAACAGGATGGAATTTTCTCGAAGAGTTCATTTCCTATCGAGTTCTAAATTTATACCGATGTAATGATGGTGGTGGCTGTGGTAGTGGTGGTGCTGGAAGTGGAGGTGGTTATGGTGGTGGTAATGATGAAGATGGTGGTAGTGGAGGTGGAGGTGGTGGTGGAGGTGCAGGTGGTGGTGGGGTGGAGGTTGTGGTGGTGGTGGTTTTTTTTTTTTTTTTAAGTATAAAATCATAGAATCTATAAATGACTCATTACAAAGATAGCACCCATTCCGAACTGAATAATGATAATTCTTTGGCAACTGAAAACGACACATTTGCTATAAGTCATGTGTCTTTTGGCCTCAATGAATTTAATATGTCGTCAGAAAAATTGTCTAGTTCGCCACTTTCTATTTCTCATGTTAATATTCGATCACTCAACTGTAATGCCGATGCTTTGAAGGAAGTGTTTGAAAATGATTTCAATTCAATATTTAATGTTATAATATTATCAGAAAGGCGGAATATCAGAGATGTCGATCAGTTTTTATTATCAGAGTATATAGAATTGCAGTGTAGGAAGAATCAGAGGGGAGGTGAAGTTGGAGCTTACATTCATTCATCGCTCAGCTATACAGCTATGCCTAATTTATCTTTACATAACGCTGAGTCCATGTGGCTGAAGGTCTTTATTCAGAAAATACCTATTATATTTGGAGTAATATATAGAAAACCAGAAAGTAACTTCGAAGAATTTAGTGACAACTTAAATAGTCTTTTACAAAACATGAATGTAGACAGAAACCCTTGTGTTAGAAGCCGGGAATTTTTACACATGGCAGAAAGTTTTGGTTTACGTCAACTTTTTACCAATCCAACAAGGATTACCAACACAAATTCATCTCTAATTGATCACATTTACACAAATATTTCCTCTTATCCTATTCAGGCAGGGTGCATCCAGGTTGATGTTTCTGATCATTTCCCAGTGTATGCTGTCTTTGAGAATTGTAAGTGTACAAAACCGCCCACGAAGAAAGTGACATGCAGAAACTTTCGCAAATTTTCCTTGGATTCTTATCTATAATCTGATAATGATTTAGTTGATAAGATTTCAGGAAATTTTTACCCCTCAGCTGTGACCCAGTTTCAATTGGGTACCCACTTTGACGTCAAAATGACGTCAAAGTGGGTACCTTGTCGCGCAATTCTAGCAAAATGCGCGCAAGGTATAATACACATATTGTACAGTCTAGCGCGCGCGCAGCACAATTGCAATGCGCGAAGCTGGGTACCCACTTTTACGTCATACCTCATACTCAATTTTTTTGGTCAACTCCTGACTTTTTATGAGAAAATTAGCCAAAATGCATTGATTATGACTGAAAATCATCAACTTGTTAATGTTATTGTTCTTAGAATTCTATTCTCGATCATATATCAAAAACATTTTTACCATTGTGTAATCACTTTAAGGGTATTGAGTAAAGTCAGTATCATTCCGGTATTCTCAAAAATAGAAACTGGTAAAATTATTTGGAAGACATACAACCAAGGTAAGATCTATGACGCTTGGAAAGAGATGATACGAAGATATGGCTTCCCATTGTCTTATCTCTCTTTCTCTCTCTTCGTCTTTTTTCCTCTTTCTCTTTTTTCTTTACCTCCCTTTATCTTTGGTATCTCTATCTTCCGGCTTCATACGTGCCTGTCTGCCTTCTGTTTGTCTGTCTGCCCCACCTCTCTCTCCCCCTCTCTCTTCTTCTCTCCCCCCCCCCCCCCCCCCTCTCTCCTCTCTCTCTCTCTCTCTCTCTCTCTCTCTCTCTCTCTCTCTCTCTCTCTCTCTCCATCATCTTCCCACATATCTCTGCACTCTAAAAGCTAATTATTTAAAATGACTAGATTATGGGTCAGCTAGGTGCAACTAATATGTCTAGTCATAAAAGTTATTCTATATAGTCAGAAATGATTGAGTTTTTGTCAAAATACGACTAGAAAATAGTCACAAATGATCAAGATAATATGGTAAAAAAAAAAATGACTAGTATTTTAGTTGCACCTAGCTGACCCTTTTATCTACATATCTAGTCATTTTTAACTGATTTGTTTTTAAGAGTGTATACTGATTCCACGGAAGGTTTCTATGGCCTTAACTATGATAGAAAATAATTCAAAGAAATTATCTGTTATTTTCTTTCCCATTGCAAAATAGTAAGATTTTTCCCTCACTATTGGCCAAATGTTCATGACTTCATCACCATATCATGCAAGAAATGCCTTTTAAAACTCAAACTGTAAAACCTCAATATTATATGAAGACATTGCCATGCAGTATTTGACGAGATATTCGAAGCATGACAATTTTTTTCTAGTGAAGATCTTTTCTTACAAGACGAAAATCCGGAATTAAAATCTTTAAAATGTATAGAATAATCACATACATGTCTAATACGTTGGGTATTTTCATTTTATTATAGTTGCAAACAGAAGAAAAGCTACTGACTGCAGAAATCACATTGAAACTGCACTGAAATTTCATCGTAACTACAGACTAATGATAAAAGGTATCCATCAAAAAACACGTAGCCGTGGTCGAGTGGTCCAGGGTTTAATGCGCTTGTCTGGAGACGCGAGGGTCGAGGGTTCGATCCCCAGCACGGCACTTATGCCCTTGAGCAATGCATTTTTTTTCTTTTTATTTACATTGCTCTTTTATCGTACGTCAAATAAACTAATGTGCTATATAGGCATATTGATATACCGTGTGCATGTTATAAAGGAAGGTAGCTACTACGTTCGTTTTTTGTATTTATTGATAAAACGACTTGTTTACGCAACTGTGGTCTAACTTTCATATTTAGACCAAAGATCAATTGAAATGAAGACTGTTAATAAGTTATAGGGCAAATAATACATTCCTGCTGTAGATGCGGTTTTGTATTCAGACCAAAGATCAACTGAAGTGAAGACTATTAATAAGTCATAGAGCAAATAATACATTCCTGCTGTAGATGCGGTTTTGTATTCAGACCAAAGATCAACTGAAGTGAAGACTATTAATAAGTCATAGAGCAAATAATACATTCCTACTATAGATGCGGTTTCATAGTAAATATGTCAATAAAATGAGTTGTTCCCAGAACTGTGAACTGAATTATACAGAAAGACAAGAGATCATTTATATAAAACTATGTAAATAAATGACTGGCCATGTTGAGGAGAGTAGCGAAAAGCATGCATTTCCTTGTAACTTGTTTCCCAAACAAAAATTTCTTATTGATTCATGCAAGTGATTCTTAGGGTTTATTGTTTTGTTTGTTTTGTTTTGTTTGTTTGTTTGTTTGTTTGTTGTTTTTTGGCGCGGGGGTGGGGAGGCGGTGTCTCAATTTGAGGTCGTTACCATTATGAGGTCGTTACCATTATCATCATCAAAAAGCAGAAGTATTTTCAATACATGAATATCGTTATAACCATTAGAGGTGTCATGGTCGAGTGGTTTAAAAATAAAACTTGACTAGAAACGTGAAGATCGTGGGTTCGATCCCCGGCACGACCCTTATTTCCTTGAGCAAGGCATTTGATTTACATTGCTCTTTTATCTTATTATTATTGAATGGTATATCAATTAAAAACTTGTATGGCAGTACAATTTTTTTTTACAAGTAAAAAGGAAATCATACATGAAGAACAAACATAAATTTCCACAACATAAACATGAGAATGTATGAATACACATGATAAACAGAGCATCAGTGAAATGACGGTATGTTCCAATTTTTGTTATTTCAATAAATCAAATCAGTAAATCAGTAAATAAAATCATCGTGCCATATTAGGCATATTGATACCAACGTGTGCATGTGTGTTTCTTTAAAAAACAATTCCTTCATCAATATTAGCGTCATCATCGTTAGGGCTTTTAATCCATTTATTTTTTAAAGCAGCCACAAAATTAGGATCCGGTTACCTAAACATGATTATTCTCATGAATTGACACATTCTTTGTTATTCGCGATATTCTTTATTTACCAAGTCTAAAAAGGATCACAGTGAAAAAAAAAAAAAATAAATGAAAATTATGTCATCATAGTTGGCTTTCTGTCTGCTTTAAATGAGTGCGTTTCATAGCACCAAAGAATGTAAACTTCCGTTCAAAACAATATCAACACCATCGTAAACCGCATAAAAGTTGGCTTTATAATTGGACCATATCAGCAGTCTGAGTTCACCTTCTAATAATAGCTTGTTACTTCTGAACAAAATAAAAATAGTTTTAAAGAGAAGACTGAATTCTGGTAAAGGTGAAAATAAATTTCAAGCTTTCTCTTTCTTTTTCTCTTTATGTTAGTTGGGAAAACAATATCATGAAGAAGTGTCCCCTGAAAAAGGATTAATCTTCAAATACCGCCTCATATATTCGAAGAATAACGAGGGGGGGAAAAAAAAGTGAAAAAGTTTGGGCCAAACTTTTATGGCGCATGGGTGTAGTCCGAAGCAGTCCAAAAATGATGTGAAAAATCTTGCATGTGGGGAGAATGAGACTTTCAGCAAGTTATCTTCTCATCATTGAATGAATCAAAAAACCTCGGAGTATGCCTAATCTCGAATGTGCAACATAATCAAGGTTTCCCAGTTTTTTCAAGAAAGCCTCTCTCTCAGTGTAATCTCCCGACGAGAACTCAAATTTATATTTTTAAAAGTATTTGTTAGGAATTAGGACAAAGATTGAAGCCTTAGAGAGGACAAGGAAAAAGGAGATAAAAACAGAGGAAAAGGAAACACGAAAGATCCGGTTTATTG
Source organism: Echinometra lucunter (assembly GCA_029962745.1). NCBI lineage: Eukaryota > Metazoa > Echinodermata > Echinoidea > Camarodonta > Echinometridae > Echinometra > Echinometra lucunter. The sequence goes on from CM057160.1 coordinate 5,863,217, forward strand.
AGCTTCTGAATGAACATATAATTACTGTATAGTAGTATGTGTAGAGGTCACACGCAACGAGTCATGACCTGCCAGGATGTTTTGGTTGTACTTCGCACAGGGGTGGATTGGCGATGGGAAGTTTCGGGGGGGGGGTGTTGCGGGAGGGTTTTTTTTTTTGTTCGCCTGTTTTTTTTTTTTTTTTTTTTTTTTTTTTACTCCACTGGCTTCATGATAATTAGGTCAGTGCGGTCTATGTGTGATCTCATCGTCTAAGGGTCGGTTAATGTAGGTGGTTAGTAGTACTGCACTGCAAATTTTCGAACCGAATTCCAGTCCCAGTTCGCACCCCTGACTTCATAGTTCCTGCATACGTGGCAAGTGCAGCCACTGAGGGGCCCTGGTGTAGGGGGGGGGTACTCGTCTGACTATATAGGTGAATGACATGAGAACAAGGACATTCAAGGACAGGATGATATAGGAAGGTCGTATAATTGTCACAATCCCCCCCCCCCCCATTCCTTCTTCCCTTCTTCATCATGTTTTTGTCATTCGACTGGAAGGGCTTGTGCCCCTCCCCCATTTCCTGTAGCTGTACGCTGCTGCATGTATACATTGTTACCATGCGAGACAACAGATACATCCCAAGTCATTGACAATCGGGTAAACAAAGATTTCAGTTTCAGTTTCATTTTCTGATTTTAGTTTGTTTACATTTTGAAAATGCATGTTAAAAATAAAATCAGGATCTTTGGTTTATGAAGGCTTTTACACCCTTTGAATCAATGCAACATGAAAAAAAATGCCTGCAAGAAGTTTGGATGTACGTGTATTATTGTGAAGGATCAAGATTTTTTTTATTTTGCTGTAATTTTTCGTTTCAGTCGATATGTTTTTGTAAACTTTCAATACTTTTGTCGTTTTTTTTGGAATCGCAACAACACGGTATTTCACAAAAATGGTTTATCAATGTGTGTACCACTTTGCCTAAACAAAATGAACACGGCAAAATCGTCATCATCATCATGTCATGTTTGTTTGGGGTTTTTTTATCCATTTTTTTTTTTAATTACACGCTTTCCAAAAGCAAAAGCGGGTTGAACTGCCCCCCCCCCCGCCCCCGCCCTCCGGCTTCCGTGCTAAGCCATTGAGGTAGGTTAACACTTCCTTTTGACTTCGTAAAATGTCCTTTTCCTTTTCCTCTCTTTCCGTTCTCCTCTTCCGTATGATGTCAGTATATTTCCACTCAACTTGTGCATTTTAACTTACAAATTAATCGTAATACTTGTATCACACAATTACCCTTAATATACCCGTATTCAAATTTATGCACGTTTCTCTCCAGAGCCCTTGGTTATACCAACTATTTATTTCACCTGTTATGCTTAATAGCATCTGGATGGAATCCAATTTGCATACTTGTTGCTATGTCGGGCTAGCCTCTAGTAAGTTCCTAGTTGTCAAGGGAAACTTCTCTTCAACAACTATGCATTAGTGCAGTAAACAGATCTATTCTCATTCAAGCTCTAAAGATCAAAAGGATTTTTCCGATTTTATTCTTTAAAAAAAAAATGTCTACGAGCGTTTATGAGCGTCATAGCGTAATAAACGGAAAGGTTTTATTTTTCAAATCAAGAGCACCGTAAAATGAAAAGGATACACAATCACACAGAGAACTGAACAACCAAAAACTGAAGTGTAATCATGATAATGAATAAAGTTGGTAATCACAAAAGGTTGCTTTGTTTTTTCATAGAAAAAAGCCAATATTCATTCCATTCTGAAAAACAAGTGATGAATATACGATTTGTGATTTGATTTAATCATTCTGCCGTTTTCTTTGTTAATTAAAACCGACATGAAATTATATTACACAACTGGTACAAATTGTGTAATTAAAGTTGTGCAACACTTTAAAGATATTGCAAAGAAATTAAAGGGGATGATAGATAACATTGCACGTTTACGCCGGCTAAAATGCATACTGAAAACGAAGGAGTATGCCATACAAACAAAATTTTGTCAGGCATATCTCATAAACTCGTGACTGTTTTCACGAAGTGACGGATGAGCGCCCAACTGAAAGAAAGTTAGTTTTGAATAAATCGCTTTCAAAGTTTTAAACCATAATCTCAACCTCTAAAAAAAGTGAATAAATTTCATATCCTGGTACAGATCATATTCTGAAAAATGTTTATTATTAATGATTTGCATATTCCTTTTATTTTTTTTATTTTTTATTTTTTTTGGGGGGAATGAGCTGTAAACATACTTACTATTAATTAATCTTGGTCAAATTGATACTATGATGATGGTATTATAATTCAAACAGAATCATATGACAAAAATCTGCAGGAGGTTGGATTTGAGGGAGGAGGGTAGGGATTGTTTTTGTTTCCCCATTATAAATTAGAGGTGTATCCCATGCATGGGGCGTCTTACCCCGTTTAAAGCCTCCCCCACCCTACCCCCCCCCCCCCATGATGATGGATCGACGAATATGGGGGGGGGGGGGGGGGCTACCCATACATTCCGCCCCTGCCTTCGGAGAATTACACCTTGCATGTGTCTGTAATATTTTGACAAGCCAGTAAATCCACCTTCCAAATATTTGTGATTACGATGTGCATCATTATTATCATTATCATTATTATTATTATCATTATTATTAGTTTATGCGGCATGCAGAATTTGCAAAGCAGAACAAATACGGAAGGTTGAAAATAACATAATGTGATCCTCAACTGCTCAAAGTGTGTTGACAAGGTCCCGGGCGTGGGGTAAGCAAAATAAATCGTGCCCTATTCCTACTTGCAGTACTCGGGGGGGGGGGGGGGGGGACAATAGATACAACTAAACCAGTATGAATAACCCGATATCAATAGAATACAAAGTTGCTTCATACAAACTTGCAACGCAAAATTTTATCAACAATTTGAAGAAAAAAATATGAATAAAATAAAAATGAAATAAGGGAGATGAAATCTATCTACGTATGAATAAAAATCAAGTTTTAAAAAAATATCAAGAGAAAAAGCAATAAGAAAAATTTTATTAAAATGCACTGGCATGAAAAAGTAGAGTGGGTTCTTGGAGAAGAATCGACTCCGAATGAATAAAATTTCTATTTTAAAAAAGGTATATTTTCAATGCAGCAATAAAGCGCTGAGAAAAGAAATATAATTGAGATGTACCTTTAAAGTTAAATGTGAGGGAAAACGAAAGGATTGTGGTTAGTCTGGCTAGTTATACAAAGCTATAGCTAGCTCTTCCTGCCATTTTCTCTTCCGATCATAAGCCCAAATCGTGACAATTTCTTCCACTTTTAACCACAACAATGGGCTCTTATTGTAGGTTTGAGATCATCATTATTACGTTCTTGGAGATGAAACGGTGAACTCGTATGGTATGCAGGAGGTATTAGTTCCGTCCGAACTTTTTCCTGGTCTGTACTTTCGTTAGAATCTTGGCAATAGGTGTTAAAACCCGGGCAGATTTAGTGTGGGTACAACCAGATCGAGCCCTTTATTACAGAGTTTGGCCAACTTGGTTTCAGTGGGTTACAACATGGCGCAGTTACTTTTCGGTATTGTGCTTGCCTAACAAAGCAATATGCGCCATGTTGTTCCTTACTGGATGGAGCCGAGTTGGCCCAACTTTGCAATAAAGGGCTCTGGGTGCAACGGGCCTATGTCCCTCACTATGAACATGGCGGACAAAGAAAGCGGACAAAATAAACAACCTCTCATTCTACCCTTCACAATGGTTCTGGTAGTCAAAAGAACATCCTTTCACAGCTATTAATATGTTTAATCCTGTAGTTCCAGGTGAATATGCATGCGACACCTGTTCCACATATTTTAGACAATAGCAGTGAAGGGATGTTCTTTTGACTACCAGAACCATTGTGAGGGTAGAATGAGGGGTTGTTTATTTTGTCCGCTTTCTTTGTCCGTCGTGTTCATAGTGCCTTTCATCAAGGAATAGCGAGGGGGGGGGGAGGGAGAGGGGGGGGGGGGGGCTTCCCTTTCTTGAATACTGGCACACTGGAAATCAAGGAGTGGAATTTAAAGAAGGAATAATTAATTTTATGAGTTATATCGTACTTCACGTGGGAATGCGTTTCAGCAGTTTCGAATGGTGATCATCTCAACAAGCTTATAAAATTCCACACTGTGCCCTGTTAATTCCAAATAAAAATCTAAAATTACTACAGGGTCTTCTTTTTGTTACAAATGAACATTTAAGATTTTTTAAAAATCTGCAATTTGACCTTCTTACGTAACATATACAAACAAAAATTTGCAAATATGGGACCATGGTCAGGGAAATGTGCTTTAAATGCCTCTTATTCTTATATTTAGTCATTTTCTCAGATTTTGTTTTTATTTAATTGATTTTAACAGATTACTTTAACAGATTTTGCGTAGTTAATGAGTGAAACTCTAATGGAAATTTGCAAAATCTATGTTGAATTTAAGTGTAACGTCAGTTACGTAACGTCATTTACCAACATGTCTTCAGTAAATTTTTCATGGCACTAAAACAAATTATTCAAATTTACTCATTATTTGGCACATCTCTTCCCAGGAACCATGTCCTTTTTGCGTAACATCAGTTACCGACACATTTTCGCTTGCTGTGTGATAAGAAATGCAGTCTGAGATAAAAACTGTCCATGTGTTTTTTCCCTATTATCAACTTATTTATCTATAGTAATTAAAAGCCGAAGCAAGTGTCATTCACGAAACTACAGTATAAACAATACCACTAGTACTCTATCTTGGTAACGTCAGTTACCGTGGAATTGCCCTTATATAGAATAAAAAAATTACAAAATCGGAAGAAATGAGGGGCGGGGGTACCCCACCTCATGGAGCTTCATTTGAATATCTGCTTTCCTAGAAGTTCGTATGATTCTTGATATACTTTGAAGCTATAATGTTAATCTCGACAAATCAGTGAGTACCATTAAAACAAAATCTCACAAATGTTTCGGTAGGAGGGGGGCACACAGTCAATTTAAGCTTTTAGATAAGAATTATTTGCTGATGATATAATTACATTCTGTTACGGAATGTATAATGCTAGTTTCGGTAGGCATCTTCGATAATTGAAGTCAAGGGAATCTGATTTTTTTGCGGGGGGGGGGGCCTAAACGGCACACTAAATCTTTTTTGATAATGCACACGTGCTGTTTGGGTAGTCATCTTGAACATCAATTTCTAATTAAACTGAATCTATAATGTTAACCTCGGTAGGCATGAACTTTAATGAAAATCAAAGAAATCTTGCTTTTTGAGGGAGCGCCTAAAATGGGCACTTAAGCTTCTTTGTTGACAATGTACGTGCTCTATTGGAAATCTTCATGAATTCCGAAGTATTGTAAATTTATAATGTCAATCTCGGTAGGGGTATCATTAACTAAAATCATAGAAATCGAACGATTTCTTGGGGGAAGACTACCATAATAAAGCTTTAAGACTTCTTTAATGATAGTGGTGAACGTGCTCTATGTGGATCTATATGATGTTAATCTCGGTTCTATTTAAGGGTCATAAGTTTGGTTTTATGGGTGCCCTTTTATGATCATAAAGGAGATTTAATTGCATGCCTGGAGCCGACCTTGAGAGGCTATGAACTTCAGGAAATAAAGAAAGAAAGAGAAAAGAAGAAGAAAAGATCACGATCCACGTGGGTGGATAAGTAGTAAGGTGACAATACATTGAAAGGAACCATAGTTTAAGGAACAGTTGAAAAAGGCCTCCCATATCGGTTACTTGCCAAACCGTTTTCACAGTTCTGGATGATACTTACTCATATTGCAGAATAATAATAACTGAACATTGTCATCTTTACAAGGTGCATACTTTTAGGATGAAACATAATTATGGGAAACAATCTTTCTGCAACATGTACATGCCCACAATAATGCTCTATCTCCCACGTTGGCGCCGGGAGTGTCCATTTCTGACAGACATGGTGCGGTATCAAATTAATGTTAGCTATTATGACCGGCGTACTGGGGAGAAAGAAGAACGGAAAATGAATATATACCAATATGAAAAATTATGCGATTTTCATTACGAAAATAAGTGGGGGTGGTGATGATTGTGGTAGTGGATTTGGTGGTATGGTGGTAGTAAGTCGCATTCAACTGGTAGTA
>CM057160.1:5869861-5955963 GCA_029962745.1 Echinometra lucunter
TTTTATCACTTGAAAAATGATAGAGGCGGCCGTCCCTGTTCCCTGTATAGGGCTGCCCCTGATCATTATTATGATCGCTACCGTCATCATCGTCGTTATTATTGCCGTCCTTTTTATTAGCCAAATAAAACAGCGATATTGATGACAACGTCAATAAAAATTATCATCATCAACAGCATCATCATTATCAATTATATCATTTGAAAAATTATTTGTCTGTTATTGTCTTCACAGTTACTATTGTCATGATTTAATTGTCATTATCATCGCAATATCATCGAGATCAGTCACTAGTTATATCATCACAATCGGCCTAATAACCAATATACTTACTGATGAACATAGTTATCTTATGCATGTTATCATCAGTCATCATTATCTCACTACTCTCATTACCATCGTGGCCGTCAATATCAAATTATCATCATGATCAACAGCACCAACGTCACCACCTCTACCACCATTACCACAGTAATCACCACCATCAACAAAATCATCACCACCACTATTGATGCAACCATCATCATCACATGTCCCTCACAATCAATGTCTCCACTGCCATCACCGCCATTATCACCATCACCACTTCCACCATCGCTACCAATATCACCACCACCACCATCGTCATCACCATAATCACCATCATCACCATTACCACTTCCATCACTACCACTACCACCACTTACACCACCACCACCATCATCACTAGCACAACCATTACCGTAATCATCATCACCACTACCACCACTATCACTAACAACACCACCACCATCACCGTCATCACCATAAACATCATCAACATCATCACTAGCAAAACCATAACCATCATCACCATCACCACTACCACTACCATCACTACCTCAAGCACCACCATCACCACTATCACCATCATCACCACAACCAATCACCATCATCACCACCACAACCATCACCATCACCATCACCACAACCATTGCAATCACAACTTCCACCTCCACCATCAATACCATCATTACCACCAAGACCATCATTACCACCACGACCATCATTACCACCACGACCATCATTACCACCACGACCATCATTACCACCACGACCATCATTACCACCACGACCATCATTACCACCACGACCATCATTACCACCACGACCATCATTACCACCACGACCATCATTACCACCACGACCATCATTACCACCACGACCATCATTACCACCAAGACCATCATTACCACCAAGACCATCATTACCACCACGACCACCAAGATCAGCTCCATCCATCATCATCTTCTCAATGGACACCATGAATAAAAAGACAGCATCGGAAAACCTTGGTCTTGATTGACAATCTTCAAAAATAGTTTTAATCATCAGTTTTTTTCCCTTTTTATCCTCACAATGGGACAACAATGTCCAGCATAAAACATTGCGGATGACATGCACAGCAAGACAGGTTATGTTGAACATCTCTACGACCTGGATAATAACGAAAACCTCCCAGTTGTGTGGACAAGAAAAGACTTGGACCACTACATATCTCTCTTGAGAAGCACTGAAGAACACATTTTTCAGCAATATCAAGTTACAGAGGTACATAACGAGCAAGGTTTACAAGTTGTAAACTTGCAACTGCTGCCATTGGATGACTTGCCCTTAAATCTCACTTATTATGCAAGCGTACTTCTTTGCTGCTAGAAAATGCATCCAATTTTGTGAACATACTTTATTGGTGGATTACCAATGGAATACCAATCACTAGAATCACATACTAGTATTTAAGAGTTAGTCTCATTTTCAGGCCACCTTGAGTACGTGCCATTTCTCTTCCTTCAGCCTTGCAACTTTCAACAAACCATCAAACCAGAAGGCCTGATGTGCAACTAATCAACTATCAGTTACCACCATATCCAAAAATAAAGAAGACTCTGTTAAGGAGTGCAGTGAACATCTGAGCACACTGATATCATGAAATCACACAAAAAAGACTCCAACATAGGATCAAATACTGGACAAAAAAAAAAAAAAGAGGGGGGGGGGGGTATAATCACTAAATTCAAGTGACAATGTACAAAGTTAGAGACTTGAAGAACAAACCCACATGGTGAAAACAAAAGAAAGAAGGATATTGTGTGATTGTGCCCGACCTAAAATGACTCAGTCCCTGCATGGGTTAAAAATGAGTTCATATCAATAGAACTTATGAGCTATGGTGTTCACAAATTGCACAAAGAATGAGAAGAGAGGACTTCCTGACGTGCCATGGATGCTATTTTGAGAGAAACTTAAAACAGACTGTGAAATCTGAATGTTCATTTTAAAGCTTGTGTTATCATAATGACAACTAAGGGTGGTGTTCTGCTTTGCAAAAGAACATAGAAAGGTGCTTGCTTTTTTTTTCTGTTAATATTATCTGCGATGGTGTTGTCGTATAGAGGTGTAGAAACATACCATTATGCATGTGCGGTCTCAACATTTAACATGAACAAAAACTCAGCAGTAGAACAGAACTCTCTTTTTTTTCCTCGCAACACTTTTGCATTAAAAAAAAAAAAGAGTTATCCTTTTAAATCAATATCATTCATGCAAGGTCAGAATACATACATACTATATTGGTCAGGTAATAATGCAACTTATTTATAGATATTTACAAGAATCTTCCTCAAAAATCAACAACACAACTTTAAAAATTCTCTTTCCTTTGCATTTGTTAAGCATGATATCTACGAAATAACTGTCTCTATGAACACAGTTTGAAGTCATCTATCCATACAAAATTCATGAGTAAAAGTGTACGAATGAACACAGTTTCCGATCGAACTTGTCTTCTTTTCAAATAAGAAAACAGTTGAATGACATTTACAACAACAAAAATATAATCTGTACATCCGTTTACTTGAGTGAAGACTAAGCATAAATCAAACATTTTACAGATAGAAAAAAATATATATGCAAGATAGTTAGAAGTTTTTCTTTTTGGAACTCATATCCAAGGCATCAAAAAAGAATAGAAATTACACTACAATGAAGCAATACTTGAAAAAAGTATTAAATGCCTTATCCTCTCTTGGGCTTTTGAAAACCATAGGGAATTTTGTTTACAGAATAAGGGGTTCTACACCAACTCATTTTGATATGTTATGGTTGTTCAAACTTGGTTGGATCTTCAAATGCTCTAAGCATATCACTAAAAGTATCCTTTTTCAAATGACAGGCAAACAAGGAGCTCATGCTCATCATTAAATATAGCCAATATTTTTAATTACTGAATCAATTCAATTTAATGTTCAAGCTAAATCAATCATTCACACAAGTATTGTTTCAAAAGAGTGCACATGAATAGGCTACATAAGAAGCCCCACCTCAGTAAAGATTATACCTTTAAGGTATTTTTTTTCTTGATACACTGTATCATGTATGCATGCATTGGAGTTTCAGAGAAATGCTTACTTAAGTCCCTTAATCCAATTAAGTACATAAACCAATGATTTTGATATATCCCATCCAATCTTTGCATTTAATTTCAAACTTTGCTTGTTCCCCAAATGATAGGTCTGGCTTTTCACACACTGATCAAACAGATAACAGAAATGTACATGCAGTTGTTACTGAACAATATCTAAGGTATCTTACATAACAAAAGAAGAAAAAAGGAGGAGGGAGATGAATTATCAGCAATTATTTCTTTTCGCAAATGGACGTCATTTCTGCAGCAATTAAAAATCATGTATTAGAACCATTTCCATAAATGCTCAAAACCATTGACTAAAATGCATAAAACTGGTTGCGCAAAAAACGAAAAACAAAAAAAAAAACCCAGCACATAATCTTACATTAAAAATCAATAAAAATCATCATGTCAGAAATGACAGAGATAAAAAGGAAAACCATTGTGTAAGCGTGGGTTAAAGCCAAGCATTAACGGGACACAAGGACCACATCATGTAGTATTACGTGGTTTTACAACAGCAATGGTGCCACTACATTCACACAATGTATAAACCTTTGCAGCATATATCCCGAAGATTCCACTAAAATAATGATTAAAAAAAGCTACAGCAAGTTTGCTTGATTCTTGTCCACAGATACAACAATAGCAAAATAGAACATATTCTTTTTCCCCATATATTTCATTACATTTCATTCTTAAACTCATTTTTTGAAATCTAAGACACATAATTTTTGTGTTTTGTTTGTTTTTCTTCAAATCCTCACTCCATCCTCTTGCTCAAAAATAGGTTTTGAATAATTCCATGAACAATATACAACGAAACAACATTCTCTTTTCAATTCACACAATGTGATACATGTAAATCTTACCTAAACAAAATATAAAAGTTTTTTTGATATTTCTTTCTGATGTGTACAATGCCATACAGCACATTTATTTTACTTACACAACAACACCGCATTAAGACTCTGTACTCGTACATTCACAAGTATACAACTCTGAAAATACTTTTTTTTTCCTCCAAGGAAACCAGATTTATATATTTTTTCTACAAATCTTGAACTATACCTGTGCATTTGTGATAAGGCAAAGGTGAGACTAAAACTATGCAGATACAATCTTAAGAATCTTTTTTTTTCTATGTGTTTTCATAAAATACAAACATCTACATTTGCTACTCTCTTTTTTTTTTTTACACGATCATTTTTTTTTTACAGACAAGTTCAAAGAATAAAATTAAGTTTCCTAGCACCTTGTGTATTGAACCAATGCAACTCGCACATAAAGGACAGCATTGAGGGTGTTTCACACATCAATTTGAATCCCTTTTGAAACGTTAAAAGAAAGAAAGAAAAATGTTGTCACTTTTCAAGCAATTGCTAACAGGTAGTCAGGTTTATAAGCATGCATTGGCTCAGATAAGATTGGAAGGGAAGGTGAGGAAAGCAGAGTGGGTTTGGGGGTGAAACGAGTTGTACGAAATTTGGTGCAGCTAGGAAGTTTGTGTTTAAGCAGTAGTGTGTGGCTGTTGATGAAAATATCCTCACCTTCATATAATGTAAATGTGGAATATTTCACGGTGTGGAAATTTTCACGAATTTCGCGAGGCATGACAGGTGCGCAAAAATAAAACGAAGCGAAATATTTTCTCAATTATGCACATGAATACAGTTATCCTACGTGTCCACGAAAATTAAGAATGCATGATTTTGTTCAACTCAGATGAGTGCAAAAATTAATAGCGCAATTTTCCACTTTCACAGTATCTTTCTCATTATTTGCGCCTTGTTCCCATAAATTTGCACCTTATTTGAAATGCCACGTATGTTTTTAAACCAACAGAAATCTTTTACCCATATCTCACTTCCTAAGCCCGTATTCATATCAATATTAGACAACTTTATGAATAGCCAACACATTTTGCATACCATGTTGTACCCCTATGGGCAAAATGCAGTTTTTACAATGAAAGAGACTGTTTTGGGATTTTCAGCAAGAAACCAAATTATGTGTTTTTAATCTGTCTGAACAGTATGAAAGGGCCTAACTTAGCATAAGGGGGACATGATCTTCATTTTTTTTCTTCCAGCAATTTAAATTTGCTGTGTGAATGAACACAGCCAAGTAGCAAGTGAGGTACATGTACTTTGAATAAAGGGAAAATACCCCCATTCACATTAAGAAATTGCATTACAGCCCCTCAGACTATCAAGCATATGTTTCGGATGTGTGCATGCCATAAGTCATAGATTGCATCTATGGGTAATGAACTAACTGCCCTTGCCAATGTGCATTACAAAAGCTAGTGTGCTAAAAAGAAAACATACTGGGCTACTAGCATCAGTTTACACAAATGAACAATTACGCAAATCTCAGACACAGAGTTGAGCTTATGCACGCGGCATAGCTCATATGAGCCAATGGCGGTGCTGTTGGTATCGTTAACATGCAAAGCACTTTTTTCTTTAAAAATCCAATACTTGATTTATACAGCTTAAATTTACAATCATGAATTCCACAGAAACACATGAAAAGAGATGCTAATCTCCATACACAAACGTGTTGAAATGATTCCCTGCCTTCATTCAAACTTGGTTAATAATATGGCTAATATACAAAGCATTGTCAACCATCAACTGGCATCCACAGGCATCATATATACATACAAAACAAAAATTTAGAATCTTCTTACAAACACAAAAAAAGAGTAACATAACAAAAAAAAATATTTATATAGAAAGAAAAAGGTAAACAAAATATATTTTTCATGATACATCTCAGTTAATAGTAGCAGGAGTAGAGAAGGATGATTTTGAGAAAGGAACAAAACACGATGAAAGAAAATTGATGTAAAAGATGTCTTTGCCAAATTCAAATTAACAATCCCAGGCAGTGCTTGTGTTGGAGATTTCTTGATGAGAGAGAATGTACAATGAGAAGGAGCAAAACAAAACAAACAGAAATAAACAAACAGAGATTTATGGGAGGAGGAACGAATGGATGGAGAGAAATAGAGAAAGTGACAGAGAGAGAGAGAGAGAGAAAGAGAGAGCAGAAGATGAAGATAATAAACACGCATCAACTGAATACCAATCTTTTCTACCAATTTGCATAGACGCAAGTTCTCATGAAGAGAGGAACATTACCATGGTAACGCAACACTGAGATCCACCAAGTTTATCTGGCTAATCATCTACTTATTTACTAGCCCATTTCCCACATACGTCTACCGCTTAGACCTTACAAGAACGCTTTCCTGAAACTCTGGAACTATTTACATGCAAAAGAAAAGGTCATTTGCAAGATAAGGGGGGAAGAGAGAACACGAGACCAACAGACAGACAATAGGAAGATTGGAGAGAAAGAGAGATGTAAACAAAACTAGATGGCAAAAACCTCAAATAATATTTCATCATATCTACAACAATATCACAACTTGTTTCTTCAGATCATCACACTTTGAAACATTGGTCACAACTTTGAAACATTTCATACAACAGTGATACTTTGTTTCCTTCATCGGTGATTCATATTTTGTACAACACTACTTATAAATCACAAGAGAACATAATGCAATCACAGACAGAGCACCGCATCTGGTACCTTGAAATGAAGAAATGGTTTCTTACGTTGAAGAATTACTGATTGGATCTCGTAAATCAGAAATGAATGATTCAAATGGATCTAATAATCGATAAACAAAACTTAGGAAAATTACTCGCCGTATTTCATACAGCCTAGTTATGCCTCGTTGCTATTAAGAGTTGAAAAATAACAAAAATCTATTCAAACTGCTCAATACAGTTTTCGTGAGAAACATAAGCAAACAAAAAAATAATAAAGGGGGGGGGGGGGGGGGGTTAGGAGCATTCTCCCCTTGTACAAATCTTAGTATTAGCAACCAATTTTAGTCACATTATGAGGACTTTCCTCTGCTATCATGCTTATATCTCGAAACAATTTGTTGTTTTATGTAACAATCGTACCTGCGAAGAGAAAAATAAGAGATAGCTAAAGAGAACCTGTGGAAGGCTTCTTTTCAAACTAGTGGAAGAACATGGCCGTATTTCATTCTTCAAAATAAACATCTCTTCTGGACGGTTTCAGACACTGTTATGTTGACATAATGTAGTTTTGAAAAATATAGATGAAATCTCTACATTTGCTCAACTAGAATGTCTAAGATAATAACCAGAACGTGTTAAACAAATTTAAAAAAAAAAAAAAAAATTCTGATGGGGAGTTATAAATCAGCTGCGTGGCTCCTGTGATTTCATGCGGTCTAGTGGTATGAACACATGGTGCAGGATATGTACCAAGGTTGGAGATTCAAATTCCCCTACATGCATCCTACAAAATGCCAGTCTTAGGAGATGCACAATACCAAGATCCAGTGTTCATTAAAGTTATACACTTTAAAAAAATGAATGCTGATCAATTGTGAAGATTTGGAAAAAAAATTACAGGTAATGCTTTTTTCTTCACATTTTAAAGAAAGAAAACACTTTGTGGTGTATTTTTCTAGAGCCAGAAGGGCATTAATTTATATCATTTTATAAAGACTTAACTCCTTCTTGCTTCAAGCAGACAATGTGCAACAACAGAATCGTAAGCTTCAAACCTCGAAACATTAAGTGAAAAATATATTGTGAAAAACCAGGACTTCATGATTTCCTGTATTTTTGGTTGTGAAAATACTCAAACTGGCGCATGCATTGTGTAACTCACATCATTATTTTCGGTAAAGAAGTCTTGGCCCTTTTTGGTTGGAACTGCATTAGAGATCTCCCAGAGTACAATGAACGCACAAGCTGATTTTTACACCATTAAAGACCCAACTTCGCAGTGACGTATGATACCAATCACAAGAATAAACTGTACGAGAGCAACACTTATTAGGAATCTACCAAATCAAGTACCAAATCTGAATACGAGACCCTGATTCTGTGTTTCTCAGATACCCCTTCAAATATAAATGTCCCATCATGACGGAACCCCAATAGAACTATATCTTTTATATCTCTTCAAACTAATTCTGATATATACTATGTCTGTGAAAGTTTAGAATATGAAATAATCAATTTGTTATACATATACTTTGTCATCTAAATATTCTAATAAGGCCATCGGTTTCCTTTTCAGCTCGGTATATATATTTTTTTGTCTTTTTTATACAAAAATCTAATACAATGATTTCATTGTAAAATACTGTAATAAAGAAAGTCAACAAGATTCAATGTGAGCTAGTTTAAAAAATCCTAAACTGTCGACGGTAAAGTTAGTGAGAGAATCGTTGTCCTGATCCTCTCTATTTCAGATGCTGATTGAAACCCAGCCCAACAAAGGTTCATCCTCGATTACCGCTCTCCGTGGCTGCCATTTTATCAGTTTTATGACATAATATCGACAATAAAAACAAAAGAATTAATTGGAATGTCATGATTCCTGCTAAGCCAGAACGCAGTGATACATTGACATGAACACTAAATTTTAAAAAAGAAACAAAACAAAAAAGACAGAACCCAAGAATCTGTCCATTTTTCCCTTATGTACACAGAAGGTCCTCCTATGACCAACCCTTCGGAACTTTATGAAAAAACATGGATGAATAGTGACGATGGGTTGGAGAGCGATTTCCTTTTGAAGCCAGTCATATGACTTCTATCTGGTCATATGACTGTTCTGTGGTCACATGACTCCTCTCCATCAGGAAAAAGTCTCGATGCTCGGGATCTCGTCCTGACATTGATGGTCGCTACTGCAGGGTTGAGCGAGAGGAGATCCTAGGAACCGTGAAGAAGTCGTTTTCTTGGACGTCCGAAGGCATCTCCTGTAAGTCTTGGAGGCTTTGGACCTGTCTCCTGTCTCTCCCAGAACCCCTTTGTTACATCCCCCTGGTGCGTGTTAGGTGGATTAATTTATACCCTGTGGCAAAAAGAAGAAAAGGAGAAAAGAAAATTAATGAATGAAGAAATTACATTTGAGGTACTGTTCCGTAACAAGATGAAAACAAGAAAAACGGTTGCAGTAGTTACTTTAACCAAATGCCTATAGAAAGCAGTTGGCCTGTGTATAAAGCATATGGGATTGAGTGAACCAGCGTTTAATGAGTTAAATGCATGCTGGATATCTAACTCAATCACTTTAAACCAATGATGGTAAATTACAAATAGAAAATGGAGCATTTGGAGCAAAAGTGTATTTTTTTCCTGGAAAGGCCTTGCTGATCGCTCTTAGTTTATCTAGAGTCAAAGTGAAGTAAACTAGAGAAACCCTATAAACTGGGAAGCTTGGCATCTCAACGGCATTAGTTTGAATCATGTACAAACGCGGTGTGAGATGTCCCACATTATGAATTTTATGACGGTACCTGTTCAATAGCACAAAATGGTCTTAATGGTGTTCAGAATTATGAAATGATACTAATGTAATATGATACACAAGGTGGGGGTACAAGCTCAGCAATATTTCCAATATATCTGTCTATGCCTGTTTCAGCCCTTAAATCACTCCTCCCCCCCCCCCCCCTTGCTGCATTGGTTTGTTCTAACTCTCATCTCTCATGCACACCCTTCTCTCTACATCCTCTCCTAACTCTCTTTCAATTTCTCTCTCTTTCAATTACTTTTTTCCTCCTCTCATTCTATCTCTATTTAACCCATTCGTGACAGAGGTCCACATTTTGTGGTTTGGCCTAATAACTTTTGATGCAAAGCCCTAAAAATCGTACCAAATATATGAGCAGAAAGAGCAAAAAAATCTACACAAACTGTTCCCATTTTGGCTGCCTCAATATTTGTTGTTTGACGCTGAAATTTTTTAAAAGGAAAATAAGCATTAAAATCCTTAAATTGGCAATGTGATAGAGAGTTTAAAATCACTCTTTTCTCCTGCAAATTGGCAACTTTTTGTCCTCTTATCATACTTTTTGTCAATTTATTTTTATTTCAGATACATGGTGTTTATAAGAAAAATGTAGTAATAAAATAAAAATGTTGGTGTTGCCAATTTGAAGAATGAAAGCTGATCAAATTAGGCTTCAAATAATTCCTGTCACGAATGGGTTAAGCACCCTCCCTCTTTATAATATTTCTCTTCATTCCTCCTCTCTTGTATCCCTTTCTCTCTCTCTTCCTCTTTCTTCTTGTATTTCTTCTCTCTCCCTTCATATTTTCATATTACCCCCTCTTCTTTATGAATACTCTTGCCTACCAGCACATCTTTCAGATTTGACCTTTCAGAAATATGACGACTTTCTGATCCTAAGGGCCAGAAGGGCATTATTTCTATGCGAAACGATAGGAATCAACATCCTTTTCGCACTCACAAAAGAAAATATCATTAATGCCCACCAGTAGAATCTAGTCCTATTCATTCTTCAGGGTCAACACATTGCCATTAGGCCAAGGCCTCATGGGCAGACAGGTATTAGGCCTACATGACTTTTGCTTCTCTGCCATGTTGCATATTCATCTCGGACAGAGAATTGCTGCTTGCATAATCGCTTGAATTAGGCCCCAGCTTACACGAGGGGTCATTTCAACTGCTTCATTCTATCCTATTCTATTCTATTCTATTCTATGACATAACACTTGTGTTACAAGTCTTCAGAGGGTTAGCATATTCCCAGGTGCTAGACAGTGATACCACAACCCTCTTGGACTTGTGCTGCATTATCAATAGAATTCCAATTATACTTCACAATAGTTGTGTAATTTAGGAATTAATCCATGCGTTTTTCTCTGTACATCGGTTCATTCATTCATTTTTCATTCATTTGCATTTATGCAATACTGAAAGTATTGTTTGCATCATTTATTTTGAAAGCACTCTCCAAACAGTATCACCTTTATGACACTCAAAAAAACCATGCAAGTCACTGAAGCAGGCCTGATGTCAGCAAAAGATGCCTCGTACGTGAGCCATGCCTTGGAATAACAGAGCAATAAAGGCATTACAAATTTCTAGAGAAACAAAGTCCTTCTTCTTCTCACACTGTAGGACACTGCACTCTTATTTCCGCAATGTCATATTTGACTCAGAATGGTGTCAGCTGGGAGTCAACTCTATTCCGAGTTAAAGTGATTCATTTCCCTAGTTACTCTGACTCGGAATTGAGTCGATTCTCAGCCGATGCCACTCCATTCTGAGTCAAATTAATTTGGAATCCGATTCACTTTAACTCAGAATAGAGTTGACTCCAAGCTGACGCCATTCTGAGTCAAATTTGACACTGAGGAAATAAGAGTGTGTATTGCATGAAGACTGAGCACTTGGAAGTGAAATACATGTGTGTCGAAAGATATCCATACACCAAAATCAGCATGAGGGAGATGAGAGGACTTAGAGAATCGGAATGGATGAGTATCATGGTCCATCTAACAAACCAAAAACATATGATCACCATCCTCTGGCAAGGCATTAATCTATATTTGCCACTCTCTATCCAGGTATGGATGGGTACCTAATATGGTTGGGGGTTTCCTACTTTGGTAGCCTGGGCATAACTGAGGTAGTATTGCTGAAGCACCATGATCATTACAACCTAATGGACATGGGCACTACACAAGACACCATTATTACAAAATCATTTCTTTATATATCTTTATATCATAAAATTAAAAGAAAACATATATCATTATTACTGATGCATTATGGGAAGTTCAACAGGCCCAAATTATGTAACCTCATCATGATCATTTGCCCACACGTGTTTATGGAGTAGCCTTCCTGAAGACATCAAAAAGTGTATAACCTCTGACTCCTATACAAATCACATTAAAACATTTCTATTCAATTCTTAACAATTTCTACATGCACCTTGAGCACTCCACAGAGTGAATTTGGTGCTATATAAGTTGTATTTATTATTAACCTCAACAGGTTTCTTGAAAGGCATCTCATATTATACCACTCTTGAACTGCATCTTGCATCCTCTTCTCCTTGCCCATCATCCATCCATCCTCCATAGCTCTATATACTCTACTAACAAACAAATCCCTACAACTAATCTGCCCTTCATTACTAACATCCAGTTGCCATGGTAACAAGAGAAAGAAAGGCTAATGAGTCCAAACGAGATGAGGTTGGATGCGGCTCCTAATAGATAAGATATGATTTCGTCCTCCAGCTCTCTCCTCCAGCTCTCATTAATCTCGGAGAAGATAAGGGTAATAGAAACGGGGTCCGTCTTAAAGGGGTATTAACCTATTAAATGCTAAGCTCGATCCTCGTTCTGACTTGAACCCAATGGAAATGTGTGTCATACAAATATGAGACGATCGGCAGTGGCTTAAGAGGGCTGATATATGAACTAGACAAGAAGATGTTATTTGAATGTTGAAAGGCCTAATTTGTCTTCAACAGGCACCTTATTCATCCAATACGATGGATTAGGACTAATTTATGGTCTTTAAGAAATGTAAGAAGCCTCTTGGGGAGAGGTCCTTCTGCTGAATTCCCCATCAGAAACAAATTTACAGCTTATTTTCAAGGAATAAGGGGTAGCTAAGTTAATTGTTGACGGGGAACCAAATACATTTACTAAGTTGCTAGCATCGTTATGTACTTCAGTAACCCACCATGACCTAGTCCAGTATACCCCGCTATAAGCTAGGTGATTATGATAGTAGTTAATAAAGAACTTGTATTGCTTATTAATTTCCATTAAAACATGAAAAAAGTACATGAAAGTGGACAGAAAAATCCTAAGTCTAGTGAGGGGAAAATGACGGGTGATTTTTCAATAAAAGCAACAAGATGTCTACATGTGCATGGATAGAATGAAGCTAAACTCAGATATCATCCTAACTAGCTGCACAGGAAATAGCAGCCATGTTGGTTTCCTCTTTGTCTTGCTTTTAATCACCACTAGATGTGAGTTTCCAACAAGTATTTCTAACAGCTAATTAGCTACCTTTCCAGTTGAAGGTCCCCTAGAGCCTCATTAGTGTACATTTAATATCACTTTACTCAGTTAAAAAAACCAACGACTATAAGTGAGTAAAAATATCAAATTTCTATAGCACCTAGGACAGACAAGGCATCTGCATGTATGGCAGAAATGCAGCCTAGAGGAGTGTTAAAGAGAAGCTAGAGTTTTGGAATGAGGTGAAAGATAATTTGTGAGCTTTTTCACTCCTTTGATGTTAGTGTTTTTAAAATGCCAAAGTAGAAACATCTCCTGACAAGGATTATTCTTTAAATGATCTCATTATGACCTGAAACAGCTTGAGTGTTCAGCTGAACATTTGTGTGTAGTCAGGGTTCTCACTAGAAAAAAATCCACACATGGTTCCCACTCTGCGCAAAGCGTGGAAGTTTCAGAAGTTTTACGGAATAACACCTAAAGTTAGGTGTGGCAGCAGTATATGCTATAGTAAAAGGATGAAAAATACTTCTTGGTAAGCAGGAGTTGTCTACTAATGGCATAAAAGTAAAAATACATTGCCAAAAAGCAAAACAATCTATGAATTTATCATTATTGTTAGGAATATATACTCCAATTTTTTTTACCCTTGTTGCCACACATGGTGCAGCAATTTCACACATGGTTCTTCCTTGTCTGAAACCCTTTACACATGGTATTGGAACCATGGGTGTTGTGTACTGGTGAGAACCATGTGTGTAGTCCCATACCCATATCAGTGTGCATTGCATGTGCTTTTCAACAAGATTGAGTTGGTTTCTTATCACTGTTATGACTTAAAAAATCTCAGGATATACACCAAGTTTTTATTTACTACTTAAATTGCTCTGAAACAGTTTCTTTCCTTTAAAATCGCAAGACCTGAACTCATGCTCTTCATTTAAAAAATGGTGAGATATATAAACAGGTAGAAAGTACATGGTAACTGCCCCAACATCTTACGTGCCTTCAGTTCATATAATATGGGGCATATATATATCCAGGGGTGTAAGATCTACTGGTAGGTATAAAAAGAAGCCTCATCATTAATCTGCAAAGGTTTTAGGACTCCCAGGTGAACATCATAAAAAAAAAAAAGCTGGAAGAGCAATTAAGACAAGTTTCCAACCACTTGATTTAAAGGGACCATCAAACTTATTCCTGGTTCATCAGCAGTGACAGCAATGTACTAGCATAATGTTATGGTCTTCAAAATATGAAAGGATTCCATCTCATTTGTGTGTTGAAAAAAAATTAGAGTTGCCCTCATCTGCATTACAGTAATATTCCTGATTAGTCAAATTTTAAACTCTAATATATTAGTGATTACAACTTTAAAAAAAAAATGTTTTGACTGCTTATCTTATATCATTTGAATTGTGGTCATATAGTTTCTCTAATTTTTCTACTTCTCTTCTGAGCAACTTGCAATTAAGGTCAGATTACCCTTGAATGCAGAATGACCATCCTTTCACACATGGAAAAATCTACACGTTAGCATGAACATATGGTCATACAATTATATATGAACAGGCCTAATAAGCACTGCATTTTACTGGAATACCATGTAATGTTGGATGGTGCACTCCAAATTCTTTAACAACACAATTCTATGCGGTTCATTATGGTATGGCTAGTGTTCATCTCTTAAACAGCTGTTTCATAGTATTGCACTCACTTGAGATACATAAAATCATCTTGCTAAAATACTATGACCTCAGCTGATGACATTGCCTATCAGAATGAGTAGCCTTTCACCATTCAAACAACATCGATGATTTTCTATATGAAGTATCCCTGCGAGGCCTTGACGATCTTTCTCTCACGTCGGATGGCATTGAGAGAAATGGACTTCAGAAAGCCTGGCTGAAGCCCGGGGGTTGTCACGGCCGAGTTCATTGTCTTCCCCCTTGCCGCATCATACATCAACCCTTCACCGAGCGTAAAAGCCAAGCGGTCTCAGAAGCAATGATTTCTACTCTTACGAACCCCTCAAGGCCAACACAGCTTCGGTTATACAACAGAAAGGTCAGAATGTCCCTAGTTGTCGTGGCAACCATTTTATCCACGGAACGCATCTTTTCCATCATCCCGTGCACCATTCTCTTCCTTATATAGCGTTTTCTTCCTTATGTAACGAGACATGAAAGAAATGAGTGGGCTGAGAAATGGAGTTATATAAGAGTAAATTGCCAAATGTAAAGAAATAAAAAGATTTAATTTTCTATGTGTCATGAAGATGGGTTGCATGGCATATTCTCCAGCAAAAAAAAAAAAAAAAAAAGCTTAGCAGTCAATATCCTACACAAACCAATTCCTAATTCTAATCCTGGTCTGACCACTTTACTTTATCCTTACTTCGTTTACTTAAGACAAAGGTTACTAAATCAATAAAAAGACATCCTCAGCAGTAAAATCAGGGTCCTTTTACATAAACATGGACTTACAATCGATTGTAAAAAATCTATTGTATCTCCAATCTATCTATGATTAGGCATAACTGTATCTCACAAAGATTTGCATCCATCTATAAAATAAAAATTAAGGCCAAGCAAAACTGAATGTGAACATACACTTAACTGTACATTATTATTATTATTATTGTTGTTGTTGTTGTTGTTATTATTATTATTACTATTTGTTTGGTGTCACCTGTGGCCTGGGAGGCGAAAAGCAAACATAATCACTGTAACCCTCAGGTCTCTCCTCCCGATATAACTGACTGGGGGTGTGCAGGTGGACCACTACACCGGGGTTTCCCCTTCCTATTTTCCTATATCACAATACACTGACAATTCTGAAAACATGATATTCAAAAGCTGACAGATAGTATACAGAACCACTTAAAATTTTTTAAAGAAGATGTGAAATTGATTCATCCTCGATATAGGACAGAAAACTGGAGCAGAGAGTGGAATAATGGGAGGTTTGTAGAGAATGAGAATTCGACCATGAAAAAGGGGTCAGTCGTGACAGGCAAGATACTGAGCCATGTTCTTATTATGGGTTTCTCATCTTCATGAAGATGGTTTCTTGTAAAACAGATCTTGCACAGAATCCATTTGGAACTGTGACACTTTAAAGTAACACTGAAATGGTTTATAGTCCGTGTATGAATACATTAAAAAATGCATGAAAAATACTGAAACAAAGTGCTAGCTATAACAACAGTGATAGTGATTTTAACACGATACTAATATGTTACATTTACAAAGAGTAGTCTCATTATGATCAAAGGTTTACCCCAAGGACCTTGCAACGATTTAATGCTATGTAGTATCGATAAAAAATTCTGTCAATTTTTTGCATCTCGTCACTCACTTCTATAATATCCTTCAGTGTGGTTCCTGCTCCAAAATCTTTGTGATATTTACATTTTCATGAAGTTTATTTACCTGAAGATTGTTACAATATGAACTTGATGCCTGTGAGTGGTAAGACAGGAGGGAAGGGATAATAAGGACACCTTAAGCTTAACATCCTTGGAAGTCAGAAAGACATTAACCCTGTGTAAAGGTATATACCTTTAATGCCTTTATGGCACTCAGTGGACAATATCCCCTACTGTGACAAGCTATTCTGTTATCCATTGGGGATAGCATCCTCCTCACCCATTCTATATTTCTCAGGCTTCCAATTTCCAACCCATCTTCATATCCCTGCTGCTTAGGGGGGAAAGATGAGACAGGGAGAGGGCACTTTGTCCGTCAAACCCATTATTTCCGCAGGGGAAAGCTGATTGAAGGGGAGGGAGGGACCACCCGCCTTGCGAAAAATGCCACACACATGCACAAATTAAGACGCCTTGAGTTACAGGGAAATCTAGAGTGCTTTTAAAATCAAAAGGATTTCTCTTCCTTTTGATACAGAGCAGCATTAAAAATAATCCTGATAATCTTTGACAAAATTTAAACCTATAACTGCATCAGTTCATCTAGGATAACCTTCTCATTAGATGACAGACCTAATAGTACACGAGGTGGGTTTTCATCGGCTCGAGCTTGAGGAACAGCCCACTATTCTGGGATCTTGCGTATATAACCTGAACTCCGCTGAAGCCTGCAATTATGTCCACATCAGTTCGAGCTCCGTATATTGCATTATTATCTATATAGGGCATTTTAGCGGGCTTAGCGGCGCATTAAAAACACATATTTTATGTCTGCATAATTTGTCTGTGCAATATCAGAGCATATTGCATAAAACTCTGAATTCCCCATATGCTCATGTACAAATTTGCCGTGCAATATTATGCGATATTGCATGGTGTCTTCATGTGCGCTAATTAAAACAAACATGCGCAATAAGGATTACAATGCGCTGATACGCAATACACGCAATGCACAAACGACACTTTGATGACGTCATAAAGAGGTAAGTCAAACTTGTGTGATCAAAATAAATGTACGATGGGGCCCTTTTTAGTTGCTGGAATGACATTTATTGAATTTTAAATCCCTTTCCTGTTGGGTATAGATAATAATAATTATATTGGATGGGTTTATTTCATGGAATACCAGGAATATTCCACTCATTAGGGCCAATATTGCACTCATCTTGGATTCGTGCAATATTGGCCCTAACTCGTGGAATATTCTCTGGTATCCCATACAGAGCCATCCAATATAATATAAATGTAGCTCGAGCTTCAGCCTGATGTCGGCACATCATACATGATGCAACGGACATGATACAATGGACAAAGCCAGCTTCAGAAGCTTGAGCTGGTGAGGACGCTTTGAAAATAGACGGCTCTTCTGCGAATCAGCCAGCTATTTTGCAAATTAGTCTAAAATTTGGGTGCTGGCTAATTCCATCTTCATCTGAACCTAACCCTGAACGACAGCAGCATGCAGTGTTATCACCAGCCAAACTTCAGGGCAGCTTGGTTTAGCTAGTGTCTGGCTATTTATCATATAAAAGCAAATAAATCAAACTTAATTTTTCAAGGCTTACCCCCCCCCCCCCCCCGCCCCGAACTGTACATAACTTTTACATAACTCTATAATTTAAAAGTAAGTGACTTACAACCTATCTGACACCCAGAACTTCCAGAAGGCCTTGCTGTAGTGTGATACAATATCACACTACAGCAAGTTATAAAACTCACTATAACTTCAGTACCATTCTTCTACTGCAGTTTTACAAGTCTCCCTACTAATTCACAACTTGTAAATGTCCTATGTGGCATCAAATAAAGAATTTTTTGGCAATTTTCATTTATAATGGTCTTCTCTGGGCCGAAGACATTTTGAACCAAGCAACCAAAGAATTAATGCCCATTTCTGGGCTATGTAATAAGCCATGAGGGGGCAGTGTGAGCAGCAGGGGTTTAATGACACAGCTTGGCTTTGAGAAGATATTCTGTAAGGAGCTGCCATGATTTATGGTCCGACCACAGCAAACTCTCATCCAGTGTCTGGTTGCTACGGTAACAGAATAATGCCCTCCAGTAGCCCATCTTGTCTTCATTTCAGCGATGCCACGGTGATGACAGAAGATACTTCGCACGCAGGGTCTTCTTTCAATCCCCGATCCTCGTTTCTTCTCTAATTTCATCCAACTCCACTCTTCCTTTGTGTCTCTCCAATTTCATCACCGGTTTCACCTCGTTTGCTCTTCTTTCGTTTCAGAGCTCTTTTATCATAGCGCTCAAAGATCCATTGTAATTATCATGATATAAAAAGCTTGTTCAGAAAGGAAAATAAAATGTAACTTAAAAAAACGTTCTCAAAGGTGATATGAAAAGCCCGTTCAGAATGGAAAGGTCAAATAATCAAGTGTTCTCTTCCAATGCCTTTGTAGGGACGAATGAAATAGATCAAAATTCATGTCTCAATGCTATATTGTATCGGTAACTCTATCAAAACATATTGCCACAACATTTTCTGTGAAATTAAAACAAAAAGTATGAAATTCTCAAAAGTAGGTTACTTATCAAAAATTTGATACGTGACTTTACTTTAGAATGAGCTTTCTATGAAAATGAAAATATGAGTTTATGAAATGTTCTCAAAGATCGACATTAATTATCTTGATATGAAAAGCCCATTCAGACTGGAAAGGTCATTTAATCAAATGTTCTCTTCTCCTGCCTTTGCTGATGCAAATAATTAGATCAAAATACATGTCTCAATGCATAAAAGGTACTTTATTACAACATACTGCGCAACATTTTCTGTGAGATCGAGAAGTAGTATGAAATTTTAAAATACAGGATACTTATCAAAAAGTTGAAATGGTAACTTTACTTTATACAGAGCCTGCTATGAAAGGTGGGTCAGGAGATTATGTAATATCTTTCTTTTTTTGACTTGCAGACAGAATTCAGTTCTGTTTAATATTTCTGGTAACTGATATCTCTAGCTATTAACATAATCTGGCTAAAAACTATACAGAAAAAAAAATCAAAGCTTATATAGTTACAAATAAACCACTGATTGTCATATGTGATCAAAATGAAGTGGAATTGATGGAAATAGTCTGTAAAACACAAACCCAGTATGAAACTTGCACAAAATCAACTGCATCTAAAAGAGAGCTTACACCATCAGTGATTGTGTCTGAAAGGCAGAAACTACCATGTAGGGCTATGTACATGTCTGTTGATAATTCCGAATAGTTCAGATCCAAATGAGATTTTCACGACTAACTAGAGTCTATGCATGTAGACTATTAGATGCTAGCATGTGTGAACACAGGTGATTTGGCAGCGTGCATCATCAATGCACAATCCTGCGACTCTACATCACATTGAAATACACATATGAATTCAATGCTAAAGAGTACATCTGTCAATTATGCTTGACATTTGATTGACACGTTGAATGAGAAGAAAGGCCTTCGTGATTTCCATTGTAATTGCCTGCCACACCCTTCTTATGTGTACAATGCAAGCAAAGTCGTGTGCCTAAAGACGCAAAGTCCTTGCCTAATGCACTGTCAAATGAGATTACCATTTCTATAGAAACATGATCAGTTACCAATAACCAGGTAGTAGGCGAAGGAAGTATTATAAACTCATGAGCATTATCCGGGCAAGCCCATCCTTTCCTTGGGCAAAATTTTGATAAAAGAAAGAAAGAAAAAAAAAAGAAAAGGCTGATATGAATTAAAAGTGGCTGATCTAATTCATAGGAATTATTTGATTAATTTACTGGCTGAAATGATAGTACTGCTGTACTGGCACAATTCTGTTCTGAAACAGTAGTTTTGTTCATATCAATGTAGTTTCAAAACTTTAATCAAGCTTATGGTTAAAGACAATGGTTAACACTGTTATGATTTTAAAAAATCTCATTTTGTTACTTGAAAAGGGTTATAGTGTAAAAATACCAGTCTGAAAATTTCAAAGTATGATATCCACAGGAAGTATTTTTAAATATTAGAAATGTGAACCAATGTTTGAAAAATATACGAGGGTTGGTTGCACAGGCTAGACGTAAGGAGTGCGCATGCGCGCATGGCTCACCGTACCGTGCTATGCGTATTGGCGTATCATGCGGCGGGAGGCAGATAACGGTATTTTTTTAATTTGAGCAAAACGGTCCTCTTATTTACTGTCTCTGAGACGAAAAATAATAAAATTGCAGTTTGCATCTAACTTACAGTTTTTCATTCCAAATTATGGTTGGTTTCAGGGTTTTCGAGTACAAATACAAGTACTCATACACACGAGAATTTTTTAAATCAGCTGCTCACAAAGTTAGCCAATGCCTTAAACTCCAAAACTACAAGCTGCAAGTGGTCCTTACTCCTGGTTATGCATTTGCTAGTCTGTAGACACAGACTCTCTTTTGATACTCAAGCACAATTCCAAGTAAAAGCCTTTGAGAAGAGCCTTACTTTGTCAGTCTCTGGCTACGTCAGGAGCAACTACAGCACAGGGAATATGGTAGTCTCACACATCAGACACGTGTCATTCATTCTGACTAACAAGGATTTGAGCATTCAAACTTTCCGAAGCAGAAGTCTAAGACTTCTTGCTTGTAGTTTTGAAATTTGGAGCAGTTATTACTTCGGTCCCATATGAACCCTCATCGTTGTTTACCCCCCCCCTTCAAAACATTGAGGTTTCGTAATCTTAAGTTTCAAACCTATGACAGCCCATGCGAACATAACCAGTGTCTATATGCTCATCCCAGTTTCCTCATTAATCACATTACCAGCTTTCAAGATTTTCTTCCTTCATCTTTATCTTTCTTTCTCTCATTCCTCTCTCTATAACTCATGTTCTCTTTCCACCTCTTTATCCATCTGACCTTATTCTCAACCTGTACCTTATTTTCCTCCAGCATCTCTGATACCACTACACATTTTCCTGTAATCCCTATCTTCTCAACCATCTATTCTTCCTCTCTCTCCTCCTTCTCCCCCTCCCCCCTCCCTCTCCCTCTTCCCTTCTGACAGTGACCCCTCCCCCTTGGGTGACCTCCATCCTCTTCTCCTCTTGCCTCTATCATCTGCTCTCATCTCTCCCATCCCAAGGCTAATCGCTTCTGAACCAAAGAGCGGCGGAAAGCCAAGGATCAGGGGAGTTGAAACAGAATCGGGCCAAGCGGGGATCGTTGCCCGGTGATTTTCTTCGGGGTGTGTAACCAAATCGAGCTTTCTCGAGATCGAGAAATGATGATCACTTGAGAAGGTGGGGATTCGCTTACGAGATGACATGATCATGGCTGGAAACATTCTTTAGGTTGGCTGAGTTCTCAAGGAGCCATAATGTTTCCAGGACTGGTCAAGGGTCACTGCTTGAAGCACACCAGCACACTTATCCATCCATTTCAAATGCACACAACCTGGGTCATCAGTGGGCAGGGTGTATGGATCCCCACAGATAAGTTCCAGAAAACTACTTCAAAAACGGCATAAATCTTAAAATTTCTAACATACAGGCCTTAAAAGTATGTGGTGAACCCTTGTCAGCCTCGACCAACCCTGGAGGAGGACTGTGATTAATGAACGAGTCATAACTGAAAGTAACAAAGAGAATAGCAAGAGAGAGAAAGAGAAAGAGGAGAAGGGAAGGATAGAGAGATAGAGAGAGAGAGGGAGGAGATAAAGAGCAGGAGGGGGTGGGAGGGGAAAAGGAGAAAGAAGAGAGAGAAGAGGGAGGGGGAGTCGAACAGGGAGGGAAAATGGGAGAGAGAGATCAGTACAGAGACAATGAGATTAAAACTGTAGGTTGGTTGGAAAAGAGGAACAAAAATACAAAGAACAATAACAGGGAAAGAAAGAAAAGAGAGTGAGATAAGGAATATAGGCCTAGGTTTCACGATAATATACCCTTTTTACACTGGCATTTCTTAATCCCGTACTTTCCTTAGTACGGGACTTTCGTTAGTCCTGTACTATCTTTTTTTGCTTTTTACACTTGCTAAATAAGTCCCGTACTATGTGCTTAGCCCGGGCCAAGGAAGAGCTGGCTGTTTACACTTGCATTTTCTTAATCCCATACTATTTCCGAAGGCCGGAATAATGTTTTATTCTTCCTCTTGAGATATACATTTCAAGAAATAATCACATATGTATATGTATAAATGTATATAACATATATCACATAATAGTTTACAAACAAGGAAACGTAATGAAATGCATTAACATTAATGCCATCGCTAGCTAGCTTTGCACGCGCTCTACGTTAAATATGCAATAAGTGTTCGTTTCTGATTGGTGAATGGGCATAGGGCTTCGTCTCGTCGCTAACCCCGGACTATTCTTTCTTGCTTTTTACACTGGCTTGCTTGGCACCACAATTGCGGTGCTAGCACTGCAATTGCGGGGTTATCCCTGCTTTTTTGCAGGGCTAGCTAGTACGGGACTATTGGTGGGGCTAGCCCACTTTTGCAAAAAGCAGTGTAAACAGAAAGTGGGCTAAGGAAAGTCCGGTACTATCGGTGGGGCTAAGGCCTCCCTTAACCCCACCGATAGTCCGGGACTAAACAAAATTTTGCCAGTGCAAAAACCCCTATAAAGAGTTACAAAGGGAAAGCAAAAAGGGAAAGATCCCAGGAAATGGTGAGAAGCCTGGAGAGGAAAAGGAGCCCATCTTCTCTTACTTCCTGCTATATCGCCTTTCCTCCCTGTTCCCGGGTACCTACGGACGTGTCTCAACTCAATTTGCCCTGCTGTACAATTCTGCTTCGGACAGACGAAGGGAAAGCTGGAAAAGAGGACGAGTCAGGCAGGACAGAGGGGGCAGAAGGGAAAAACGAGAGCTAAAAATGAACACATCAACTTCGACTGGCAGCCATCTGTAAAAGAAATCACTCTCCTTTTTTCTTCTGTTCCGTTGGCCTGATTCCAGCGATTTAGTAGGACACCAACTTTAGGAGTGGAGGAGGGAACAAAAATGGTATTGAACTAGCAATGAACTAATGGGATTGGGCAGGGCCACCAGAGTTAACCTTTAAAGGTATTCATGAACACTTTCAGTCCAAAAATATTCCTGCCTCTCTAGTTTTCACCTCCACATGAACCATTGCAAACTTCTTACAGCATACTTTATACATTTAATCTCCCAAGTTTTCAATCATACATATAAAACAGACAAATTATGCGTAATAAGAACCTCCAATGTACCATCAATTTTGTGCAGCAGAACTGCGGATATTTTGGTTATTACTGTTAACTTATCTCCTTCTGTACAGAGTTAAGGCTCGTTCAGCTGCGTTTTGGAAACGTCATCAAACAAATGCGGCATTTTAAAGTGTACTAAATGAATGGTGAGATGAGATGAGTGACTCAACAAAGAATGCATTTTCCTTACTTTTATGTTTTATGACATACAAAAACAAGATTGAAAACCCCTCTGTACTTTTTTGCTGATAGGTGTATAAAGCCCCGTGATCCTTGTGCTTGGGGAGGGGTCAGGGCAGGAGATGCGGAGCGTTTTGGAAAGTGGGGGTGCTGCGCATACAAACAGGACATAGTCGCATTATTGTATAGAGGCCAACGTGTCAACTCAAAAAAGTGGGGGGAGGGGAGGGGAGGGACTGAAGCCCCCCCCCCCTCCAGCCCCGCTCTCCAAGAGAGACTACATTTAATCAGTTCATGCCAATTTTCGTTTTGCTACTAAAACTGTACATGAACTTTAGATAGTTTAACTCTGCATGTGTGCTGCCTTTAATGGCCTTCTGGCTCTCAAAGGATAAGCCAATATAATTTTCATCTCGCTGACGTGGACTACGGCTGAGGGTTGTTCAAGTGCTAAAATAACCCTCGACTCGAGTAGGAAAATGGTCTTCCATGCCGGGGAGTTGAAAGGGGTTCACTTGGTATTTGGAAAGTCCATTTAAGCAGGCATTCACACGTGAAAGAATGCCCACTTTCAGCAAAGCCAGCCTACGCTGTAACCTCTTTTAGCAGACACAGGCTCCTTCTGTGCGCAATGAGATAAAGGAAATTACCAAGGAGAAAGAAAATCGTGTTCATCAATTCGGAAAAGCTGCTAAATACAATGATTATCTTTCGAATATTGAACACCTCTCTATCAAAAGAGCAACTCACTTCGAGTTCTCTCTGAATAATTTCACCACCAAACGGATTTCATTAGCTATAGGATTTCCATAGTCTATCTTGATGTAGAATGACTAAAAGCCGACATGAATCCCAATTAATTCCACTTTCGAACCTCACACATTCCAAACCCTGGATTTCTGTACCAGGTCCTCTTCCGCGTGCATCATGTATCACTATTGTTTCTATGGCTATAGAGACACTGCATAGAATACAATAGAAACCAGAAACTAAAGAAAAAGTGATGAGTCTCGAGGTCATCGCTTCAAAGTCTAAATCGGAACAAACTAGATCTATTAAATGTCACTCTTACATACAGTACCAAAGAAAAATATTAAATTTATCTAACTTAACTAATCATAATCTTCAATTCTTTTCTAGCCAAGTGCAAGAATGAAAATGAGAAACTACAAGATTCAGCAATAATTTAACCCATTCGTGACAGAGGTCCACATTTTGTGGTTTGGTCTAATATCTTTTGATGCAAAGCCCTAAAAATCATACCAAATACATGAGCAGAAAGAGCAAAAAATTCTACACAAACTGTGCCCATTTTGGTTGCATCAATTCGTTGTTTGATGCTGACAATTTTTTAAAGGAAAAAAAAATTAAAATCCTTAAATTGGCAATGTGATAGAAAGTTTAAAATCACCATTTTCCCCTGCAAATTGGCAACTTTTTGACTTTTCATCATAATTTCTATCAATTTCTATTCATTTCAGATACATGACGTTTTACAAGAAAAATGTAGCAATAAAATAAAAATGTTGGTATTGCCAATTTGAAGAATAAAAGCGGATCAAATTAGGTTTTAAATAATTCCTGTCACGAATGGGTTAAAACAGCGCATTGTGTTCATCATCTACTCTTTGAGTAGATGATGAAGGGCATCATGAGGTTTGCTTAAAGGCATTGGCTAACTTTGTGAGCAGCTGATTTAAAAAATTCTCAAACTAAGATGAAACATGTGTATGAGTACTTGTATTTATACTCAAAAACCCTGAAACCAAGCATAATTTGGAAGGAAAAGCTGTAAATTAGACGCAAACCGCGATTTTATTAGCATTTGTCTCGAGAGACACTGAACTAAGAGGACCGTTTGGACGAATTCAAAAATACCGTTACTTGCCTTCCGCCGCGTGATACGTCAATACACACAGTGCGGTCCGTTGAGTCATGTGCGCATGCGCACTCCTTTTACGTTGGGTCTATGCAACCGACCCTCGTATATTTTTCAAACATTGGTTCACATTTCTAATATTTAAAAATACTTCCCGTGGATATTATGCTCTGAAACTTTCACACTGGTATTTTTACACTATAACCCTAATGTCTATCCCATTTTTAAGTAACAAAATGAGATTTTTTAAAAATCATAACAATGTTAGCCAATGCCTTTAACACACAGTTAACTTAATGACATTTTGCTTCTAAAAAAGATTACATTTACTCATCTCCAAAATCTTGATTACGGGGTATTGTATATATTATTCCTGCATTAACAAAAATAAACAAAACACACAAAAACAAAACAAATACATTTAAAGCTATGAAATTAGTGGATAACAAAAACAGAAAAAAAATCTATACACCTTCACCTGGCCTGACTATACTACAACACATATGTCTGGTCAAGTAAAGACCTATATCCTACAAATGGGGTCATAGGCTTTAACCCTCAACCTACTTCCTACTATGTTCCTACACAAGCATCTCTTCTAACCATCTACCTTTTTTTTTTTTACAATGAGACTTGCGCTAGCCTTGTTTCGAGGATAGTTCAGTTTTTTCGTCCTCATAAAACATGTGTTACACCGAGTCTTGACAGTGCAGACTACCAATAACGGCATATATAGGGAGGTCCATTCTAACATTTAGTCTACTGTAGATATAGTGAATTCAGACTCAGTCAAAAATGTTATCGTGGAGATTATACCTGTTATTGGGCGAAAAAAACCTGTTAGCCTGAGAGCAAGGTTATCCCTGAGATGGTCAAGGAGGGTAAGTAGGACGACATAGTTTATCACGGTCACTGGTCATTGGTCGGTTTAATCAGGTGGACAGGGTGGGATGAAGCTTGAATAGGGTGTTGGATTTGACGATGAAGTATGATGAACAATCAATACATTGTTAGAGGAGTTAGTCTTTGATTCCCAGTGTCTGTGCCAGTTATGCTTGGAGGGCAAAAATTCCTTTTTTACAGCAATATTTATGCTTTGAAATTTAAAAAATAAAATTCATACAGCACTGACAATTTTTGTCCGAACAATTAAACTCTTTAAATGCAAAATACTTAGTGTGAACGGTACTACCTCCTTCATCTGAACAATCCTGCTGTAAACTAAGTTACACAGGTAGTATACGGTACACGTGAGTGAGGCTTAGACTTGACTCCAGACGAAACGTATTAAATCACAATGGAGTCTGTGCTTTCAGACTAGTCCCTATACTAAAAAGAGTTACCATCAAGTGCATCTTCATCTCATCTTATAATAGATACAGCTAGTCTTGGGAAAACCTGGCTTAAATAGTACAAACAGTTGCCTCCAAGGGTCTGCACAAGTAGACTACACACATATATGACATCCATCCCATTTCTCAGGATGAAAAGACAATGGAAATGGAGCGAAGTTGAAGTTCGCTCGCTACCACAACTTGATTACTATGTATCTCTCACAGGGTGAATTGCTATCCAAGCCTTTCGGTGTCACCTTACACGAGAATGGGCCGAGTTGGTTGAATTTGCATGAGGACGGGACAAAGTAAATGAATAATTGGTTGACTTGGGAGTCTCCGTTTAGGGATACAACGTACCGTGTCAAAAAGTTTCTATTCCATAAAATATAACCACCCCCGTGTTTACAGAAAAAACAAATACGATAACATTTCCAGTTTTCTGATAGTAATATGGAAGGAAATATCAAGGAAAACCTAAAATGTATGCAAATCAAAATCTTCATTTTTTTTCACTGATGGGCTCAGTAAAATTTTCAACAAAAATGTACCAGAAAAACAGATGGGTATTTCTCAGGTTCAAAGGTCAAAATTAGCATGGTGCAGCTTTCTGAGTTTTACAAACTTTGATACAAAAACATTACTAGAACAGAAGTAGAGTGATTTCAGTACAGTCATGAAGTCATTATGTTGTACCTCAGCTTATAGATTCTATATTTTACTTTGTCTGCTAAGTTAAGAACATTCTATGGGCGATGGGGAATTTCGATGACCACAATCTGAACTTGACAAAAGAAAGACCAATTTTATAGCCTTGTATTAGTTTCAATAATTCATAGAAAGCATACCCCTGCCCTCGATTCTTGAATGCCCTATTAAGTTTCAGTTGTGCTTTAACAGTCATCTTTTGATAATTATAGCTGGAAATTGCTTAGCTGACAAGACAATAAAATTTTTGCTCTGCCCTCTCTTGCAACTAATTTTGTCTGCTAAATCTAGCAGTGCATTCAACACATTTCTTGCAACCAGAAATTAAAGGCCTATCTCTTCATTACACCTGCGTAAAGAGAACCAACTACCAAAGTCTTTTCTAAGGACTAACACACCTTGTAAGGATTCAAAGTCACAATCTTGAGATTGACTGAAAGTCGTCATCTTGAGATACATTACACGATGTATGCTTATTTCGTCTATACCTCTTACAATATTTCCCTCACTTGTCCTTTCACTGAATCAGTTACATTCAGTTTTAATACTTAGTCTCCGTTACGTGACTTTGGCTCAGAGCTCCTGCAATCTTCTTAATTTGTTGATGTACCTCTTACCAGCTATCCATAACTCGATAATAAATTATGCACTAATGTTGGTCCCCTAAAACACACGGAGCATGAGGCGCACATGACATCTTGGGCTTTCTACCTGCCTGAAATTTTCTGGGGTGACAAAAATGGAAAGATAATGCCCCTGCATAATTGAGGCGCATCATACACGAGGCATGATCTCTGCGATCGCTGTAAGACGCCTCTGATCACGTAGCTGGGTAAAAGGCGGCACGGCCTTGGCACTGCCTCAGAGACTCACAAATGAACGCATGGAAAAAATGGGAGAGAGTGAAAGGAAGAGAGAGATGGAGAAAGGGAGGAGAGTTAGAGATAGAATGGGTGAGTGGGGGCAGAGTGGAGGAGAGGGAAGAGAGAGGGAAAGACAAGGAGAGAGGGAAAGACAAGGAGAGAGGGAAAGACAAGGAGAGAGGGAAGGAGAGAGAGAAAGACAAAGAGGGAAGGACAAGGAGAGAGGGAAAGACAAGGAGAGAGGGAAGGACAAGGAGAGAGGGAAGGAAAAGGAGAGAGGGAAGGACAAGGAGAGAGGGAAAGACAAGGAGAGAGGGAAAGAGATTTCTGTTTTAACTGAGCGTCATTTTCATGTCAAGTAAGCGACACTCCTTTTCAACTGAGCGACAGAGGTTGCTAACTGAGCGACCAATGTGCTGTTTGAGCACCAAAATTCCCAATTGAGCCACCGTGATTGCAAAGTAAGCACCCAAAATGGACTCTGACGCTCAGTTGACGTGCAATTAAGCTCCTAATTGGAGAGAAGTGAAGGTACACCAGTCTTCTTTTCCCTTTTGTTGTTGTTTTTGTCGCTTATATATATATTAAACATCTGTGCCTTTTGATCACGTGGGTAGTCTAATTATGCACAGACATTTTATTTTTTTATAGCTAGGGATTCTATGTTTGGATAATCATGATATAGATATATATATTTTAAAATTTTTACCGGTAAACTAAGTCCCCCCAAAACAAACAACAAACATCATCGATACACTCAGAAAACTATAAGTTTATAAGAAAAACCGTCAGTCTACTAAAAAAAAACTAGTCTATGTGGTTTTTTTTTTCTCCAAAACATGTAACTATTTATTTTGTTTGAGATAACTCCGTTTATCATGTAAAAAACTCAGTTTGAGACAAACACGGGTATCGACTTTTGAATTTGGGGGCATATGGCTTGCCATAATTGAAACTTAAATTGCATTGGAGAAGGACAGAGTTCCGTCGATGACGATGTCTTAGGAGGGGGAGATTCCTCCCCATTTTCTCTGTGAACAGTCAAATGAACAGCTGTGTGAGCGAGTAAGTAAACCTCTAAACCCTTAATGTAGTACTGCTTTAGTCCAAGTGATACTTCGTGATCTCCTGGACTTTTTATTTCAGTTAATACTTCATCAAGTTCATGGCACTGACAGGGGCTAGGGCGAGAGAAGAACAGCCCGGGCGGGTCGGCGTGGCAGCAACCTTGGCACCGGTACCCGCTGGGCTTAGGCTTCAGTAGCGTACACTACAGCCAGAGTAGACAGAAATCACCGTTTGATCTGGGGAATCACTGACATAAATTTGTAAAACTTTCCCATATAGTGATACGACGGCAATATCGTGTTTCAGGCCCCACCTCTAATATAGTTTGAATGTGGGGCTGATTCCCCCACGAAGTATTAGGCCTAGACTCTACATTTTATTATTCGTTCAATAGTTGATTGATCATGTAACTCATTTTTACATTTTCACATTTTTAACATTACTCCCTAATATATACTCGTGTTTACGGCCCCACCAAACGGGATTATGAATTGATTATCACGGCAGTGGGGCTGATGGGCATCAGCCCCACTGCTGTGTTAATCACGTTTGGATCCCGTTTGGTGGGGCCGTAAACACGAGTAGATTTTTATATATACTGACTGTGCTCATCAGCCCCAATGCTGTATTAATCATATTTGAATCGCGTTAGGTGGGGCCGTTAATACCAGTATATATAAGAGAGTTTTAAAAGAAGATGATGATTAAACGTGATGATCGATCAACACATTCTTTTCCAAAAATTGTGGAAGTCCGTCGTCTTCTATTTCTGTCCTAGTTAGCTGTGGTGTAAGTTAGGTCAGGAGAGATAATCGATCATGATGTATGTGGGCATCAGCCCCACTCACCATGCATTAATTGAGTGGGGCCTGAAACACGATTATGCCGATACGACTGTTGTATAGCCAAAATACATAAAGGGGAATGCTTGCGCAGCTACATTTCAACTGTCGCCTGACTCTACGTACGAACGATATTTTATTTCTAGAACAGTTGGACCTAGACCGAAGTGTTCTGTCTCGAACAGTCGTTGTTAGCCTCGTATTTTGGTAGGGTTGGCACTCCTCCTTTATAGAGACAGAAGCGCCCCGGTGCGTTGTGCATGCAATCTCATTGTGATGGGCACGACAGTGAAAAACTACTTCAAATCATCGATTTTCCCCCTTTTTCATGGTTATAAAACATATGATAATACGCTATAGAATATACAGCTTACCAATTTCTTGATTTATTTCTTCACTCTTCAATTTCAGGTGAATCCAGGGTCCTAACATTAGGTCCTCTCGGTTGAAAATCTTGCAACAGCCAGCTCTATCTCTGTTCGCCTCTGCGCTTTTCGCAGTAGATCAGCGAATTCGTGACTCCTCGCATTTCAACCGGCCGTATTCGAACGATCGACCACGTACGTATGTTTGGGCATATACGCACGAACGATGATGTTTTTGTTTCGTATTGGTCGATCGTTCGAATATACTGTTGAAATGCGAGAGTCGCAAATTCGCTGATCTACTGCGAAAAGCGCAGAGGCGAATAGAGATAGAGCTGGCTGTTGCAAGATTTTCAACCGAGAGGACCTAATGTTAGGACCCTGGATTCACCTGAAAATGAAGAGTGAAGAAATAAATCAAGAAATTGGTAAGCTGTATACTCTATAGCGTATTATCATATGTTTTATAACCATGAAAAAGGGGGAATATCGATGATTTGAAGTAGTTTTTCATTGTCTTGCCCATCACAATGAGATTGCATGCACAACGCACCGGGGCGCTTCTGTCTCTATAAAGGAGGAGTGCTGACCCTACCAAAATACGAGGCTAACGACAACTGTTGGAGACAGAACACTTCGGTCTAAGTTAGACCCTAACGTTACAGAGTCTATAATACATGCATTTTCTTTCTTTTTTTTCTTTAATTTGTTTCAGACTCATCACTCTCAATTAATGATTGATTAATATCAAAGCAAATTTAAGTTCCAGTTTTATTTCCAAAATAATGGGAAACATGAAATATCTCTTTTGACAGTGATTTGTGAATTTTATTTTCTCTTTTTTGATATTAATACTGCAGAGGTGGCAGAATGTCAAGCTCAGACAATGAATGTGGAGGGGCACCTATTGTTTGGCAGACAAGAGGTGCCCCTCCACTTTCTTTGCGCCCAGTGTTTGCAGTTCTGAATCATGATAGAGCAATGGGTGCCACCTTGCGAAATCGATGAATAGGGCGCTTGCCTACTTACAAACATCAATAACTTTATTCATGAATATTATTTTGAATGACTGCACAGTTCAAATACTACAGCATATCATTCAGTCTTCATGTACGTAGGCTAGTGGAGCCAGCATCTTTCTTCATTGCTTGTAACCAGTAATCTCCTTGAGTGGTGTCACTTATTTTTCATTTTGTTCCTTCTCAGATTCTCTACTGCGTGGAGTTCCAGTTGAGTTTAGCAACCTGAAAACTTCCACTGATTATGAAATGGTCACTGTGTTCGTAGATGGTGGGCACCAAGGAGTGAAGTTGCCTCTCCAGTGATGCTGATGCATTGCGAGTCCATTCAGCAAAAGAACTTATTGAAGATGGAACAGAAAGACACATCATCAAGGTATGTATTATCATAAAATAAGTATCATCTGTGATGAAATTATGTAAATTGTACAATAATAACAGCAGTAAATGTAATTTGTAAAATGTAAGATCTTGGGAATACAAAATATGCAATGATTTACGCCTGTGCATTTTTTCAGAGGTTGTAGAGTGCTGTCCATATCAATTTAATACCCTGAGGTAAACTTCATAATTTCATTGCATTTTCTCCTCTCCTTTTATCAATCTTCTGTTCTACCCATTAGCATAAGAACATACATCCTGGACTTTCGGTGCTTTGTACATGTATTTTTGATCATTTTGAAATAAACCTGTTTTGTTTTATAGGTGATACAGCATAAGATTGTAAGGCACTATGGGGCTGCTGAAGTATGTGGGACTGAATGCACTTGAAACTCATAACTTCTTGCTGGAACTCAATGGGATCCTCTCAGAAGTTGAATCCACCTCTCTTGTGAAAGACAGTGGTAACCTCTGTAAGTTGCTTCTATCACTTCTATCAACCCGTTGAACACGACTTGATTTCAGTACAATACACATTTCCCATAGACCCTAACCCGAGTTATCTCGGGCATAGGGCTCTATGGGTTAATATCTTGTGTTTCTCCTTTACCGAAAAAGGACCCTCTTCTCAGTGGCTACACTGATACCAGCTGTATGTTAGGAGAAACCATTTCCTCCCACATTTTGTTCCTAATCCTTGTTTTGTCTTTACTCTTTACTCTTCACTTACACTGTATTTGCCTCCTCCATAACCAAGTCATCTATTTCCATGGGTTAGAAATCTGAATACTAAGTTTTTATTAGGCTTTATTTATCTTTGACTGTTTAAATTTCATTTATGTAACAAAACATGTTGTCGTGGAGCCCAGTGTCATAAGAATACTCTTTCTAGTAGCATTTTTGTCTTCCTGACAGTTGCTTGTATTTCATTAATAACATTTTATTATTTTTTAACAAGAAAGAACTAATATAGGGATGCAAGATGTAATGCCACTGCCTGCTGCCTGAGATGATGAAAGATAAAATAAAACATGACAAAGAGATAGAAGCACAACATTTCCATCATGAGGCTTTTGAAAATATATTTTGATACTTCTTGCCTCTATTTCTCTGCTTTGTCATAAAACTTTTTTTTGTTGGAAGTATCACAGTATCTAGTGAGACTTCAAGTGCAATTGTGTTTAAAGTCAGTTTGAAATTGGATATTACCTATGATGTGAGCACAATGATGATGATGATGATGATTGCTTTTGTACTTGTTATAAATATCTTTGCCATAATCATTATTTTTTCTGTTATTATTATCATTAATTTTTTGCAGGCAAGACATCTGTAGCTGCGCAAGTGGAAGGGGCTTGGAAATTCAAGCTGCATACCCAGGGAACTGCTGATCACCCCTTTAAGTGCTCACATCTCATACACAGACTGGAGCATTGGTAACATTTACAAGCATCAATATGGTGCCTTTGTTAGGAATGCCCTGTGCTCAGCCTTCACAGAAGGATGCTCCAGGACTTAATCACCAAGGAAGATGAACTATCAGCTTCCTACCTCAAATATCCCTTCCTTTCCCAGCCAGTAACAGCATGAACCTACTTATTTTTGCACAAAATACACCTCCCTCGTACTGACTAATTCTTAATCTCTATGGGGTTGTTGCAAGAAAATAATTTGCAATCAACTGCAAATTTCACTTGCAATCGACTGCAAATTTCATTTGCAAATTTGAACTGACAGATCAATTTTTAACTACAGCATCGCAAATAAGTTTAACTTTAACTTTCTGGTGCAAGAAGCAACAGAACAATTATTTTACAATAGTTTTATTGCATTGCAAGACTTATGATTGATTTGGGGATGTAAATGGTTTTGCAATTGATTTTAAGTTTCTTGCAATACCCCCTAAGTTTTCTCTAAATTATTTTGCTTGTAATGCTTTTTATTATGATTAAATAATATTCTTTTTCAGATATGACTGTACATGCCCTTTTCCAGGTCATAGAGCATAGAGGTCAATGAATTAATTCCAGGTGATAGTCATGTTAACGTGATAGTGCCAGATTGGTCACTTTATTTTCTTGCTTGTATAATTCCCTGCACAAGTATTATTGTGCCCTGTTTCACCTTGGTTTCAATAATGTTTGACGGATAATACAAGGAGCCAGCTAGAGAATTGTTTATTCTGTAATTTGTTGAATACAAAACATTTTTTTACAAAGGCCTTAAAGCCCTTCTCCAAAAACCAGGTCATAGAGATCAATATATCAATTTCAGGTGATAGTCTTGTTAACATGATATAGGTCAAGGTCAAAGATGTCATTGTATACATTCAAATTAAAAAAAAAAAATCACCATGAATGTGCCATATATTTCTGACCCGTCAATAGCGGAGGCATAAATTTCGACCGCGTGCGGTCGAGGATTCATCTAGTCTTTTTCTGGTATCAATCAATATACATATTCTTTTCTTATTTTTTCTATAGAGGTCATGAATCAAACATAAATTAATCAATTTCCCCATTTATGATTCGATCTGGATTCATTCCAGATCACCTTGCTGTTGAGGATGTTGCTCAACATCCAATCAAAATCCAGTATCCATGAAGAGTTACTATAATAGCAAAGTTACTGTTACAGTAAGTTTTATGCAACGGGCCCAGGCCCCACAGAATTCTCAAGCCTTACATTTTTTCATTGCAAATTTTCTAAAAATATTGCTTAAAGGATGCACCAGAACCTTAGATTTGAATTTTAAAGTGTAAAAACACCGTTGTGGCCTAGTTCTGATGAATAAACCATGCTTGTTTGCACTGTAAGCACTGTAAACTGTATGTTTTGATGTTTTTCTTTAATTACATGCATGTCTGAATGTCATGGCAGAACCATATCGTTTTGATGGAGATAAGACGTGTATTTTAATACTGATTGATTGATTGATTGATTGATTGATTGATTGATTGATTGATTGATTGATTGAAAGTTGTTTATTGAAAAATCATGTGTCAGGTTGAAAGTTGAGTTACATGGAATATACATATACATGAGGCCTGAAAAGGCAAAGTAAATATTTGATCTAACATGTTTAGACAATCATGATTTACAAAATATCAGTTCATACTAGATGAAGTAAAGGAAGAGAGAGAGAGAGTGTGTGATCTGGAAGGAGAGGGCAGATATGGGAGAGCAGGATAAGGATTGTGTGGAAAAAAGATAGAGAAGAGTGTAATGGGAGAGATGAGGATACGATAGAGAGAAGAAATGGAATTATTAGATCACGGAAGAGATGGCATGCAGAAAGAGGAAAAACAGGAATACTGTCGAGTATTTTATGCCAGCAATACAGGACACTATTCAAATCGAACAATGCTTTACTTTGTTTCAAGATTCATAAACTTTGACATATTTTAGCCTGGTTCCTTTTTGCATTTTTTCATTTATTTTCTCTTTCTTTTTTCTTTTCTCTCCGTGTTCAATTTAGCCCTGTTGGTTTCTCATTTTCCTTTCTTTTCTGTCACTTTTTAATTTGTTTACTCTTGTTTACTCTTGTTTACTCTTGTTTGATGGCCAGCTTCACCATAACAGCCCTGCTAGAACAAAGATCAATAACACCGAGCTCATTTCATGATCTTAATCATGTTAATGATTATATGCCAGATGAAAGAAAGTTCTTTTATCGAATTACAAGCATCAAGGATTATCTCTAGTGCACAAAAAGTTTTTTTTTCTTCTATCATTGCATTATTCCATTTCATTAAAGCTGAGGATAAGTATAATCCAAATTGTTTTAGGCTTTACAATAAAATCAAAGAGATATTGATAGCATTTGGGCAGCACTGGTATGCTGAACTGGCCATCCATGGGGGCAAGACTCTTTCCTCTTTTCTTCTCTTTTTTCTTCTCATACCCCCTTTTTTCTCAACACGCGGGACTACACGCACGTCGCTCACTTGTCAATTAATTCTTTTATACCAACACATGAGGGCGTTCTTATTTTACAAGTAATATATAATACTGTGGACCCTTTGTCGCTTCTTGTTTGTATGAAAATGTATTGCCGAAATGGGCTGATTTTGTTCATAAATCAGCTGGATACATACCAAGGGTAAGAAAGAAGTACAAAAAATGAGATATTTTCTTTTAAATGACAAAAGAAACTAATTTTATGCTGGGTGCTTACTTGACAATATAAGAAATTTTCATGTAGATATATGTGAATGAAGAAAACATGAGAAATCTCATGTTTTGAGAACTCGAACGAAATTTATTGCTTATAGCTGGTTGAAATATCTTCCTGTCATATTTTCCTGTTATTATATGGTATATATTAAACTTCCAAAGGCACCATATCAAAGAAAACTCGATTTAAACGATGTCGCTTACTTGACATATAATGAAATATATCATTTATAGGAATACCAATGGAAAATGATTTTTCTAAAATTCATCTTACAAGCAACAGCGCTGAAAACTTGGGAATAGCAAAAATAAACATTACTTCATCGTTTCCATCTTGAAATAAGCATGAAAAAATGATTATTCTGCCTAACATAGCAATTTTTTGAATGAAGCAGAATTTGCTTTTTTACCCAAACTATACTCAGATTTTGGCAGAATGAACATAAGTAGGAAAGAGGATCTTTTGTTGGTAATCAGCCAGCGAGAACAAACGAATAAAAGCGAGCTTAGTTTTGTCAGAAAGAATGAAAAAACTTAATTTTGGGTTTGAAACTCGCTCTTATTCGTTAAAAATTAAAAAATTTAGGTCGCAAGTGTGCGTCATTTTGCGTGTTAAAATGGCATAGAAGATGCTGAATTTGCAAGTGAAAGAGGAAGAAAGAAGTAAAATCCTTTCTCATACCAGTCTTGTCGCTCAGTCATTTGCGAAAGAGCATTAGACAAGGAGGGAAAGACAAAGAGGGAAAGACAAGGAGGGAAAGACAGAGGGAAAGACAAGGAGAGAGGGAAAGACAAGGAGAGAGGGAAAGACAAGGAGAGAGGAAAAGACGAGAGAGGGAAAGACAAGGAGAGAGGGAAAGCAGGGGAGAGGGAAAAACAAGGAGGGAAAGACAAGGAGAGAGGGAAAGACAAGGAGAGAGGAAAAGACAAGGAGAGAGGAAAAGACAAGGAGAGAGGGAAAGACGAGGGGAAAGACAAGGAGAGGGAAAGACAAGGAGAGAAGGGAAACAAGGAGAGAAAGTCAAGGAGAGAAAGACAAGGAGAGGGGGAAAGACAAGGAGAGAGGGAAAGACAAGGAGAGGGAAAGACAAGGAGAGAGGGAAAGACAAGGAGAGAGGGAAAGACAAGGAGAGAGGAAAGACAAGGAGAGAGGGAAAGACAAGGAGAGAGGGAAAGACAAGAGACAGGGAAAGAACGGGAAGAGGGAGCGAGCAGGAAGAGTGGGAGAATTTGGAAGGAAGAGGGGAAGAGAGAGAGAGAGAGAGAGAGAGAGAGAACGCATCATGCAGGGCTGCTGTCTCATGGTATTATCTTTTGTAAATGCATGAATATTGGAGATAATTTATTGCATTTTAATATTTAAATCGGAGACTTGAAGTGAGAAGAGAGTTGGAAAAAGAGAAAGTTTTTGAGCACATGATATTGCACAAAATACATGCAGACAATACTAAATCCTTGTATAATCTATCTCTCTCTCCTTATAGAAGTATCATCAATTTCACTGAATTGAACAATTTGTCTGAAAATGGACCAACTTTGTAAGTAAAAACTTTTTATTTTCTAGCTCAAATATCAGAGGAACCTTTGATATCTAAAAAGAAATTATGTTCCAAATAAAAATATTTTGAACTGTTTAATGTCCAGGTGACATTCAGTCACAAGTACTTTAAAAAAGCATGACATCAAGCAATAAGACTAATTCTTTATGATAAGAGTCTACAGTGCACCACCAAGAATTTTCTCCACTATCATTGAGTTAAACATACAGTGCATCTTCAAAGAAATATTCACAGGCATATCTGCATCTTGGACTGCAGATGCTCTTAATAAAATGGAGAGTATCCATTTCTGGTGCAAAGTCACTCTGATATTGAGTTTGAGCTTAACCATCTTCAGTAGAAAATATGAAAGGGATATCAAATTCATAATAAAAGAGACTCTACAATATCATATTCCATTTTCTCATCCATTATGCAGAAAGAAGTAATGCTAAGGCCATCCCCATTAGCCCATGGGGTCCAGCTCTGGGTTTGAACTTAACCTTTTGTAGCAG
Organism: Echinometra lucunter; assembly: GCA_029962745.1. Lineage (NCBI taxonomy): Eukaryota > Metazoa > Echinodermata > Echinoidea > Camarodonta > Echinometridae > Echinometra > Echinometra lucunter. Next base: position 5,908,643 of record CM057160.1, read on the forward strand.
TACTTATATGAAGTATATGAAAGGGGAATCAGAGTCATAGGAAAAAGACTCTGCATTACATCTTTCATTTTCTCATCCATTATGCAGAGTGAAGGGATATTGAAGCTGTTCACATTAGCCTCTGGGTCCAGTGTATCACTGGACTCAACTCTCTTTCTATCATGGAGTTTGAAGGAGTCATTGTGAAAGGCTCCATGATTCATATATCATATTTCATGCTTTTCCCCATCATGCATCCATTTAAACTGAACTAGAGCAGTGCTGAGAGGCACACGGTAACCGGCCTTGATATTTCACTGTATTAAGAAGCTTGCATCTTTGCAGGAGTGGGCGAGAGATGAGATGGGAGAAATTATGAGAAAAAGAGAAAGAAGAAAGAAAGAGATGGAAGGCAGAGAAAGGAGGAGGGACGGAGGGAGAGAGAGTGAAAGACAGGTGGAGGAAAGATGGAGAGAGAGGGAGGGAGAGAGAAAGAAAGTGGGAGAAAGATAGAGCAAGAGAGATGTAGAGGGAGAGGAAGATAGATAGACAGATAGAGAGAGAGAAAGTGGGGGTGTGTGTTATGAATAATATTAATATACAGTTCTTGTATATTGCGCATATCACAATATGACATAATGTCTCTATATGTGCTTCCAAAGGACTTGGATAATATTATATGCTGACCTAATACCAAGTCTCATAATCCATCTTGTCTCAATGAAAAACTGATGTCAATTCATATCTGATACGGTAGCCAGAACCTTTTGTTTTAAAATGTAGACTTCCCCCATTACTCCTGAAAATCCTGCTAAAATAATACTTATGTCTTAATGTTCATTCTCCCAGAAAACAAAATATGACGGGATGTAAAAATATTGTATCCAGACTGTAAAAGGATGCATGTAGACTTTTTTTGTCTCTGTATTCAGCCACAGATGCATGCTTGTTATTGTATTCTCTGTATTTAGGTTCACTTTCCACAAATAAAACAAATGATAACAAACGTAATGCCGACACCAATTCAGACAATAGCTAGCTGCAAATAAACTTCTCTTCATCTCCGTACGTAACCGCCATCTAGCTTCCAGGTGAGATTGACGTAGGACGAGGGCTGGACGAGGCGATGTTAAATTGCCACCTTGCGCACCAGGCGACCGACTTACCACCAGCACCGCCATCATACAACCCCATTCCGCCAAGGTGCTTCATTTATTCTAGCCTCAATTAATCATCATGCCTGACGACAGCTAAAAGTAGGTCAAAACCACTCGCCGTATATCCAGCCGTCCAACCCGGATCCCGATACACTGCCCTACCAATAAAGTGGCGCATCCTAAATTGAGCATCTGTAATTCACTAAGTAAATGGAGGTCGCTTACGTCAAACGAAACGTTTGCACATTACTTCTAGTTCTTTCATTGTCATTGCTGTATATCAATTTGGTGGTAATTTCTTTTTTCTTCTACTCTAACTTGGATATGCAATTCTTTGGTCTATATTTTTCGGATCAGAAAGCAAATTTATCAGTCAGGCCGGCAATTTGGGATAAGCATTTGGGCAATTGCAAATTACTTGCTCTAAAAAATCAACCCCACAAAAGCGTTCCTATTTTCATGTCAGCTAGGAAAAATATCACAGTAAAAAAGTCTACTAGGAAGGATTGCTTTTCACATGCCCTCATATTGGAAATATCACAAGAAATAAGCTGAAAAATTGGCCCACCAGATTTGTTTGTGGTCTCATGTACTTGTTTCTGTGTGAACTGCAGTGCAAGTACCTTTTGGGGGAAAGTTGGTAAATTTCTTATCAATTTGATTACCGGGTATCCCCAAGTCTAACACTAGACACATGCGTTTATGCACAGCTAACCCAACTATCCCAATTGCTTTGGAACAGTTTCTTTCTCATATATAATTGCATGACCAGCACTCCAGCTTGTCTTTTAGTGACATCTTTCGGCACATTTATAAAGTCAGTTTGATAAATGTTCCTAGGTGCCTGCTGAATAGATGGGCATAGGCAGTCATATTTAGATTACACAATGTATAAAATACCCTTGGTGGATATCCAGGGTTCTCAAAGCCTGCGAGGGATCTAGTTCAAATCACTGACTCACTTGAAGGTGACAAAAAGTGGATAATCTTGACTCTTGCATTAAAGGGATAGCTCACTCCATCTCCATATCTCATAAACTTTGTTAAATTTGCTTAAAATATATCAATGCTTAATAGATCTAACTGAATATACAAAAAAGAAAAAAAAAGAAAAGAACAAAACCAGGTAGAAAATTTGTATTAAAACGTTTGAACGATACAATAAAGTGATACTCAACTGTAATCATACTGAGGCTATGACATCAGCTAATGAACAAGCCTCTCGCATTAGATGAAACATTCAAAACTTAAGCACATATTTCAAATTTCAGGAAATATGTATTTTCTAACACTATATGAAATAAAACATGAATACTGAAAAATATTTCAAAAACACAAGGCTCCACATAAATTTTCTTACGATTTGAGTGCAAAGGACCCTTAGATTTTTTTTTTAAATGGGGTAGGGCGTGAGGACTAACAAACATGCACTGGACAGACCTGTCAGTATCAAGCCTTCTGTTACATAACTGCTCCCAAAACATTGGAACATTTTCCTATGTTGCTAGTTGCTAGTGGCTAGTAAGCAACAGCTTTTGGAGTCTGATGCAGTACTTGGTCCATTTCAAAATGGCTACCTCCTTTGGAATCAATGCGACAGTGATTTGACTAATTTCCTCTGCATAGATGAGTGGATGGTGGATCACCATGAGCCGACGCAAGTCGGTTCATCCTTCAATTGGCCACAAAAAGGAAAACCAACCAGAACAATGAGATTAAGGAAATCTACAGGAATAGGAATAAAGGATTCCTGCTAATCGCTGGTGTGGTGCAATTGAAAAAAGTACATTTGCTAGTCAAGAACGAATTTGCAATATCTGAGTTGGTTTCAAGTTCGAACTGCCATTCAGTTAACATTCCTATGCTAAGTCAAGGATTTGATTTCCACACCTTTCAATCCCTTCCAAATTTACTTGGGACAGAAAGAATAACCCCCCATCTTCTGTAAAAATTCTAACTTAACCAGATGACTACTGAATTCTGAAATTCCCATAGACTTAAGACGAAGACATCTCGGTTCCAGCAGGCAGCAGGTTAACGATTTTCACTTGACTGAATATTGACTGGAAAGACAACATGATAGAATGAAAGGCTTGTATATGTAATATCTACAGAGTTGAATAAAATCAAAGCTGAATTTTCAGTATTGAAAAAATACTAGTAATTAAAGGCTGTCTTGCTAACTTGACTTGCTGACTTGCTAACTTTCAAGATTAATATCACCAAAATGTGATCTGTTAAAGTTTATGGGAAACATGTTGCTTGTCTGTCTGGTATCTACTACACATATCTCACAAAAAAAAAAAGTTCCAGACATACTGAAGCAAAAATTCACATAAAGTTTTTCAAAATATTCTGGTGAACTTCCGAAGCAACGCTGTTCAAATCAAATGCAACTACTTCAAATAATGAAGTCAATAACCATGTCTCTATAAATATGTAATCTGTTTTCGGCACAAGCTGGCACAGATGAGATAACAATACAATCACATGCACTGATCAATGCTCTGTAATTTGCAGTGGTCCCACACAGTGTTAAAATCAACACTCAATTTCTCACTTCAAAGATGAAGTAATTGATATTTAAACAGATCCCATTAAGATAAGATGGTTATCTGCACAGATTCTTATCTGAAATCCACATCACTGCAAACCTCTTCATCTAGGGATGTTGCAGGAGTCTACCGATAGAAAAAAGAAGATGGGGGCATCGATCAACAGGGGGTTTCATGATAGGGAGCTTTATAATACGCTATAGCGCACGTGTAAGGAACAAAGTAAAGCGCAGCGTCGGGCGACCGGTAAACAAATTTCTTGTGAAGGGCAGGAAGTTTGCCACCCACCCGATCGTGACAACTGTGCTAATAGTGTGATACAGTGGAGTGTGGCTACATTCACATTGTACACAATTTTTATGTACATGTATGCAGATGGACTTTGGTTGGAGCAGTTGGTTGGAACACAGTGTACATTCTCCGAAAGTAACGAACAGTAAGGTTAATATTTCATAATTATGGATTAAAAATAAAGAAGAAAAGAGCAAAATTAAGCATAAATGCTTGCGATAAACTATAAAGATATATTTCAAGAGTGTCTTGTTGTAAGTCCATTTCTTAATTGATTTGTAAGCTCATATAAAATGGTGAAATAATAATTCAAAGTTTCAGACTTTTTAAAATCAACTTCAAAGCTAATGATTTCATTGTTAACTTTTTTAATATAGTCCCTTTCCATCACCCTTTGATTAATATCACATTTTACCAGTTAACATAATTTTTTCATAAGCTTTACTTACATCATCAAAATGAAATACAGTGAAACCTGTATATAAAGACCGCCCAAGGGAGACAAGAAAATTAAGAAATGAGCAGGTGGTCTTTGTGGACAGGTTCCTTTAATACATGTTTCAATGGAAAAAACTATTCAAGGGAAACAAAATCTGTGGTCTTTATAGACAGGTGGTCTTTCTATACAGGTGGTCGCTAAAAGCAGGTTTGACTGTACATGTACCTCTGTGAATGTGTGAACAAGAATGGTTCATTGTACCTTCCATTTCAACAAATTTCAAATTGAAATCAGAGCAAACGATTTAAGAATGAAACGACTCTATAAGTCTACTGTTTAGTCTGAACGCTGTTAACATATGCTCTTCACCAATAATCTTGCTCTTTTAGGAGTCAAATATTAGCTGATAATAACAGAGTGCAAACAAAAGGGCTGCCGCGCTGCAAAACAGAGCAGGGAAGACAAACGGCTCGCAAAAGTCAATCCACATTCCGTCACGTCTCACCACGGGTTGCTGCTTACAGAAAAACCAGGAAAAAAAAAAGCAATTTCAAAAGAATTATTTGTCACGGATGGCTGAGGATCTAACATTTAGAACCAGTCGTCCTTCAAAGCAGAGAATTTCTATTGCTGCTATAGCAAAATCAGAAAAAAAAATTATATCAGATTTTAAAGAATCGTATGCTGTGGATGGCTGGCGATCTAACATTAGACACCAGCGTCCTTCTATGGGGGGAATTTCTATAGCTCGTGACGGCTCATCACACTTGCACTGTCTTTAGACGTGATTTGTATTTGCTCAACTCAAAAACTTGCTTTTTATCATCGCTGCCTGCATATTTCTTGCCCATTAATCTGGAAAATGCACAATAGGTGCCAAGCAAATGGATATCTGGTTTGTGATTCAGTCATGTGCATACCTAAAAATGGTTACTAATAATTTCAAATTTATAGTTTTTGTCTCCAGAAAGATCAAGTAAAGTTCAACCTAGAGCAAGGGACAATAACACTGAATATGAAATTGAAAAGATCAAGTGACAGATTCTGAACAATCATAAACGCAAATGACGAGACATGTGGTATCTTCAGTTTGTAAATGGGGCTGTGATTTTCCATTCCTCATTGTTTGTTGTTTGCAGTATGTCGGCATGGCAACAGAACATTCAAACGTAACTGCAATTTAACAACATTGTAAGTTTCGACAGTTCAAAAAATGTATATCAAGACAGAAACTTTTGCAAAGTCAAAAGGAATTGAAATTTTCAAGGAAATGTGTTAGAATATGCCTTCCTTGTTGAAAATTAAAAATGAAGAGGAAGCATTGCAATGTAGTACTATATTGGCTTTGATATCATCATCGACAATTTACTTTGCTGAAAAGTTCCTTGCATATTATTAAAACATATAAGTGTAGCAGTTTCTGCCCCTTTGTCTTTCAATTCTCAACCTCGATCAAAACATCTCTGAAGCTCGGCAACATGCCAGAGAGTAAATTACGATACTTGTTTTTTATATCTTCGCATTTATAGCACAAGATCACGCTCTGTAAAATCCTATATTTAAACTCAAATTGAATGACTAACGCCTTCTTCCTGCCCTCTCCTCCTAACTTTCAGATTTTTTTCACTCCTTTTCCTGTCAACTCGTGCTGTCAGCTGATTTTTGGCTGCTGCGGCTGCTGCTGCTCCCGGGCTTACTCCCCCCAAAAAATCATCATTCAAAAAGATGCATTACATCATGGTCTATTTTTACAAGATGACATAATGACACGTGAGAGAAAAATGAAGAAAGCAAATGATAAGTCAAAATGCACACACTATATCACATTTTAATCATGTTTTAATGGCCTATGCACGCATATAATCTTTTGAAACAAAGAAGGAAGGCTACTGAGCATTTTACAGCCCCTCCCCCTTGCATAAGAACTTATTACTTACACAAAGCCCATTTCTCATATCTCAGGCATCATGCAGACATCTAAAATGATATTGTAAGGATGGTTCCTTATGTAGAATGAATCCAAAGTTGCACAATGTTGCTAGCCAAACGAGTTTTATGTGTTCAATGATGCATCATAAAGTGGAAAACTTCAAATCTGTCAAATACCTTATATTAATGTTGATTATTTCACAGGTTAATTTCATGTATCTAACTAGTGGGATGGTGAAGAGGATTATAAGAAATTTCTTGAAATGTCACCAGAAGTAAATAACTAATTAAATCCTGAAAATAACTACATAGCAATAAAACTTAGACTCCTCTTCACAACACAATTTCAAGGCTTGTTCACATGTGAAGCAGCAACCCCTAGAAATTCACTTCTTTATGTGCAAATGAATGGGATATGAGATGAGGTGTCTTTTTGGCTTCCTAGCGACAAAAATGGATGGACCAAACAATTTTTTATGAAGTCAGCACAAAACACGATGTCCAGAGTTTGCCTGAGCAACTTTCGGCAAAACTCTCTTTTATTTGCATGTGAACTATATTTGATGCGTTAATGCGCATCTTGTCATCATAAGTGGCTCTGTGTGAACACTAATGAGTTTTCTGTGGGGGTTTTTCACTGAATATCTGAATGAGCCTTTAAATAAAAGAATAAATGCATCCAAATGCATTTCCAGAATTGTCTGCTGGAATCGAATGGTCCCTGTATTATGTCCATGGGAATCTGCGGTTTCAGTATTCAACAGGTTAATACTAAGTTAGGAATGAGAAAAAACAGAGGTATTTACACTTTCAAGAACGGGATGGTTCTAGAGAGGGATTATGATGCTGCCTTGGCCAAGACACCATGTAACATTGCTGTACTAAGCCGATGGCTAATTCTCTCCTATATAGTCTTCCTGTAAACTATCACTTCCTTAATGAGTCCTAAACTCGACACTAGACAGGACTAGAGTAATTGGCTTAATCTCATTTCCTCCTTAAAATGACAGTGTCAAGTAAGCCCTCGGAAACCTGCCTGCTAGCTTCATCTTACATGGCGCGCGTGCCTTTCTCCTCAATTCTACAGCGGCTCTTGTCCTAATGCTGTCCTTGGTTTTGTACAAGTTGATACTTTCTCCTGGAAAGGGAAAGCCTCATATTTCTTACTTCGAGTCTCAGCCGGCTCTAATGAATAACCGTCAGGCCGATTATGTGATTTGTAACGAGATTAAGTCTGGGTCTTTACGGGACTACTCCGAAATTGAAAAAGAAAATGAGAGAAGGGGCCAGGAGGGAAAAGTTAGCGTTGTGGGGAATGATGGGGAGTCGTACTGAACAATACATACTGTTAGGATATTTTTCATGATATGCATGTCATGCACTTGTAACAGTGACGAGAGACGGATAAATCTCTGGGGGAAAACGAGGACTTCTTGAAGGGCACTAGTCGATAATCAAGAACTGGCACCTAGCCAGAATGCTAACTAATGCTAACTAACTACTATATTGTTATGCAGGTAGTTGCCTTATTTCCATGCTCTAAGGGTAGCTAGGGAGAGCTGTCATTCTCCTCCCTTGGTGCTTCTTTGTGCAAGGCAAAGGGGACAGTGACTCAGAGGGGGCGCGTTACCCAATAACAGGAAATCAAGGGGATAGACCAATTTCTGGCCCAGCCACAGCTGGTACGCGATGGGTACCAGAGATAATTCACAGTCCTTTACCAACCGGCGAGCCTGCGCTGGAATCTTTGTTCCTTCTCCACAACACACATTCATAAGTCGAATACGCTTCCGCTCTCTCAACCCTATGTAAGAATCAAGAGTCTGCCTAACCGTCGTTGCGCATGCCCACGGCACTTTCCTCGCAGGACCCCTCGAGGTCCTAACCGCATGTCCGTGCACATGGTGGAAAAAACAAATTTCGGCACAAGGCTCGTGGGCTATTTTTGGCTCCGAAAACCAGACACGATATCCTGGCCAAGCCGTATTTTTATGTCGCACTCTTCAACGGTCCCACCTGTCTATGTTGAAGGGAGTAAGGAATGGCACACATCAGTGGTTATTTGCACCAATCCCAACGGATGGCAAGCGGTAGTTTGAAATTACCAGGGTTAGCGGGCTACCGAAGGGCACTAATTTACACCTCCTTGATCGACTTCCTTCCCCTTTCACTTTCTTCTGCAATCCATAATCTAAGATCTATCAAGTACATGATAGTAATATCCTCAAGAGAATGAAATTGATGATACTCTTTCCAGTAGCAAATATCCTTTATTTTCCTGTTTTCAAAATATATTTCTCTCTCTCTCTCTCCCCTCAAAATAAACAAATTGTATCCATCTTAATTTAGGTTCCCAATCTTTGGCATCCTGTCGTTGATGTTGCTCTCATATGAATAGAAAGTTACTCCATGAAAAGATAAATAGAAAGACTGATATTTCATTTCCATTATCCCATAGCAGTAAGTGTCTACTCTTAGTGACACCTTTGCAGGATATTTGGATCAGGAATGACACATTATATATACAAGAGCAGAAAGACAAATTTCACTAAAAAATTGAGTCTATGTTCAAGACCGTACATGTACGTTGCGTCAATCTTGAACAAGAGCGATTTAATCTTAACTGATCATCAAAGTTTCGAAATTGACAATGTAGTAAAAAACATATCATCCCTATTTTCCTGTAAAATTAAAAAATTTTCTATTAATTTGCAAATGCCATTAACATTTGTACATTTACTAAACAACTTTACATTTTTCAAACTATTGTAAGGAGGGAAAAAAAAAAGAATTGTTGCCAATTTGAGGGGAAAAGCTCATCAACTTTGCTCTCAAAAGAAAACTCTTTACTGCAAACTTTGTAGTCATTGTACATTAAAAAATATGTTTGAACCATTCATAGCAGGAAGACAATAAACCACATTTTTAATGAAGAAAAGAGGGGGAGGTGGGGAGTGGGGGGAGGACTGAGATGATGACAAATATGTGCAAGGACTATAATGAAAAAGGGCACTTTGATTCTGTACTCGATGTTGGGCATAGCATCTTCCCAAAATTGTAAGAAGTTGGTCTGACATAACCACATGAATATATCCAACCTGTATTCTATCAAAAGGAAGAAAATAATAAAGAATCAGCTGTAAGCAATTAAATTTTGTGAGGCATGTGGAAGAATACTAATTAATTCAATTGTACTAAAAATTTTCTTAACAACATGGATATATATGTATTGGGACTGTTGTTATCTGATCTGGGTATTTGCCTAGTCACGATTCCTTTGTCTGAGCTTTAAATCCTACATCAGACCAGCTTCCTTCCAGCAAGGAAAAAAGGTTTGGCAGTCTGGCAATACTGCTGGGGAAGGGGTCCAGTGGGGGAGGGGGCTGGTGGGGAGAAGGCCACTGGAGACCGGGGGGGGGGGGGGGGGGGGGGGAACAGTTAGGAGTTGCACCTTTGCTAGTGCAGGAATCATTAAGGAGAACTGGGGCCTGTTTCTCAAAACTGTCAGAAGGCTAAGTTGGTGGAAATTCCATTGAAACGCATGTTAATTCTACAACACGTGCCCCTTTGGATTGTCCAAGAACATAGACTTATGACATTTTTGAGAAACAGGCCCCTCGTGGGAAGGGAATTAGTGTCGATGGGAGGAGGGGGTCCTGGAGAAAGGAAAGGGAAAAAAAACCCTATTCTACTAGAAAGGGAGGGGAGGGGGATGTAGAGAAGAAGGGGAAATATTAAGGAGGATTCAATATATGGGGATGGACTACAGGAGAGGGAACAGTGGGTACTGCCTAGGGATGTAGTTATTCCTTGTAACATTGGCAAGACTCAGCATCATCAACATTCAAGAGATGTGACTTTGGTTTAAGGTGCTAACAAAAAAATATGCAACATCCATGTTGGAGAATCAGAAAAAATAATGTACAGCAAGGACGCATGAGATACCCTCCCTCTCCCCCCCCCCCCCAAGAAAACAAAACAACAACTTTACCTAACATTCTAAGAGTTATTGGTTAAGAAGTTTGATGAAACTAAAGGATAAGATCACAATCCCTAATTCATGCACGCATGTACACATTCATTGACTAGTCTACTTACCAATCGCTTTTATATTTGAGAGTATATGTGAACTCGCAATATCTTCTTATTGAACATATGAAGCTTATACTAAGATTAAAGTATAGTGAGATGGATCCACTTAAATACGGAGCAAATGTCTTTTGGTGATTGGTACAATTCAAGCCATACACAAAATCTACCTTAAAAAAAAATCATCCATCACACATTACAACGGAATTCAACCAAAGCAATGTAAAATGTAAATACTCTATATGATATCATATTCACTTGTTATGATTGAATATAAATATGCACGCAAACCAGTACTAGAATATCAATTATCGAAAAATAATACAATATAATGCTGACACAAGATTGAAATATCTTGACAAAGTGCCAAGAGTTTGTTAATTGCTTTCTGGAAGACTTTGGGAGGGAAATACTTGATGACAGTAGGAAATGCTGATCAGTGATCACTGCTATTAAGGGAACTACCCTGACATCACTGATACAGCATAATACAAGCAGGAAAAATGTGATATATGGATTGGAGAAAGTTTGAGAAAATCTGCAGTTGTAAACTTAAAACTACAAAACCTATGATACATGTATTCAAGGATTTTTAATTGTATCCCTTATAAGCAACATGTTTAAGATTAATTGTTTTTCTTAAACTATATTACTGTAAAGCAATCATCATGTAGGTACAAGTATTTGAACATTTTGCAATATTTACTTCCATGATGATTGTCATTCATTGTTATCTCATGTACTTTTATTCTTCCACTCACTTCCTCTTTTCCCTCTCTGAGCTCTCCCTCTCTCTTTCCCCTTTCCTCCTCTTTCCCTCTTTTTTATATTCATGAACACACCTAATTTTTTTATTACTTAATTTCAGTTGCCATTTTTAATTCCTTTAATGTGATTTTAATAATTTGGTATACATTTATTCTTTCCTGTTTTACATGTATTCCTTGTATATAAGTGTGTATTTGAATATTGTTGTTTTTAAATGCTGAGGATTGTAAACTCAGATTCCGAGTCTTCAGACTTTTACTGGGATATGTATCAAATAAACCAAACCGAAGTGAATTGAATTGAATTGAACGAAACAAAAGAAACACACTCTTGCAGTAGTGAAAACAAGAGTAATGCCAATTTTCCTTTAGAGTTAATATCCCTTTCTTCATATTCGGTACATATCGGTAATTCAAAACTTTCCATTTTCTCCTAAGAAACAATTTCTCATACATTTGCATAAAATCAAAGAATTACTGATTTAGTATTATTTAAGATTATAAATACCATGTTGTTTTTTTTCCTTCATATTTTACAGACATGATTCTTTCAGTTTTCTGATCTTCTTGTAATCCACTTCTCCTTTACGTGTCACTTTCTTTCAACAAATGAAGCAAACACTGCCCTCTCTTGTCCTATACTAACACACTTCACAACACTGGACAATCTTATGATCTCTACAGAAGACAGTTGCACTTACCAAAGATAGCTAGGCACAGCGTAGACTACCTGCAGAAATATTGAAAGAGGAGAAAAAGAAGAAAAAAATCCATTAATATTCCATACAATATGCAAATGACAGATTTCTTGAGGAGATGAGTTTAAGGGGCAAGGTGAAGAGCTTCTCATGTCAAGATTTGTGAAATGTGAGGAAAAATAAAGACGTCTGAAGTGCCTGGTGCTTCACAGATGACCTTATGATGTCCAACACTGCGCCCATATGTACATAAAGGCTTATGACGAAAACCTTATGTTTTGGGAGATACAAATTTGACAAGGGTCAGTGCAGTCATTTTTAAGCATGATGATATGTAAAAGAGTTCTTGCAAGTTTCTCAGACAGAGGTGCCTGGGTTCTAGAGAATGAAAGACAAAGTGGAGAGTTAAAGTCCTTCAAGCTCTTAACAGAGGAAAACAATGCCATACTTAAGCAGATCCTGAGTATGTCACTACACTATGAATGCAACAAATCCACTTCATATCATATCGTTTGAGGAACAGAAGGGCCTAACTCTATTAAGCATATGAGTTAAGCTCCTTCTGTTTCTCAACCGACAAAATAAGCTGAAAGTCCTAAGGGCATATATGCTGTGGCATACATCTACCCTTTTGGAACTCAATATGCCATAATACCCTTGCATCTCAAGAGGCTCCAGGTAACTATATACAGGTATTTATTATGCACTAAACAAAGCTACAATGTATCTCCTGCTGACAGCCATAAGGACATATATCCTGCAACACAGACTTTATGCCCTCTTGCCTCTCAAAACACGATATACCATGGCAACCAAACAGGTTCCAGGTACAAAAACTATACAGGTTTGTTTCCTGAACCCGACTAATCCTCTCTGTATTACTTGCTGAGAGTGAGAAGGGCATATGTGACATAACAAAGACGAGATACTTTTCTGGCTTTAAACCGACATGGTACCCATGCATCTTAACTGGTCCAATGAGATAAGAGAGTATTCCAAATGCAAGAAAGCCATCTCATATCAGCTTTTGAGAGCTAGAAGGCTATATGTACTGTAATACAAACTTATTCGCACTCTACACATGATAAACCTAGCATCTAAACAGGTCCCAGAAAACTATGATATACAGGTACGTTTTAAAAATAGCTTTAATGGGTTAAAAATTTTAAATCCATCCACTTGGCAACGAGCGATGCGTGCACCCTCCTACCAGCAAAACCTATCCACCGGCTAAGTACCGCATCTCTAGAACAATGATATTGGCATGAAATTTCATACTTGGCAGCTGGCAGTGTCATGGTATATATTATCATGTATTCCATTCAATTTTGGGATTATTAAGAGTTAGAATCAGACTTATCTGAACAGAGCATGCAGCCAATCCTCCATTTCACAAAGGAAAACTCAACATCCCATTAATATCTATGTACCTGTACAACAGAACTTTCTAATCTAACTTCTTTCAAATTTTTCATTGCAACTCTTCATATTGTATCAATATAGAGTTGCATAAGCCACTATTCTCTGTTACAACCACATTTGCACATGACAGAGACATATGCAGACATTTTCACGACTTTTGTTTTAATGATAATTTAAAGACGCTACTGAAAATGCTTGACTGCACAAGCATTGCTAACTCATTTTCGCAATTCGCTAGATTCTTGATCCTACAATCATTCATGAAGTTTGTGACAATAAAATCTTTGAAAATACAGTGGCTTACACAGCAGAGCCAATTCACCAGACATGAATGCATCTGAACTAATTAATATCACGTAACCCTGCAGCTTTCTTCCTTGTCTGAAAGGGACCTTCAGCCTCATGAGACAATAAGATGTATAAAGGCTCTCAAAAGCACTCAGACCTGGAAATAGCTTTGGCCAGCAAAGAATCGCGGTGAATAAACTTTCATAAACTTAAAACATAATTCCATATCACCTCATGCAATGAAATATGAAACAAAAGGAAGGTCAAATCTTGCTGCAAAACTATGCTGACACCTGACTGCACTTATTAGACACCCACATTTTTGTTGATATTCCAAAAATAGCGACAAAATAGGAATATATATATATATATATATATTTCAGCAGTAACTAGCAGGAACTGAATACAGTAAAAGAACATGGAGATATTGTTTTCATAAGACAAGGAAGGTAAGAGACATTGACCTGACAATGTTATGATTAATATGATCATAGAACTTGATGGGATGAAGAGTAAGGAGACAAAGTCCACCTGACATTAGTTGTTGAAGAACTATTACATACATGGTATATAAAACCACACAATTGTCTAATTTCTTACTTAAATTCCTTTTGTAAACAAGATAAGAGGCCTTATTTTTCTCATCACTTTTCTGAAATTCCACCCCTTCTCCCCCTCCCCTCCCTGTCTCCCTACCTCTAAATCTCTAAATTTCTTTCCAGTCTGCACCTAATGGTTTTTCCCATTCTCAATTATTATAACTGCAAACTGTTTCTATCTCTTCTAAATCTCTTGTTATTATTCCCTGATTCTCTCTTTCTCTTTCCACTGCTATTCTCCTATCTTCCTATCTCTATTCCTCTATCACCATGTTGTCATTCTATTCAAAACATCATATGAATATACTCCCGTTTAACCTCTGCCAATCATGTTTAATCGCATGGAAAAGGCACATCTAGTCGTATGAATGGGTGCAAAATTGGCACCACGAAAACGGGGTTAAAAATAACCCCAGCAGCACGCAAGGACCATTACCTCTGAAAGAGTGGGCTGCTTGGGGCTAGAGTCAGGCACTCTGGTGAGTGGGTGTGGGGGTGTTTGGGTTCTCATGATTGTCTGAGAGTGCTTTTTGAGAACTTTTTGAAGTAAGAATCAGGAAATTAATGATAAAAGTTTATCAAATCGCAGATCAAAACATATTTTCATGGTATCAAGAGACAATTGTTTTCAGGACAGACTTGCATTCTATATTTGTATGACTCTGTACAACACACATGCTCTTTTTGTGTATTGTCTTTTATCCCACATATTTATGTGACCCAACCCATGTTTTTTTGGTTTTTTATTAACTGAAGACATCTCAAGACCCATGATTCCAGGCTTTCAAAAAAGTTTTATGAACACAGCCCATTTCTTGCTGTCCCATAACAAGTATATCAATGGATTATAACAGATGATTGAGCCAAGAATGGGCATTGTTGTCTTCCTTTAGTTGTACCTACAAGTTTGCATGTAACAAACAAGTTGGGCTGTTACTGCATTACAACTGACGTGATAGGAATAATTTCACAATTAATATTCATAATTCTCCTAAGCAATGTAATAACAAATTTTCACCACAAAAAAAAAAAAAAAAAGGTTTGGAGGACAAGTTTGAAGAAGATTTGCTTCCCTCTACAAATATTTCAAGGGAGGCAGGTGAAGAGGGATACAGGGCTACACTCTGAACAAACCGAGTCGAAAAATCCACTCTGTGAGAACTCATGTCAGGGATGACTTCATTCTGTAGTGGAAACCCATGCTCAATTGATGGAATTCATTTCAAATGATGGAGGGATAAACTCTCAAGCAGTGATATTACACCCTCTGTACAGTGTTTGATTGATGGGCAAGCCTACCTTAATGGCTGCATGTACCTGACAATGCTTGAAACTTTTGATCCTTTAACACCATTGAAACATCACAGTGTTCTTTGTAAATCACTGACAAGCCTAAATTTCCATTTATTTCATGTAAGTTTTACATAGATCCTCCCTGGAAGTAACTTTTTTCACATTCTATTACAGGAAAAGACATGATTTATGGGTAGACTTCATGAACAGGTAGTAAATCTGTAAGTCACAGATCATAGCGTGCCACCTCACAAACCCATTCACGCTTCAGTGACCCCGAACGTGCACAAACACCTATTGTTCGGGGGAGCAGACCGATTGTTGAATGGAATGACTCAGACAAACCCCCAAGTCCCCCCATTCGCAGGTCACCATTGTGGGCGGATAGCCAGCCAGTTTTTCACATTCATTCCCTTTGATTTCCATTTGCTTCTTCTCATTCTTCCATTCAAACCTGGATGCTCTGCAAACTCCATGGGACCAGTGTGTTTATGGGGGAGGCCAGGCTTAGACTCAGAGCTGGAGCTGAGTAAGCCTACAGGTTCATGGAGGAACAGGAGAAGGAAATGGAGCTGCCTTCTAGAAACCGCAAGAACTGAGCTTGTTTTTGTCCAAAAGTTGATCCAATTCACTCCCCCCCCCTTTCTCTCTCCTCTCTCTCTCCCTCTCTCATTCTCTTTCCCCTTAGCTACAGCATGTAAACACAAGCTCTACAGACATCACAAGTACTGAGTGCAAACCACAAGATTGCAAACTTAAGTTAGGGTATTTTTATCGGCAATCAGGGTCCCATTGTGCAACTCTTATTTTTCTATTTCTTTGTCACATCAATCTTTTGATTGTGTTTATACCAAGTCCTTTCACCCTTCATCTTGTAACCCCTTTTAACTTCTACATAGTCAACATGGACTTTAGAAAGCACAGTAACCTAAAAATAACACCCCAATCTGATGCAACATCTAATCAAGTCTGTTCATATCAAGTTCTGACTCATTTAAACAAATAAGAAATGACGAGCACCTCACACACCAAAACAACTTGGGTAGATTTTCATAATATTTTGGATATAGTAATTGCACAATAAAGATAGTGAATTCTGTTTCATTTTCCACTGAATGTCATGCGATGTCATATTTGCTCTGGAATGAGCTACGCTTAGCCAAAAACTTTGCCAGACTTTGCCCTCCGGAAATGATATTTGCACTCGTCGATCCTGGGTGCTGTGGTTTTTCTGATGTTGTTTAATTAGGAAATCTATAGGGTCTTGTTTTTGCCTTCCAAGAAAAGGACAAACTAAAACTCCACACCCCAAGCTGTCCAATGGCATAAATCAATGCCATGTGGTAAACAAGCAACACCCTGATATACCTGTAATTTAGTGCTTTTCTCCTTGGAGGTGACAAGTTTATAAGTTTTGTTGATGCTTTGATTACCACAATTCCCCAATGCCAATGACTTTACACAATTCTGCTTGTAGATAAGGCCCTTTACAAAAATATTTGTTTTCCCTCCTTGTTCCCGCATAGGAAACCTTGATTGATAAAGCATTAAGCTATTTGTTTGCAATGATTTTCTTTTTTTCTTGCGGTTTAGACCATTAAAACCAATTTCCATTGTCACTTACAAATATCTCCTCAAGATTCATTTCACAGAGGTACTATAACCCTTTTTAGGATGAACTGATGAGAAACGCCAAACTTGAAACTTACGCAAACTTTCAAAACAGTAATTTTTCATGGCAAGATATTTTCAAGAATCCAAAATATATATGTCATATCTAAAACTGATTTTCATATCCCAATACGTGAAGGTAAACTTTGACAAATTTCCTTTGACAAATTTCTTCCACAAGCACAATCCTCATACCCTCAAAGTCTATACATGGTTTACAGTATCATGCAATTTTTTTTTTACTATGGTCTGTAACTCTAAGACTAGTCTTCCAAACACCTGGATAAAAGAAAGAGTCTTGGAATTTGACCCAGGGTGACCCCAAGCCTCTCACCTGAGACTCACCAATGGCATGCCAGCAGTCAGATTCCTTGCTGTAAATCATCAAAACTAAATCATTTTGATAAAGATTTCTAGGGAAATTGACTATGACAACAATTTTACACCTGGGGCATATGTGAATTCTGACGTCTGTGTTATTCCTCAAGTTAGAATATCTACCCAACAAGTTGCTGTTTTCTACTGTTTTTCCTGAAGTTCTAACACGCTCATATGTGGTCAACAAATTATGACATATTGTACCAGTATATATTAGCATTTGTCCTCCTCTTCTTATATACTATTCATAATGTCAATATATTTCTTGAACTGCAATCTTCTTCATAAACATGAACATTTTAACATACAGGAGATTTTTCAGTGTTGCCTCTAAGATCATGTGTAATGCTGCATCTGTACTTGTAGTTCTTGCCAAAGAGGGTTCAAGAGAAATTCAATTAATTTCTAAATGAATTACTGGACAGTATGTAGGCCTATCAATAAACAAGAAACTTGTTTCTAGAGCATATACACTTTAACAGTCAGTGTTATCTCCTTCGGCAAAGCAAATCAGGTCTTTCAATAACAAGTACAAGAATAATACAGTACTGCTGTTATAGCAACTACGATGATGAACACAGAGATAACCACTTTTCTCTTTGTATATTATCAAGGTGTGTGCACATGGGATATGTGATAGTTCAAGAAGTTCCTCATGAAATCTTTTCAGTCAAGATTTATGACTACCACCAAGGTTCTGGGCTAGTAGAACTTCCTTGGTTCTGTCTGTGGAGGCCTATTCACACCACCCTGGTTTCAGCAGCACTAACCCTGATAGAAGTGCTTGGGGAAATTCCCAAAGACCACTAGATAAAGTGTTCGATCAATCTCATCTAGTATCTCAAACAAATCTGCTCAAGTTGCATTTGCAAAATAAAAACACGTCAACAAAACAGCAACAAAAATATAGAGAGAAGAAAGAAAAACAAAAACATCCCCCCCCAAAAAAAAGTTTACAGTATAATTTGCACAAGTCTTATCTAGTCATTATATACATGGACTTAGAGTAGTAGGTCGTGCTGTGACTGTGCCAACTCTTGCACCATGTAAACCAGTAAATGTTCTGGCGGCTTCACATCAAATGACACAGGTAAACTAGCGCCAAAAGATTTAACGACCTCCACTACTCTGCTGCAAGATTTACAGCCGTGTCCCAGCTCTCCAGCTCTCCCTCTCTCCCATTAAACCTTTTTTTTTTTTCTTCTGGGAGCAGAGTTTCACCTGATAATGAAGGTGGGGTGTTGGAGATGATTTATTGTGGCTTTTGAAAGTAGTCTTGGATACTGGGGCTAGTCTGATGAAAATATGATTTTTTTTTGAGAAGCCAGACAAAATTCATGGTGAATGTACAAACGGAATTAATTAATTGATATCCTGGAAGAGGGCTTGATGAAATGAAATAGCAGCTGCATAATAATGCAAATGAAAATGATGAAAATGGAGGAATGGGCCAAACAGGACTGATTAATAAATCTATAGTCCCATGTGTGTATAGGCCTATACATGTAAGTATATTCAAGATTATTTAATTCATTTTTTGTAGGTCCAAGCAACTTGTTTACTTGATAATTTCTCTTGAGATTCAGTACGATGACTAATGGATAAAAGTACCGTTAATGCTACAAAGAATATGATTCAACTTTTGCTCATGCAACGTTTACCCCATGCTTTCTTTCAT
Source organism: Echinometra lucunter (assembly GCA_029962745.1). Lineage (NCBI taxonomy): Eukaryota > Metazoa > Echinodermata > Echinoidea > Camarodonta > Echinometridae > Echinometra > Echinometra lucunter. The sequence continues at coordinate 5,927,876 of CM057160.1, forward strand.
CAAAAAGAAACTATGAATGTTAATATGTTTATAACTGGGTTTTAGGGTAAGGGTTAGGGTTAGGGTTAGGTAGTGACTGGTCCAGCGTTAGAGTTAAGAATTTGCTTGGGGCAGGATATTGACCAGGAAACAACTGTCTTTGGAGCATGTGCAGTACAACCCTGAGGAGATGGCAGGACCTAGATGTTCCATAGGCAGGATTAGATGTTCCATAGTATTGGAGAGATGAATTATGGCTGCATGGAATGTAGTGTTTATTTGGGCTAGCTTGAAGAAGTTGTTTGGCTCATTTCACTGGATACTCCAATGGTCTCTCCTGAGTTGCCAGGGTACAAACACATGGCCATCTTGGTTTCTCTGATTTCAAGGTTACAGGATGCATGTTCCAGTACAAATGCTGCTTCCTCAACAATTCTGAACTACACCCTGGACCAAACAACATACCTAGCTATGACCTATGCCTAACCCTTCACCTAAACCTAACCAAAACTGCTTACTCTAACCTTAACTCTTTACTCTTTCACTTTGTTTACCCAAACCCAAACCCTATCTCTTTAACAAAATACAGCCTAACTATTGTGGAAGCAGCATTATGTCATAGCACTAAATGAAGACTGTATGCGTAATACAGTATGTAAGGGGACTAGAAGCACATATTGTCTGTTCGGAACCAAAAGGGCATTAACTCAATTCATTTTGTACAGACTAAATGCCCTTCTGGTGCCAAACAGACCATATGATGAATGTTAACTGTTCCATAGGATGTGTACAGTAACTTCCCTAACTGGAGACCAACAAAAGTTACATGTAGGCTTGGTCCAAGGATTTGTAAAATTGTGTTGAGTGTTAGAGAGAGTCTGTGCTGGCAGACTAAGAAGATGTCATCAATGAGGCGATGGTTTAAGAATGCACCAGACCCCTCTCTAAACATAAATGAACATGAAGGGGGAAGATGGTGTTACAGTATTTGTGAGCTACCAAGACAGATTGTCAACAAATAACAGTAGTATCACTGACTACTAACCACCATTCACACCAGCAGAATCCAACAGCACAACTAACTGCACAAAAACCATATAGGCACACAAATTATATGCGCACAAAATTGAACAGTTGTACAAAAATTGTATAGCTTAAAGGTAATTTTGTTCTTGTTCTATCATCAGAATGTCATATAACGAAAAATCTTATAGTGAAACAGAAGTCTGAGCATCATTCTGAATAAAAACTTGAAAAATCTAGGAACTTTCTTCAATGTCGACATCAAAATCTAACAAGAAATGGATATAAGTGGGCAGGGCTTGTCATTAAAAAGTTAGATCATAAAATGAAAATGCTGCATCTTCAATGTCCATAGGTAATATTACAAAAACTAAGTTTAAACAAAATGTGCAATGAGATAAAGAAGGATACTGCACACCTCTTCCAAACTAAATTCCTGAACTGTTTCTTGATATGAAATTAAAATCCTGTGGGTAAGGTCATTTTGCTTCCTGCCTATTGCATGTTTTGCTTAAGATGTTTGCTCTCGTCTGAAGGGGCCATGGGCCAGGCAGAGAGCTGGCTGGGGTCAATATCGGAAGAGATTCTTGGAACATGAGTAAGGCCGACCGGTGAAATGATCACATAGGGACGACATTTCTATTCGTAATGGCTCCATCATGATCATCGTTGTCGCGCCTTAGAAATGAATTAAGACACTGGAGATAATCTCCCAGGGAGTTTTTATTGCAGGTTTTTATGACTGATTAAATTGTGCAAATTATCATAATGGTTGTGGTGTTTCATTTCTTTTTGAATGATATACAGTACCTCAAAACCGATATGGAAAGCATCTCACATATACCTTATGCATGACTACTGGAAAAAGGATTTGTGCAGTAAGATTTCTTGAGTGATTTAGACATCCTCACCCTTACTTCTATGCAGTGAAAACGAAATATAGCCACAATGTATTTTATCTCACTATATTCCAAACTTGTGCAAAAGATAGAGGCCCTACTGTTTCCTGAAGTTTATATGTGGTCCTGATTTGCAGGAGTTTAATGCACTGAAAACAGATCCAATTACTGCGCTGAATTTTTAGCTACTTCCCATAGTTCCTTGTGGAGGAAATGTTAACGATTTGTGAAAGATTAGGATTTTACAGCAGTATTTACTTCACTTGATCAGAAAAGCAGGGGTCACTCTTTGGTCACAATATTTTGAAACCAATGGGGGAAGGGGGGGGGGGGAGTTGTTGTTGTGTATGTCTGAGTGGGAGGGGGGAGCAAGCCATTGGTATTCAACCTATTCTAAAGTCCCTGGCTTTCCACTATACAGAAAACGGAAAAATTTCACAGAATTTCACGGAAAACATGATTTTTTTTAGGCCAAAAAGTTTGAATTGCAAAAAATACAGCAAAGAGCAAAACAAAGCAAAATCCACTAACAAAACCGTGAATCAGCAGAAAATCTGGATCAAACCTTTTCGCAGTGTTATAGCGTGTGTTCGCAAAGCTTCAAATGCATCTGCATGTATACTGCAGTGCGTATATATTAGTGTAACTTACGTTTTTTGTCTTTTTAAAAGATTTTTACTATCAACTATTATTGCTTTGTGACATGTTTTGTACATGTCACCGAAAAACACAGAATTTGAAGTTTAGAACACTGAAGAACACAGAATTTGCATTTTAGAAAACGGAGAACTGTGGACTTTAACCTATCCCTACATCTATCACTAGCTGGAATCTCTTGTTTTGTCCATCTCCAACCGTCTCCTTTCAGCACTTCTTCAATATTGGGCCATTGGTAGCCTTCCAAGCATAACTGGTTTTAATGGGAAAACCACCAACCTACCCTACTAGTGTATCACCCCTGTGCTTTCAGCAGCTATCAAGGTCCATTTGTCCATGGATAGACAGGTCTGGAAATATAGCAATGACAGGGGTATATGACTTCAGGAGATAACAGATTTAAGGGGAGGTTTCAAGCCATAAAACAGAACTGCCTCTTTTCTTCTTCTTTACCTTTTATAATTTCAATGTAACGAGTTTACAGCATTTCCTAATTAAGCATGTCAAATTCTGTAATCAAATGTGCACTGTTTAAAAAAAAAAAAAATCTAATTGACAATGATAGCATACAATTTAATAAGCATGTAGGCTGGAATAAAACTTGTTTCAAAGCTGTTCAGTTATTTAAAAATATTTCTTTCATTTGAAAACATACCTTCAATGTTAATTTAAAGAATTTCTTGCAAATAACCCTTCATTTCTCATTTTCAAGGGGGTAAGGTCACAATAACATTATTTTACAAGGGCCTATATGTCAAATGAAACCAGCTTCAGAATGTTAATTTTAGCCTAATGAAATAAACATGAATACCCAAAATAAAAAGAAGAAAATGCAATATAAATTACCTAATTCATGATTACAATAAAGAAGACATATTTTTTCTCCCCACAACTAACTTTCGGACTCAGAGCCACCCCCCGATATTTCATAGAGCTCCCAACTTCAGAGGATCTTAAGGAATGATAATGCTAATTAATTTGTGCATGCACATGAAAGCCTACATGAAAAATACATTATATAATCCTACATATCCAAGAAAGGATCAATATTGATTAATTTGCAAGATAAGGAAAATAATGGGAAAAAGGTTGTTGCGTTGAGTGGACGAAAACGAACCACGTCATCAAAAGACGCATCTCGGGGAAAAAAATTGCCCCAATGTCGTCATTGCGTGAACGAAAACGGGTAGCCTGACTAATGAAAACCTCATTATCTATTGATGCATATGATTAATGATTCAGATGACAGTCAGAGGCAATTATTCAGCCCATGTGCGACACTGGCTCGTCAAAAAGAACAGAGCTGATCTCGTTAATCTGTATACTGCATCTCCTGTTTTAGCTACGATCGGCACTGAGGTATGGCGGTGCTTCGTTACATGCTTAGTGTTCACCGAGGGCATAAAGGCTTACATGTTCTAATGGCTCAACATTAGGGTCATGAAGCTGAAGTGGGAATAAAAGAGATATGATTATAGATGGCAGCAGTGTTTGTCATAAAGGTGAGTGCCCATTTGGTGCTGTCATCATAAATACATAAAAATTACTGAAATACATTAACAGTACCCTTCCTTAATGCACATCCTTAAAGTTACAAGCGGGTTTATTAACCCACTTATGACAGGAATTATTTGAAGTCTTTGTTTGGTCAGTTTTTCTTCTTCAAATTGGCAACACCAGTATTTTTCCTTTCTTGATATACTTATGTTATAAAAAGTAAGGTATCTGACATAAATATGAATTCACAGAAAATATGATGAGAAGCTCAAGAAGTTGCCAATTTGCATGGAAAACAGTGAGTTTGAACTTTCAGTGGCACTGTCAATTTAAGGATTTTAGTGCTTATATAAAAAAAATCAGCATCAAACAACAAAGACTGATGTTAGCAAAATGGACACAGTATGTGTAGAATTTCTGAATAGAACACTCAATGGTTTCTTCACGTGTGCAGGCACTGGGTGCTTTTATGTCACTGACCCGTGATCAAAAATATTTTCACTTGTTTAATATTCAACTATAGGAAGCAAAAAATTGACAGCCTCTTAATTTTGCTTCCGTCTTGCTACTGACCAGCTGAGAGCAAGGAAATCTAATATTTTTTGAGAGACTACTGTACATAACCTTTCACTTATTTCCTCTAACATGGAGTTATGCCCTCCTACCTCTCATCACATAACATTTGCTACTTCAAGAAGGGCAAGCACATCACGTTGTTACAACGGAATGCCACGTGATCTCGGAGAGCCCTGCTCCTGGTAATTCCTTTGATTTTCTTACAGACATGAATTGTGGGCGGATAAACGGTATTGAATCTTTTTGTCACTGTGATTTTCTATCCAAGGAATGAAATGGAAGAAAGAAAGAAAAAAAAAAAAAAAGAGAGAAATGGCCATGAGGCTTCTGCATGGTATTTTTCTTGAAATCAAGTTTCTTGTATGTTTCATCAATGCTGCGTATTGAATTTAAGTTTACAAAAACATTAAAAAAAAGATGATCTGTAACAGAAGAAAAGTTGTGTGGCTCAGTCCGTGACAATCAATATTGCCTTGCGGTATGCCAATAGATATGATTCAAATCAGACAATACACAGAAACAAGGCAATAGCCATAATGTGTCTCACCCTATCTCCGCACCATCATTCTAGTAAATTAATTCTGATTATTTGTGAAATATATATTTAACCTCATTTGACCTTCTTACATGGCCTTTGACCCCCCCCCCCCCTAATAAGATTGAATTTTATTTACTCATTGAGAACAAAAAATATCACATATAAACCCAACCAAAAAAAAAAAAAAAAAAAAATTCAAAACCAAATAAACATTTGAACTAGAAATCCCTTTTTTGAAATGACATCTGCCTTAGTAAAGATAAACCTATGCACATGTTGCAACAAAAAAATACCCCAGACAAATAAACAGACAGCTAAACAAAGAAACATGAAAAGCAGAACATTCTGTACACAATCTAGATTTCATTTGCCAGTCTTACTACACAGACAAACAAACAAAACAATGAAAAACAAAACACCATCTGAAACTCACTTTCCAAGCTGTAAAATCAAATAACCTTGCTGATCTAATTCTGCCTGCTATGGGCAAATATTCCAGCCAACAAGTAGATCACAATTACAGCAGTGTTAAAATGAATTGCTGAGAAACAAGCCCATAAGTCCTAAAATATAACATGAAACGGTCATGAAACAAAGTTGCTTCTCTCTGCATGGTTGTTGACAGCCTTCCCTCAAAAACAGGCATGAAAAGCTTTATGACATAAGACAGATGACAGCACAGTAGTCAGGTCAAAGTTGAAAGGTCATGACCCCAGATTCCATAACATACACTCAAGGGATAGTGAGTCCTGCAGCCTGGCTTATTTTGAGACTTTCCTGAGGATGATATGGGTGAAATTCCTGTCTAAATCTGAGAATGTTGGTATGACGTGAAGTGTTATTTACATGTAGTTATCATTTGGTATCAAATTTGGGGGTTCTTGAAATTTGAGAGTCAATCATGAACAGCGTTTTGATGCATTTTCATTTCAAAGAAAAGTTGGAGAGAAGGTGAGAATATATCTATGTATAAAATACACAAAGTGTCGATGTACATATTTCAATTAGATGCTACACAGATTAAGTTAAGAAATTGAAATAAAGCTTGAAGTATATAACGTACACCAGCAACAGATGATTTAAAAAAAATAAACACAGATTTATATTCTGACAGCCATTTTTTTTTTTGCTTAATGGTACTTTGAAGAAGCATTCCTAAGAGAAGAAAATTTTAGGGCTATTCAGTGCTACGGGGTGTAGGAAAAATTACCCTCTTCCAAAATGGGAGTTTGAGCATTGCAATCAGATTGGATTACTCTACTCATTCAGAAAGAAAGCAAAATGAGAAGTTATCTCCTGATAAGAGAACAGATAACATTACATCTATTCAACCAGAGAGGCATACGAGAGACTACCAACTTCCTCTCGCTACAGCTACATGTATTTGTCACTAGAGTGATAAGAGAGTAGAGTGCAGGGAGACCGGACAGCGCCCGACACAAGATGCTACAAGTGGGACTGAGAGGGAGGCACGCGGGGAGCTATCTAACGACCCTCTCCAATCAACCTGCTTTGGAGGCTCATTTTCAGGCTTCACACCACAGGACGCCGATTCTGGTATATCCACACATCATCGTCGGTGTGATATCCAGCGCCTCTTTTATTTTCCGATCACGTTTCGGCACCCCTTTTCTCGCCAGTTGATGGCATTCCTTGAGAGTTCTCTGAGGAGCTACCTCTCAGAAGGGTCGTTGACTCGGTCCAATCACAAAGTGTGACATAGACCTGTGCACCAGGAAAATGGATGTCAGGTCCTTTTGTCGCTAACGGACCTTAGCTTTCCATGTGTTTAAGAACTCCCCAAAAGGGCAAATGCAGTTTATATACCGTAATACATCTCATAAAGACAATATTGTTCTTTGTGTCTTGATATGATTTAACTTGTCTTTATAATACATCAGCTAGTAGTCAATACAATGTAAAAACTTCAGCCATATGAACAACATCATTAAACATTGCCATATCCACCAGAGAGCCATTGTACGCACTGTCCTTACAGGTGAACTTCATTTCTAGTCATACCATTATTATGTGAAAGAATTTTTATTCCAAGCAATCAGAAACAATTTGGTGTACGACTGCTAATACTTTGGTTAGAAAAGGGCATGTTTATACAATAAGATGCGTGAAAGCAGCTTTAGGAATCCTAACTAGGGTGAGGTCATTAATAAACCATCTTGCTAATGTTAACTTCACGATTATCTCTTAAGTCAACAGTTTCATCTTCACCTGCCCAAGGTTACTGCACTAACTACCAAGGGTCTCATTTCCATAAGACAGCTTCTTGTTCGGTTGTACAACACACGTTTCAGCAACAGTTGCTCCGCAGTCATCTGCTTCCAGCAACAAATTCCTTAACTTCAACCTTAGAACTCATGACGTACCATACCCTTCATCTAAACCTAAACATAATCATAACCCTAACCCTATCCCTATCCCTACCCATATGACAGACAGAAACAGACAATGAAGCTGTGACAGAGGAAAAAAAAAAGAGACAGGGCAAGAAAAAGGGAAGAAATGAGAGAAATAGGTGACAAAAGAGACAAGAGAGACAGGCAGAGAGGGAGAGAGAGAGAGAGAGAGAAAGAGGGAGAGAGAGAGAGAGAAAGAGGGAGAGAGAGGGAGAGAAAGAGGGAGAGAGAGAGAGAGAGAAAGTGGGAGAGAGAGAGAGAGGGTGACCCTGAGTAACCCCCCAGTTTAAGTGAAGACTTGTTTCTTGATGAGAGGTCAGAGGCCTATCTTCTTTGGTCTCTCTCCAAGACTTCATGACAGCACTAAAGTTAATACGTATCAAACTGATGAAAGAGCCTCCTACACACAAAAAGGAACATATCAAACGATAACAATATATCTTCATAATAATTGATGAAATTTTTGTCCATATGAATAAGTTACAACAACATGATTCCTAATGCTATCAAGAAACAAGTTCAGCTAAACACGGAAAACAATTCTGAAATCACGACTCTGTATCTTCATGAGTATCGTCATCATAAATTATATTTTCCATATATCTTTATAGGAATGGGTTGCAGGGATAAGATTTATGGGAATATAGCTACTGGCAAACAGTACTTGCAACATAATTCTCCATATTTTTACAGAACTATACAACATGAGTGAAAGCAATACATAAGCTACATAGGAATACAACACTATACAAGTGGCTGATGGCATGAATTGCAGAATCACTCCTCAAAACACCATTTAAAACCTTGAAATAACCCCAGAATCAAGACTTTAGATCAGCCTAGAGTCTGGAAAACACAGAATACTTCCTCAAGTACTCATGTCTTGCGGCTGCATGGCATTCAGACTGAAATGAGATCTGTGACTGGCGTAGGGATAGGGGCCCCCAGCGTGGCCCCCACTAGGGTGCCAGACTGGATGAATGATTTCGACTTCTCTAATTCATGACTGAAGGAAAGGAAAAAGATGCCAATGAACTTGTAGCTTGACTCCAAGGCGACGGAACTTTACTTTCCCCAAGAAGTGGGTCGAATCAGGAATTTTGACTATCCAGAAACAATCGCGAAATCATGGTTGTTTTTTTTTTGGTGCTGGTGAACAAGGCAAACTTTGCGGCAAGACTCTTTGCCAAACTGAACCAATCACAAATCAAATCTAAATCAATCACAAATTTCCTGAAAGTTTAATGTATTAATTTGAGTTTTTGCTTTTATGTGAAACTCCACCCTATCTTGAATATCTTATGATACTCTGGGACTTACGGTTAGTCTATGGGCTTACATCATGTGCAAGCATTAAAATGAGGAGTTGAATCATGGCTCAATTATTCAAATAAGTGAATACTTGTTAGATTCTGAAGAGAGACAAATAAAAACACAACGAAGTTTTGACAAAAGGCTAATATGTAGTCCGCCAGTGGCCAGAGTACTGTTTACATTGGAAAGTGCAGAACATACATATGGATGAATGCTAGGCAATGACGAGTGGAGGCTATGTGCTCTCCAGTCTATTTATACATACAGAATGAAATTAAAATGTGCTGCGTCCATGAAATATTTGAATAAACAGTACATGGACACTGCTCATGCAAAAGTTCATGTCTGCTTCTTTTGTTAACACTGCATTTATTTACTAATTTTTGTTACATAAATCATGGAGATAGCATGATTAACACTTATTTACAAATTTCTTAACAAATATTTCCTTCTTTTAAAGTGTAATTGAGCATGAGACTTGTTACACGCTGAATGTATATGAGGAGGTTAAAACAAAATACTTGCCACAGCAAAAATGATCTTTTGTGCCCTCTTGTGGCAAAAATGTGTGAGCAAATCAGATTCAAGTAAAGTAAGCGCAAATATGACAGCACATGAATTCTCCCTAAGCGTATTTTCTTGCTACCTCAAATGATGTTCATTCGCACGTAATAAAAACGCAGGGGGGTTCATCGCTTTCTGTTTGAATATATGCTCAGAGTTATCTTTGCCTAAAAATTTCCTTTCGACAGGATGCAAACTTATTGCAAAATTACTTAAATCCTTCTAGTTCTCAGCACAAAACAATCTTTATTTAAAACCACCTGAAACCTAATGTAAGTTCTACCATCTTCAAAAGAAAAGGATAACATTAAATGCAGATATCAAGCAGGAAGTATAGCAGATATACCGGTAGTTGGCAGCTGACGAAACAGGTTGGTGACCTCAATTATTCTTTGCAGGTCAACAAACTAAATACAATATGAAACATTTACATGTAGATACAGATGTACGAGTTACATATCCCCTCCCCCCTTACAATGAAAATTAAGTAAATTGTTATTATGACATTCCAACATTCCAGCAAAAATTACAATAAGGATAATACGTAACTTTGTACTTTCACGGTACCACTTCACACTTTCACGCACAAATTAAAATGGGTGAAATGCCTGTGGCCAAATATCTTGGCATACTTGACGAACGATATTGGAATACTAAACACACGTTTACAGAAGACTTACGTTAAGAAATATGATCACTGCTAAGGTGCTCAAGAAATATTAAGAAGAAAAAGAATGCTTCGGTTCTGACATAATTACCTGAATGAAGGTAATTTTGCAAAAAATATATCACGTGATTTGCTCTTACTCTCTGTTATGATACTAGGAGTTACATGAACAATGTGAATCCAAAATAAGTATAAGGATATTGTCTTATTCAACCGATTCCACTTTTTTTTTTCTCACCGATTTGCTGACTGGGTTTAGCTGACCACAACAATAGATTGCATATTTTTTCAATGAATAATACAGTCTATGCCCTGTTTGTAGAACAGGTCAGTGTCTTGATCAAGGCTATAAAGCCGTATAGACCATTTGTGATAGAACTCTGTTTGGGCCTGGTTCTCAGAATCCAACAAAGAGAGTTCTGGCAAAAAGTCAGAGGAGAGAAACAGAGAAAAGTAGAGAGAGAGAGAGAGAGAGAGAGAGAGAAAGAAAGAAAGAAATAATACACAGAATGAGAGGAAAAATTGTCTGTGACTGCATTGTCCTATATGTGGTAGGAATAATTTCTCTTATTATATTCTCTTTCTTTAGAGCTGGAGAACTGACTGTGTGATTTCATCCAGAATATATTATCACATAAAATATCTTTCGATTGACACATCCATTCTATAGAGTATTGCTCTCTGGCTGAAGTAAATTTATGTTCAAAATGGTTCATTGCTCATATAACACTGATGCAATCCACTGAGTACTGATTTTGTTCATTCCTATAGGCTTTATACGGGGGCCACCAGGTTCCAGAAGCCAATGGGTTAATCATCCACACCAGGGGGGTGTTTCATAAAGCTGTTCGTAAGTTACAAACAACTTTACGCACGACTGGTAATACCATCTTGTGCTACATGTAAATGAATGAGAATCTGATAAGCACACAAGAAGGTATCACCAGTCGTTCGTAAAGTTGTTCTTAACTTACGAACAGCTTTATGAAACACCCCCCCAGTTTTCATTTGGGCAAAGCTCTTTCTTTGACCTTTTCAAACATAAGCCACACTGTAGGCCTATATCACAAACAAGCACAAAAATTTAAAAGAAAAAAAAAGAAGAAAAAAAAAACTTATAAATGAACCATCTTGCTTCCATTTCATAGTAAAAACAAACATGAAAGTGTATAGGTCGGACTGTATAGTTCATACTCGGTATTTTCAAAACAAGCTGCAAGGGTGAATGAACTAGGGGGCAAGCCATATATCCCTCCTCCTGAGTTCCGAATTCCACAACCAAGCTTGCTGCATAACTCCCACATCATTCCTCCTAGTATACTTCATGATACACAGACCAACCCCTTGAATAATAATAACCATTGGAGGGTAAAAGAATCTCAATTTTAAGAAATAAAATAAACAGGACACCTTTACAGCAATTTAAGTCTTGGTGTTGCTTCGTTACCAATAATTCTCCTTAAAGTATTAAACATAATGACTGCAAAACCTCTATGAAGAAATAGCAGATTAAATGTGCAAAATGATTATGGCATAGTGATAAATTTAGAATATTCCTTTTTATGTAGAATAATCATTTTATGTAGGATAAATATGCACAATAATAATCAAGGATAGGTACAAATAAAGAATACTGATCTTCATCCCATGCTATTCTCTAGTATTGAATCAATTACAGTCAAAATCATGGTCATGTAATTTATAGGATGCTTAAAATGATAAAGTCTAATCTTCTTGTTGATGCCATTTTGATGGAGCACTATGCTACTATCAGATGCGTCATCTTTTTTTCCATTTTAATTGGGAATATGCATCATTTCTGCGAGGAGATGATGGAGCAGTTTGACCTTGAGTGGGGGGCTGCGGAGAGCATTGAGATCACATCAAGCATGAGATGTGAGGCTCAATGCGAGGAGGAGTGAAAGCACTCATCTGGAATTTTCGTGAGAAATAACTTCGTGAAAATTATCTTCCTGAAGCAAAAGGGACAAGCTTGCAGAGTGACATTCCAACATGTTCCAGGAAGGCCTGTATATAGGACCTAGGATCTTCTGGGAGATATGACACATGTAAAGAATGAGATGTGAAGCTGAAGAAGAGAGTGTAGCCTATTTCTACTGGACAAAATGATCCAAAAAATAACAGCAGCATCATTTTTGAGAAGAATAACTTAAAGAAAATTATCTTCACATGAAGAAACATGCATGATATCAAACATGAAATGTGAGGATAAATGCACAAGTGTACCCTGTTAATTACTGTTTTCATGAGATATATCTTCTTGAAAATTATCTTCTCGAAGATATGATGCATTCACACAGTGACATTGTATAGGTCCGATTGCTTTTAATGAGAATAACACCTACAGCTGCAAGGTGTAAAAATGACTGGGATGTGCGGGCAATCGCTTAGAAGGACACACCTAAACTAAATGATAAAGAGAGAGAAAACTTTCGTGCAATATATGTAATAAGAGCTCCTTGTTTGTGGTAACCTAAAATTGACCAACCTGACATAAACTTTGGTGTTTGTAAAAGTACTGGTACTAAATTATTCACATGTCATTGCACTTCCTTGATATTAAAGATATATCAGATGCCCGTATCTACAAGAAAAAAATTTTCCCCCAAATGCACACCAACAGACTACAACATTAGGCTACCAAACACTCGATGCTTACATCCACTTTGATACAACTAGATAAAATGTTGGTTTGAAGGAGGATTTTCCTTCTTTCACTTTATATTTCCATGAGAAACACTGGTGATAACAGGAATTGGAGACTTGAAGTTCTCAACTATCTCTTAAATTACAGCATTTTTTTTTCACTGCAAGTGGGACTAATGGCCTTCCAGTGCAAATGAACTTGTATGAACTTGGGCTCAACCTTCACGGCCAGCATACCAGGACTTTTTCTTGACGTCATTCACAATCAATTTTTAGCACATTGCACTCGAAAGCAGAAATGGGGAGGTTTTACATAGTCCATGCCAGCTGACCTTCAGAGCTTTTATACAGGCCTCATCTTCAATGTCAAAATTGGCCAATGGATGGTGTGGATATACTGGCAATGCCTGGGAAAGGCACAGGTGGGGAAAGATTATCATAACAAGCATAGGCCTACATGTCCACAGTGAAATTCATCAACCATCACAAATGCATCTATATAGAGAATGGTGAATTGCAGTGGTGTAAAAATGAATGATGCGTGGCAACAGCTTTGGACATGAAGATGACATATTTCTAAACGAGGATAATCATTCTATTTTTCACAACTATTAATACATATATCTAACAGTTAAAGTGGAATGGTTAAATAAAATGGTGGGTTATTTTACCTGACTGCTAAGAAAGCATGTGTATGCTTGTTAGTAAGCAGCCAGGGGACCGACGGCTTTAAGTCTCCTCCGAAGGACTTGGTAATGAGGATTAGCGCATCCGCTTGGTTTTGAACCCGGGTACTCCCGGTTACGAGACCACTGCTCTACCACTGAGCCACAGCGCCTCCACAGCACCACTGAATGATGCAGTGCAAAAAACAGCGCCTCCCTATTCATGTTAGTAATCATAGCTCACTCTCTCCTTCAGGTTAAAAAAAAAAAAGACGATGGAAATATACCATATTATCACAGGATCTTTGAAATTAGCAATGAAAAGACGTGCATTTTCAACAGAGAGTAGAAAAAAACATGTTGAGAGGCATTAAAAATATAAATCAGTATACTTTCATGTTCTGGCTCTCTCCATAGGAGAAATCCAATATGATAATGATGCTCTACATCAGTGTGTCCAACCTATACCAGTACAGTTCTTTTTAGAGACACCTTTGCAGTATTTGATCCAGAATGCTAAAGAAAACATACATGAGCAGAAAGAGCTAAATTCAGAGAGAATTCTGAGCCTATTTCTAAGGTACAGTTTACCAATAATGGTGTGTTGATTGTATATAATCATTAAGCTCTCTAAATTGGCAAGACATTGTAAAATGTTTAATCACTATTTTCATCTGCAAATTTGCAATGTTTCTGTTTAAATTAATTTCACAGTTTTCATTCATTCAGTTCCTTTTATGAATTTTTATTTTTTCAAAAAACTGTAGGAATGAAAATAAGAATAAGTGTTGCCAATTTGAGGAGGTAAAGCTGATAAGTTTAACCCTTCGGGAAACTCTGTACTGCTATGGGTTAACATGTAAAGCACAGTTTTTTTTTTTGCAAATGCTGGCATGCAGGTAGTTTCATCTTTCCTATGAAGTCAAGTGTCTTCTACATGTGCATACATGCACGTATAAACCTGAGTGAGTTGTTCAGAGTGCATGCAGACATTGAAGGGCCATCACGACAGTACTTTCACATGTGGAATAAAACATTCATGTCTGGCAACAGACGAAACATCTGTTTCCGAGGATGCGCTCTGTTACGCTCCCATCACAGTCTAATTTTAGGCAGAGCGTAATTAAAACGGGACTGAACTCTGTGCGAAATCAAACATAGCCATGGAGAAGCACGCTACGATGGTCCCAGTGATGCTTTCTCTCTCTCTCTTCTCGCTGTATCACCTTGAAGCATAATCACTCTTGGCCTTCCCCTTCACTCCTTAATAGCGCCGCCATTGAGCGTGACGACGATGAGCAGGGCAGAGAGCGGCTCGTTGCTTTACCACCGGGCGTTTGCAGACTGGCTGGCGGACTCACGTCAACCAGTGACGTCGAGCTCATGAAGATGTTATAAGCTTGATCATCGATAAAACAGATACTCACATTTCTGTCATTCCCCTATTAGCTTCTAAAGTACTTAGAAGGAAACATAGATTTGCCTTTGCTGTTTTAAGAATAAGCATAAAAAGGAATATATTAGTTTAATGGGACTGGGATCCACTATCCTGACCCACATATCCCATTTAAAAAGTAGGTCAAGGTTTGGTATGGGGATAGAATATATTGTAAGCTTTCTCATTCACTGTTATCCCTATGTACAAGGATATATGTCACCACAGGCTGGATGTACCAACAGCTGTGTGCAGTGCTTTTCACTGTTTGTAATTTTCAGCAAGATCAGGTCGATTTCTTTCTACCTTCTTCATCATCTTCATAATTCCCAACCAAACTATATATAAATATTTATTCATAATAACTCCGTAGTAGCCTGTTCATCATAACTTCATAATCACAGGTTTCTAAATTGGGAGTCTATGGCTTGAAATTCACAACGGAGGATTAAACCATGGGTAAGGTTTAAACGTACTGACGGACTAAAATAAGCGTACATATGGCTATACACCATTTAAAGAAAACATTAAATGAGACCATATTCTGTGTACATGTAGGCTTAAAAATCTGGGAGGAGGTTTGAACTGCCCCATGATTTAAACTTCTTATGTGAATTCAGGCCTATGATTTCTATTACAATGCCATTGCATGATCAGCACTCATCGTTACCTTTGAAGCCACTACCTAACCATCCCAGTTGGTTCATGGCAAAAATCAGTTAATTAGCAATATACAGGCCAAGTGCGACCCAAAGGGACACATTAATAGGCTTGCTGGGTCCCGATTCTAATTCCCCTGACTGTGCTATCCTAATGCGTCCACACGTGATTCCCGGGGAGATGATTGGAGCCGATGTGCGGTATCAGGAAAAGGAATTAACTCGCTGAGGAGATGACCTTTCGTCTGGTAGATCTCGGGTAAAGACAGCCCACTACCCCCATTAGTGTTGGTGAGATCCCCTATTCTTAGTTTCTTGATTCAGCTCAGTGTCACCATTTAGAGAGGTTTTTAATCCAGAATGCAATGAAATGCACAACCAGGAACTGTTAACCCCTAAAATGTCAGGTCAAGATTTTGGGGGGTTATCTCACTCGTATGACATGTACCTGTACGCAAATTTGCTACAAGCTGTATGAATTCTAACTAGGTCATGTTGTTAGAGGTTAAAAGCAGGCTTATAGGCTGGCTTCCTCAATACCAGTTTGTAATTATTTTCACAAGACGAAAGTGAAATCAAAAACTTGAGAATGACTTTTTAAAAAAGAAGAAGAAACTGTACTCTCACAAGTCTTCTGATTGACTTCCATGGTCACATGGCCAATTATGAGTGAAGTATATGGCATTATTATTAGGCAGTTGGACTTTGGTCTGTGCTAGGTTATCAGTCCTTTGGATTGAAAGGCTTATCATCTGGCATTGACAGCTATGCAGCTTGTCAAGTTTTATCACACTCCTTAAAAGACAGCAATAGATATAATATGGATATAATTAAAGAAACAACATAAGGCATAGCGCTACCTTTAACAAATGCAGTTTCTACCTGCACCAAGACAGAAAAATGCAGGATATTTGTTCGTTTATTTACTTACTTATTTATAAACTTACTGATATATCTTTTTATGCAATTATTCATTCAGTGATTTCTTTTTCGTCTTTTCTCAACAACATGATTCCTTGTGTTGCTATTCATATGATCAAGGATTGCATCACCATGATATTCTACGATGGATAATTAATTTTTTCCAGGTTTCGGAGTGGTCCTTACAGGGAGAATGGCATCACTGACTTGAAATTTAACACCATTACAAATCATTCTGTATTCTGAATGGGTTCCTCTTTAGTTCTGACTAACTGATCAAGTTGCGGTGGTACGGAGAAGTGAAGGACCGGGAAACACAGGTGGTTTGGAAACAGTTGCTGGTGGTCGCACAGCACAGTTATGCTGCGTGTAAAACCAAGCTTGCAAGAGCGGCAACCTCTCATTTCAAGCAACCTGTCAATACAAGCAACCTGTCAATACAAGCAACCTGTCAATACTAGTATGGCCACCTAATCGTCTCACTCAAGAAGGAAAATGTGTTTTGGGAGTAGTAATAGTAACTTTATAATCAACTCATCTAAATTCCACAGAGATAAATGTTAAGAACATAGAGATAAGTATGGATATCTCTCCAATGAACCATCATGAAGTACATGCATAAGGTCTAGATACTCCAATATATACAGATTTATCTACAACAAAACAACAACAAAAACAGATGCCAGAGGAGAAGGAAATGGAGAAATGGAGAGAGAAGGGGGGGGGGAGAAGAAAAGTCAAATGGAGAAACAGAGTTAGAGGGAGAGAGAGCAAGAAAGAATGGAGAAAGCAGCAAATGAATATGGGGGAAACCTTCAAGCAAATGAGAGTGATATTACTCAACTAGAGACAGAGAGAGTGTGCAAGAGAGAGAGAGAGAGTGAGAGAGAGAGAGAGAGCAAGAAAGAATGGAAAAACCAGCACACGAATGTAGGAGGAAACCTTCAAGCAAATGAGAGTGATATTACTCAACTAGAGATAGAGAGAGTGCGCAAGAGAGATAGAGAGAGTGCGCAAGAGAGAGAGAGATAGTGAGATGGGGAGGGGGAGCAGAGACAGAGTCAGAAGAGAGAGAGAGAGAAAGAAAGCAAGACAAGACAAAAAGGATAAGTCTGCCTTTCTTTCTCCACGATGGCTATCACTTCCTTCCCCGCTGGGTAATTAGCGATCCGGTCGCTGAATTGCTGCGAGAGGCGATTTTGCTTTCATGCATTGCTAATGTGCCGCTCTGCCGGGGTTGGAATGTATCGCAAGAGACGAACGAGGATGCATGGTTTTAGAGGGACCTTGATACTGGTCGTTCCTACAGGACCTGGCCACTTCTACGGAAAATTCACTTTGAATTGATTTTCACCCCTCGTTCTCCTCAACGCCTCGAGTTGAGCAATCTTGCTGCTTTATACCCTTATCTGTTCCACTTTCTTGCAGATAGCATACTCTTCTGCCAGCAATTCACTTGATTCTGATTACATGAGAGGGCACTTTTAAAAATATAATTTCTAAAAAAAAAATTTAAGCATTACTTTGAATATGTTTGACTTAACTCAGCAGTACAGTCTCATAAAAGTGACTTGGTTTCAAAGCTGAAACAGACATGCTTAGCATGTAATCATGTCTGCATTTTAAGACTAACACATCCCTGTAACTAACCTAGCTCTTGGTGAATATTTCTTTCAAAAAGGATTCTTTATTCATCTGGGTCAAGCAGTCCTTCATGACCTGTTTAAGGACATTGGGCAGCCTTAATGCAGGGCATACTTATCCCCATGCATCATTTCTGCGAGAGCAAATTGCGCTTAAATGAGCCATTCATAGTCTCTGCGAACAGACACTTCTATCAGCAGAGATGTGGTATGCCAAACCCACTTTCCTTAAAGAATAACAAAATGGGAGAGGGGGCATGATCATGTGATGTGCAGGGCATGACAGTGGAAAAAAATTGGCCAAAATATATCTACAGGCCCTACTATAAAAAATTATAATATGAGCACATGTATGCAGACCTTCAAAATTGCTATGTGGACCCCTACCCCCCCCCCCCCCAAAAAAAAAAATCTTACTTATATGGACCCTTCTGATACCGATGGATGGCAGTGAATGTCAAAGGGAATAATAAATTCTTTTTCAAAATGTAAAAAAAGAAGGTAGAATCCTGGTGAAATATTGTTTCTATGAATCACCACTGTCCAAATTATGTGGGTCAAATCTTTATCAATGTCTTCTACCCATATGTAGCATTGATGGAACAGCAGCAGAAGGAATGAGGAATAATTGAAGAAGGTGGGCTACATAGCGGCACTATAAAGCGGGCCAGACTTTGATGTTTCACCAGGTTAATGAAAAGAGAAGTGGGGGGGGGGGGGGGGGGGGGGCTGGCTGAACTATCTCAATATCTGGAATAGTGACATTCGTTTCCATTAGATTGGTCTCATTTTGCTCCCTGTTGCATTCCCACTGTGTTTGATTCTTGACCCATATAAATAATGGATACTACCATGTCTCAATCCCTTATATTAAACCCAGAGCAGTGCATAGTTTTCTTACAGTCAGAATGAATCAGCTTTCACTCCTCAAATTGGCAACAATTATTTTCCACTCCTACATAGTATGAAAAAAAAATCAAGATGTGCAACATGATTTGAATAACCAATCTGAAGAAATTTGGAAACTTTTACAAAATTGCAGATTTGCACAAGATAAGTGATTACATATTTCACACTTTGTTGCCAATTTACAGAGTTTAATGAGTAGCTACAATCACATAGCTCTCATTTGTAAATGGTGCAATGTACTGCATTGGAAAGAAACTGAAACTGATCTGTGAATTTTACTTCTTTCCCCTCATGCATTTTATTCTTATCATTCTGGATTTAAAGATACTGTACAACTATCACTATAATGTGATGCCACATGAATGCTATGACAACAATATCTCCACAGTAAAATTTTCCTACACTGACTGAGTATCAAACACTTAACCTGGGCCAAACACTACACATTTACATACAGTGTGATCCTAACCTTACACCTAACTGCAAACCTAACCCCAAACCTAACCCAAAACCTAACCCAAAACCTATACTAATTGCAAAACTAACCCTTACCCTAACCCTATATCTGACATATAACTCCCAGAACTATGTTGCTGGAACATATTGTATCACCTTCTTAACCTTCTCACAGTTTCTCAGGAAAATATTATCATGATATTCGTATAACTCATACCAAACATGATTCTCTTCTTCTTTTTTTTTTCTCCAAGATATCTATTTAGACCATGCTTGAGTGACGGCATACTATAAGCTACAGCATATAAGTGGAGAAATGTTAGCGAGAATTTCCCCTTGAGAGCACACGAGAAGGTCAATGAATACAGAACTCATCTAGCCACCGTCTACCCACCGCACAAAGCAGTCCTGGCTGCACTTTCAAACCTTTTGATGAATATTCGTGGCGTATCATCCTTGCCGATTTCTCCGAATTGGGATGTTAGGTTTTTGACTTGATCTCTGATTTATGGAATTTAAGTTGTCCGCAGGCAACCGCAGCAATGGGAATGCATGGGACTATAAATCAAGCTTGGGTTTAATAACTGATATGGATGAGGATAAAAGGTATATTAATGTCAAGCTGCTACAAATGGGAAAGAATTCCAGCATTCCAATAGATTCAAACAAGTTGTCAGAAAATTTGCTTGATGTGTTTATCAATATTTTCGAAGAATAACTGTTCAGGTATGTGTATTGTTTGTTTTTCTAAAAGGAATGTCAATAACGTATATAATCAAGTTACATTACAGCCAGCATATTTTGCTCCATTCACATATTCCAAAATAAGAAAGATAATACATCATAATACCAGGTATTAGTAAATACTTAAAACTGAGTGTAACATCACAAGCTCTTCAAATTTGCACTGGCAAGTACAATCCACACTTCTTCAAATCTAAATATTGATTAAAAAGCTGATATATTTGCATATAACATTGCATTTTTTTAAAAAATGATGATAACAGCCATCTGAATAGCCCTCTTCCACTTGACTCTCAGTGCTCTGAAACTGAATTTAAAGGAGAATGCAACCCAGGCATCAGTGTGCTTTTAGTGAATAGAGATGGACAATCTGTTCAAGAGTTATGAATTTTGAAAGTTCAGGCAAATCCCTATTATAGGGATCCTTGAGTTGGCAACTTTGCCAGCATCTACGATGTCAGTGTGGACAACTCTCCATTCATTTTGTGCACAAAAGAAAAGCTTGTTATATTATAATTCCTCATTACAGGAAAGTGATTTTTCCACACATTTTTGCTACCATGCATCGTTCATCACAAAAAACAAAAAAAAAACAAAAAAAATGTGCACAAAATACAAGGCAAACATGTACATGGAAAATGGGAATTACATTCAGCCAAATTCAACAACGACTACACATTCCCAGTGGAAATTTCGGAGTGATTTCTAACAGTCAAATTTTCCATAAATTTCAATAAATGGCGGCTCTGAAGTAGAAATTTATGGCCATGCTCCTGTGTGTGGATCATAGAGAAGTGAAAGGCACTTGAAGAACAGACAGTGTTCTGTGTGCTTCAGGAAGTTGGAGGAGAAGCCAGGAAGCCAAGAGAGGGGAACGGAGGAAGTATGAATGGGAGAGAGAGAGAGAAATAGAGAAAGAGAGAGGGAGGAAGAGAGAGAGAGAGAAAGGGAGAAAGAGAAGAGAGAGCAAGACAGAAACAGAAAAAATAAAGACAGAAGAGGAGAGAGAGACAGACAGACAGACAAATGCAAAGTTTTAGAAAGGCAAGGTAGAAAAAAAAAAAAGACAGGAAAAACAGAAAAATTGTGCAAATGAGAAGAAACATGAACAATCTGAGAGAGAGGGAGGGAGGGGGATGAAGAGGGAAAGAGTAAATGAACAAAGTGGAAATACAAAAAGAAAGAGGACTGAAGGTAAAGTGAGCAAATAACATTAATGACAGAAAAATCTTGAGAGGCATATAGCAAAAGGTAACATGAAATAGGATTGAAAGGCATGATTTAAGATAGCAGGGAAAATCTGACAAATAAATATCATAAGTAAAACACAGAATACAGAATACCAGCTTCTTTGAAGTTTTCCAGCCATAAACACTCCAATGCATGAAATATTCATTCAGTAGTTGGAAAGGAAACTTTCCATAAATTCATGAACTTGGCATCAGCTAAGCATCAGTCAGGTAGAGGTCAAAGTTCAGATAACAGGATGAACTTTCTACAGTTCTAATCCATCATCACCGTATTTCCTTCCACATCTCATGACATCAAAATATTCATGTCTAACAAAAATAAACACTAGTGGTATTACAATTTCATCTTAAAGATTTATTATAAAAGCTATTATTTAGTACTAAGGATAAACTTTAGTTCCGGCCATGCCACTGGTGTATATTTGAGATACTGAAATCATACATAAAACTGATAAAAACATCAACTCAATCTTGCTGAAAAGCACATGAACCGACACAGAAATGGGTATATGGGACAATACATAAATGTTCAGCCAAAATCAAGCTGCTTTTGTCATATTTTGAATACAAGGGCGCTTGAAAGGCAATCCTTTTTCAGGGAACATTTCTACTATCACATATTTTGAAAATGGCAAAAAAAAAAAGAAAAGAAGAAGAAAACACACAGTTCATTTACACCTTTCCCAGAACTTTAACAACAGTTCCCTTTTTTGACCTTCATTTGGTTTGTACCTTTGTGGACTTTGTCCAACACTTAACGATGATTGTACATCGACATAGAACTAAGCCTGTTATTAACCCAAGAAATTCTTTTATCATTAATCATTTCTTTTGTTGACTCAGGTGTTCAACTGCAATAACTTCAAAGCAAAATGGCAGCAGTGAAGGTGGACTATCTCTTCAAGCTAATAAATTTCCTAACCAGCCCTTCTCATCATTAATATCACTTTGAGGTTAGCTGAATATTTTTCACTTGAAGAAATATACCATATTTAACATTTTATTGATATAAAACCTCTTATTCTCTTCAAATATACCAACTATGGATAAATGAAAACAGAGGGACTGACATAGAATCCTCTGGAAATATACTAACTTTGTATAAAGCCAATGTAAAGTGGTATAAATTATAGCTTAGCCTACAAATATACATACAAGTGTATGTGGGGCATTGTGGGCCTATACAATAGCATCTGCCAGGGGAAGAAGGGGGTTAACTCTAAACAAGTTGAAAAACATGTGACTCTCCCAGACCACATATAGCCCCAACATAAAATAATTAATATTGCCATCACCTCTGCCAATCATACATGTACATGTACGTTTGAATTTGGGTATAGTGATAGGTGTATGCCCACATGTACATATGGGTGAATGGATTCTGAGTTTAAGAAATGTGTAGGCTCATGTCTATTTCTGGAGGGTTGTGCTCTAGTTAATTTCAGCAGATGATCTGAAATTCTTAGTGTCATGTGAAGAGGCTCACCATTTTTTTTTCTTCATGTTTTAGTCTTTCATTGTTTTGAGTTCCTTTGTAACATGAGTATGAAGGTCTAAATAGGGTTATGACTAATCTTTTGCACAAGATAGGACCCAGTGGGAATTCCACATTGAAAGAAATCAATGGATCCCACACAAATTCCTTCCCCTACATAAAGATGTACATAATGACCAGACAGCTAGCCCCACCCATACATAGTCACATAAGTACATTAAAGTATAAGTGCACAGCAAACAGACTTACATGGATGTACACATGATCCCAATACACACAAAAAAATCAACATTAATTCATGTGCAGTCCTACATATGCAAAAAATATTTTGGTGAAAATTTATATGAAGAGCAGAAAAGCACACAAAATCTTCTCAAAGCAATGCCTGTCATTTCTAAGATGTCAAACAGAAAAACAGGCTTCATTTATTCACATCTACTGCGATTTGCGAAAAAAATCTATTTCTACTTGTGTCGACATGTTTTTAGTCCTATTGTGACCATTACAATGGAGACTTTGCCCGGGTGAGGCAAATAACAGGTTGTCGCGTAATATGTCATTTGGGAAGCCCCTAAAATCAGGGTACTTTATATGAGGTGATGTATTTGCATACTAAATAGAAGGTGGGCGGTAGGCCTACACCTTACATGCACTTCAGTGAAACCGTGCCTATTCTCTGTGTGAATTATCATTTAGACTATGATGGTTTGAAGAACAAATAAAGATGGGGGTGGGTTAATTCAATGTAAGCCACAATAGTGAAAAATATATACAGGGGAGCAGGAGGCAGTTAGCTTAGAAAGTTATAATGTGGTCTGGCAAAAAAAAACCCAACAACAAACACAAAATGCATGAAGATAGACATGTACATGTACATGTGTAGGTCTACTTGCTGATTACAATTTTTTGTTCATATCAATCTCGCTTTCCTCAGCAATGACGTCACTCAACTTTTCTGATCAATGAAATTTTCCAGTCATACAATTTGCCATTTGGAATCATACATCACAGATAATATGTCCTTATGATCACAAGGGCTCCACAAAAACTTTCTTTGTGCATGTTACAATGTATGTATTGAACCGTGTTAAAATTGTTGAATTTTAATTTATAACTTTATTAGTTTTTAAATTTTAACTTACATTTTTGTAACCCATGTGTCCCAGACTCTAGTGGTATAAGCCTCGATTGAGGGAATACAGGTGTGCTAGAACTTGAGTTTTAGGACAGGTATAAGTCTTTGGGTAACCAGGGAGGTACAATCTTTGCCCCTAGGAGTTAAATGGGGTATTTGTATTGCATATGACCATACAGCAACTGTCACCAGAACATGTATCATACAACCAAATCATGAATATGAAATGACCCAGCGAGACAGCAAGCTCGGCTGCCAAGGCATCATGATTTATCAATACTTTTCGAATCCCACTGTCCTAACTGCACCCTACATTATTTCAATCAATGATATGCTATTAGTCTGCAGAAACAAAAACCATGTCAGTCACACTATTGTCACCAGGGAGGTGGAAGGAATCACAAGGGCCTGAACATTGACAAGGAAACCTCAGTCCATAGGCCCTGTACTACAGCAGTTCCATTCTGTCAGAGCAGAGGAAAAGCCAGAGGAAACCTGGGTTAGGCTTCACTCCAAACAACAACATACTTCCTGGAAGTGTCGATTAGGGTCTGAAATGCAAGACTGAGGGTTGGATGGAAGAAGACACGTGCAGGGAGCAAGAGCAATTTCTGTGGGACAGGATCCATTAAGCATAATCTGTGCAATGCATGGATAATGCCTGCAGAGTATGGCCCCATTGAGGGGTGGGTTACAAAAAAGACACTGTCTACCACTGGTAACTTGGTAGGGGTAATCTATTGCAACCCCTGGATGTCACATTCAAGAGAGAGTGGAAAGGCACTCAGGTGGGGCGAACATGCACCATAGAACTCTGCAATACTTTGCCATATAAAAGGTCAGTGGTGCTTTTAACAAACAGACTAAAGCTGAAATGGTGAAATGCAAAATTCCATTACCAGTACCCAACAAAAATAAAACCAAAGTCATGAGAAAACGTATACTGCAACAAGAAGTACTAACCTTCCGGCAAAATTATTTTTTTTAAAAAGAAAAGAAAAAAATTCAATTCGTAAAACTTAAGAATTATAGAAACAAGCAGGCTCAGTCCTCGAGTCTGACTGACTCAAGAGATGTAGAAAGTTGTGTTTACATGTTTATTGGTCAAAGAAACCCATCTACTACATAAGAACTTTTATCTACTTTAGAAGACCTCCTTTTCCCAGTTCTAACTCAGACTGATACCTTAGGTTGTACAGAGGTTCTTTGTCATTCGTCAACATACAAAAGTATGCAGACCGGCTCGTAATTATTCTCACTACTACTTTTGCAGAAGTTTTGATGGAGAGTTCCTGCAAAAGGTTGCAAGACCCATGAGTCTATCCCTACACAACATGAACACACTAGCTGTACCAATATAGGGACTTACACACACTGCACAGACCAACATACTTATACATTTGTACATGTAATATACTGCCAGAAAATCTTGACTACTTGTACTCCCATCCAGTGTTGTGATTCTCTGCCAGACTGGCAGTGTTTTGGAGTGGAGCTATGGGGGTCAGGTCAGGTCGCGATGGGTCACTGAAGGTCACTTAGGGTGGCCCAAACTTTTGTGTCACACCCAGAGGGTTTTCATGGAACTCTGCTATGAACACATCACACAGATTATGATGTATGCTGGCAGGACCTGCTGTTCTTGGAATTGATCTACTGCTTTCTTGGTCTCTCTCTCTCTCTCTCCTCCTCTCTCTCCATCTCTTTCCATCATGACATTATGAATATTCTACTTCATACAAGCCTCTATACATTTATTTTCTAAATCTGATAAAATGATTGAATACTGCCCTCAAACTATATATACATGTCTTATGCAATATACAATTTTCCAAGTAATAAAAGAAACCTATT
This sequence comes from Echinometra lucunter, assembly GCA_029962745.1. NCBI lineage: Eukaryota > Metazoa > Echinodermata > Echinoidea > Camarodonta > Echinometridae > Echinometra > Echinometra lucunter. Next base: position 5,953,837 of record CM057160.1, read on the forward strand.
GTAATTTTTATGCAGTAATTGTGACCATTCTGCTTCTTGTATGTAGGCTTACAACTACTTACATGACACAGGTTTATGATGACAGCCATTCATCTTAACCCACTGTTTTCTTTGGCTATAAACATAATACTGACTTTGAAATGTGGTTATGCATTACACTATACAGTAATAATCGATGCAGCTTTTTTATGATAAACAGTCACATATCCACACAATTTCTAACATGGGTACTTCCATACATTATCCATACATAGCAGTCTTATAATCAAAGCACATGGTACATTTAGTTATTTTTCATCATGGTCTAAATGATATTGTGAATTTTCCATTAAATTACATTGCAGGCAAGGCCATAGCATCATATAAATATGGCTGAAGAGAGAGACGATCAAATACTGTGCAATGCACACTTACTCTTTGACTATTGTGGGATACTGCAATTCCAAACAGTGACAGGAAACGCAAGTTGAATCAGACGGTGAGGCTATGTCAGGGCCAGTATGGCAGGGCCCAGTCTGTCACCAGAGGAGCTTTTCCACCAGAGGAATGCCTTTCAGCAGCAAAACTCAGAATGGAATTTACTACTTTTCTTACTGATCCTTCCACACACGCAACCTCTCTATCTTAGTCTATCTGCCTGCCTATCTGGACAGTTAGGCTGCATTGCTCTGCAGACTCATCGTACATAATGCTCATACACACTACACATCTATCCAAAAGGGATACGAGACATTGTAGTACATGTACTTGCAGATTATAACGGGGCAATGGAATGAATAGTAAAATTTTGTTGCTCTAAGTTTGGTTTATTTCATCAGCAGCAAATCTCTGAAACAAATTTACTAACTTTGCTGCTGTCCTTCCATTGATATTGACACTAAATCTTTCTTTACCATGGATTCTGTTTGGAAACGATATGATCTGCAATCTCACTATCCTCTAATGTTAACTTGCACGCATCTGTTATTAGAGGTCCTCAGAAACATATCTACCAATGTACAAAATTGATTTGTCACATATACTTTCAGACTATAATTGGATAAGATGAACTACTGGACTGAACTAATTCATCACTACGAACTACTGCATAAGTTGATACTTTTTATTTAAAATATTTTGATGAATGTTGGGCAAATTTATAACAGAGAAATTAAACAAATAAGAGCATGAATCTTGGTGTTTTCCTTCATTTAGTTGTTAGCTTTATTTATCAATCACATATTTCTGAACCCCTCAATACATCATGTAGGCCTACACTGTAAGACCTTTATTAGATTACAAACTAAGCAATTAAAACAGAAGAATGAAACGAAGATTACCGTTAGGAATCATCTTCATGTGCAATTCATAGACTAGATTACAAGGAGTATGGACTGGCATGGCTTTGTCAAACAAATTGCACTACACTGGACATAAGGAAGGGCTAATCTCCTTTTTCTCTCCGCCGACCATTATGGTATTGTGTTGAAAATATCACAGAGGATGGAAACTCTCAATTACACTTGAGCTGGCTGCGAGAGGTGGAAAAAAATACGAGGCCCTAACGACGATCTGCTTGGTGCTAGGAAGATAGGAGTGTGAGAGATATATCTCAACTAGGATGAACGAGTGATGGCAGAACAATGCGGAAATATAGAGTGGAAACTTGCTCTTAAATCACCGGCCATATGGGAATGCAGTGTGGGCCTGACAGCAGGGTCTTGGTTCTCCTCCACTCACGCACAATGCCCCGCTTCCGCACGCAGTGTTTTAAGCCCCTTGTTACCACAAACCCCAAATGCCATTGGGTTTAGAACTGGGAGATGACTGTGCTGGTAGTGACCCGGTTAATTCACTGAAATGAGACTGGTGGAATCATGGCTCTTAAAAGCTCACTTGCACATCTTTTGTTTCTTGAAGTTGAAGGGGGGGAGGGAGGGAGAAGTCTTGATTGTAAACACCACATGTCCCTATGGCCATTACTAACGCCCTCCCGCACCGACCTGACAACGACATGACAATTGACGTGCGAAAGAGGAATTTGGCCAAACGAGGGCCTGGAACACGGGGACGTCGCATCGAGTCAGTGGAGTGGATCGTCTTCATTACCATTGCCACACCATGAGTGGTGCTAAACTGATTAAAATA
>CM057160.1:5956463-6084108 GCA_029962745.1 Echinometra lucunter
TCTCACGATGGCTATCACTTCCTTCCCCGCTGGTAATTAGCGATCCGGTCGCTGAATTGCTGCGAGAGGCGATTTTGCTTTCATGCATTGCTAATGTGCCGCTCTGCCGGGGTTGGAATGTATCGCAAGAGACGAACGAGGATGCATGGTTTTAGAGGGACCTTGATACTGGTCGTTCCTACAGGACCTGGCCACTTCTACGGAAAATTCACTTTGAATTGATTTCACACCCTCGTTCTCCTCAACGCCTCGAGTTGAGCAATCTTGCTGCTTTATACCCTTATCTGTTCCACCACTTTCTTGCAGATAGCATACTCTTCTGCCAGCAATTCACTTGATTCTGATTACATAGAGGGCACTTTTAAAATATAATTTCTAAAAAAAAATTTAAGCATTACTTTGAATATTTTGACTTAACTCAGCAGTACAGTCTCATAAAAGTGACTTGGTTTTCAAGCTGAAACAGACATGCTTAGCATGTAATCATGTCTGCATTTTAAGACTAACACATCCCTGTAACTAACCTAGCTCTTGGTGAATATTTCTTTCAAAAAGGATTCTTTATTCATCTGGGTCAAGCAGTCCTTCATGACCTGTTTAAGGACATTGGGCAGCCTTAATGCAGGGCATACTTATCCCCATGCATCATTTCTGCGAGAGCAAATTGCGCTTAAATGAGCCATTCATAGTCTCTGCGAACAGACACTTCTATCAGCAGAGATGTGGTATGCCAAACCCACTTTCCTTAAAGAATAAAAAATGGGAGAGGGGGCATGATCATGTGATGTGCAGGGCATGACAGTGGAAAAAAATTGGCCAAAATATCTACAGGCCCTACTATAAAATAATAATATGAGCACATGTATGCAGACCTTCAAAATTGCTATGTGGACCCCTACCCCCCCCCCCCAAAAAAAAATCTTACTTATATGGACCCTTCTGATCGGATGGATGGAAGTGAATGTCAAAGGGAATAATAACTTCTTTTTCAAAATGTAAAAAAAGAAGGTAGAATCTGGTGAAATATTGTTTCTATGAATCACCACTGTCCAAATATGTGGTCAAATCTTATCATGTCTTTCTACCCTATGTAGCATTGATGGAACAGCAGCAAAAGAATGAGGAATAATTGAAGAAGGTGCGTTACGCAGCGGCACTATAACAGGGCCAGACTTTGATGTTCACCAGGTTAATGAAAAGAGAATTGGGGGGGGGGGCTGGCTGAACTATCTCAATATCTGGAATAGTTGACATTCGTTTCCATTAGATTGGGCTCATTTGCTCCCGTTGCATTCCCACTGTGTTTGATTCTTGACCCATATACATAATGGATACTACCATGTCTCAATCCCTTATATTAAACCCAGAGCAGTGCATAGTTTTCTTACAGTCAGAATGATCAGCTTTCACTCCTCAAATTGGCAACAATTAATTTCCACTCCTACATGTATGAAAAAAAATCAAAATGTGCAAACATGATTTGATAACCATCTGAAGAAATTTGGAAACTTTACAAAATTGCGATTTGCACAAGATAAGTGATTACATATTTCGCACTTTGTTGCAATTACAGAGTTTAATGAGTAGCTACAATCAATAGCTCTCATTTGTATATGGTGCAATGTACTGCATTGGAAAGAAAACTGAAACTGATCTGTGAATTTTACTTCTTTCCCCTCATGCATTTTATTCTTATCATTCTGGATTTAAGGTACTGTACGACTATCACTATAATGTGATGCCGCATGAATGCTATGACAACATATCTCCACAGTAAAATTTTCCTCCACTGAGTATCAAACACTTAACCTGGACAAACACTACCATTTACATACAATTGTGATCCTAACCTTAAACCTAACCTTAACCTAACCCAAACCTAACCAAAAACCTATACTAATTGCAAAACTAACCCTTACCCTAACCCTATATCTGACATATAACTCCCAAAACTATGCTGCTGGAACATATTGTACCTACCTTCTTAACCTTCTCACAGTTTCTCAGGAAATATTATCATGATATTCGTATAACTCATACCAAACATGATTCTCTTCTTCTTTTTTTTTTCTCCAAGATATCTATTAGACCATGCTTGAGTGACGGCATACTATAAGCTACAGCATATAAGTGGAGAAATGTTAGCGAGAATTTCCCCTTGAGAGCACACGAGAAGGTCAATGAATACAGAACTCATCTAGACACCGTCTACCCACCGCACAAAAGCAGTCCTGGCTGCACTTTCAAACCTTTTGATGAATATCGTGGCGTATCATCCTTGCCGATTTCTCCGAATTGGGATGTTAGGTTTTTGACTTGATCTCTGATTTATGGAATTTAAGTTGTCCGCAGGCAACCGCAGCAATGGGAATGCATGGGACTATAAATCAAAGCTGGGTTTAATAACTGATATGGATGAGGATAAAAGGTATATTAATGTCAAGCTGCTACAAATGGAAAGAATTCCAGCATTCCAATTGATTCAAACAAGTTGTCAGCAAATTTGCTTGATGTGTTATCAATATTTTCGAGAATAACTGTTCAGGTATGTGTATTGTTTGTTTTTCTAAAAGGAATGTCAATAACGTATATAATCAAGTTACATTACAGCCAGCATATTTTGCTCCATTCACAAACTCCAAAATAAGAAAGATAATACATCATAATACCAGGTATTAGTAAATACTTAAAACTGAGTGTAACATCACAAGCTTTTCAAATTTGCACTGGCAAGTACAATCCACACTTCTTCAAATCTAAATATTGATTAAAAAGCTATATATTTGCATATAACATTGCATTTTTTAAAAAAATGATGATAATAGCCATTTGAATAGCCCTCTTTCCACTTGACTCTCAGTGCTTTGAAACTGAATTTAAAGGAGAATGCAACCCAGGCATCAGTGTTGCTTTTAGTGAATAGAGATGGACAATCTGTTCAAGAGTTATGAATTTGAAAGTTCAGGCAAATCCCTATTATAGGGATCCTTGAGTTGGCAACTTTGCCAGCATCTGTGATGTCATTGTGTACAACTCTCCATTCATTTTGTGCACAAAAGAAAAGCTTGTTATATTATAATTCCTCATTACAGGAAAGTGATTTTTCCACACATTTTTGCTACCATGCGTCGTTCATCACAAAAAAAAAAAAAAAAAAACCAAAAAAAAATGTGCACAAAATACAAGGCAAACATGTTCATGGAAAATGGGAATTAATTCAGCCAAATTCAACAACGACTACACATTCCCAGTGGAAATTTCGGAGTGATTTCTAACAGTCAAATTTTCCATAAATTTCAATAAATGGCGGCTCTGAAGTAGAAATTTATGGCCATGCTCCTGTGTGTGGATCATAGAGAAGTGAAAGGCACTTGAAGAACAGACAGTGTTCTGTGTGCTTCAGGAAGTTGGAGGAGAAGCCAGGAAGCCAAGAGAGGGGAACGGAGGAAGTATGAATAGGAGAGAGAGAGAGAAATAGAGAAAGAGAGAGGGAGGAAGAGAGAGAGAGAGAAAGGGAGAAAGAGAAGAGAGAGCAAGACAGAAACAGAAAAAATAAAGACAGAAGAGGAGAGAGAGACAGACGACAGACAAATGCAAAGTTTAGAAAGGCAAGGTAGGAAAAAAAAAAAAAAAGACAGGAAAAACAGAAAAACAGAAAAATTGTGCAAATGAGAAGAAACATGAACAATCTGAGAGAGAGGGAGGGAGGGGGATGAAGAGGGAAAGAGTAAATGAACAAAGTGGAAATACAAAAAGAAAGAGGACTGAAGGTAAAGTGAGCAAATAACATTAATGACAGAAAAATCTTGAGAGGCATATAGCAAAAGGTAACATGAAATAGGATTGAAAGGCATGATTTAAGATAGCAGGGAAAATCTGACAAATAAATATCATAAGTAAAACACAGAATACAGAATACCAGCTTCTTTGAAGTTTTCCAGCCATAAACACTCCAATGCATGAAATATTCATTCAGTAGTTGGAAAGGAAACTTTCCATAAATTCATGAACTTGGCATCAGCTAAGCATCAGTCAGGTAGAGGTCAAAGTTCAGATAACAGGATGAACTTTCTACAGTTCTAATCCATCATCACCGTATTTCCTTCCACATCTCATGACATCAAAATATTCATCTCTAACAAAAATAAACACTAGTGGTATTACAATTTCATCTTAAAGATTTATTATAAAAGCTATTATTTAGTACTAAGGATAAACTTTAGTTCCGGCCATGCCACTGGTGTATATTTTGAGATACTGAAATCCTACATAAAACTGATAAAAACATCAACTCAATCTTGCTGAAAAGCACATGAACTGACACAGAAATGGGTATATGGGACAATACATAAATGGTCTGCCAAAATCAAGCTGCTTTTGTCATATTTTGAATACAAGGGCGCTTGAAAGGCAATCCTTTTCAGGGAACATTTCTACTATCACATATTTTGAAAATGGCAAAAAAAAAAAGAAGAAGAAAACACACAGTTCATTACACCTTTCCCAGAACTTTAACAACAGTTCCCTTTTTTTACCTTCATTTGGTTTGTACCTTTGTGGACTTTGTCCAACACTTAACGATGATTGTACATCGACATAGAACTAAGTCTGTTACTAACCCAAGAAATTCTTTTATCATTAATCATTTCTTTTGTTGACTCAGGTGTTCAACTGCAATAACTTCAAAAGCAAAATGGCAGCAGTGAAGGTGGACTATCTCTTCAAGCTAATAAATTTCCTAACCAGCCCTTCTCATCATTAATATCACTTTGAGGTTAGCTGAAATATTTTTCACTTGAAGAGATACACCATATTTAACATTTTATTGATATAAAACCTCTTATTCTCTTCAATTGTACCAAATATGGATAAATGAAAACAGAGGGACTGACATAGAATCCTCTGGAAATATACTAACTTTGTATAAAGCCAATGTAAAGTGATATAAATTATAGGTTAGCCTACAAATATACATACAAGTGTATGTGGGGCATTGTGGGCCTATACAATAATGTCTGCCAGGGGAAGAAGGGGGTTAACTCTAAACAAGTTGAAAAACATGTGACTCTGCCCAGACCACATATAGCCCCAACATAAAATAATTAATATTACCATCACCTCTGCCAATCATACATGTACATGTACGTTTGAATTTGGGTATAGTGATAGGTGTATGCCCACATGTACATATGGGTGAATGGATTCTGAGTTTAAGAAATGTGTAGGCTCGTGTCTATTTCTGGAGGGTTGTGCTCTAGTTAATTTCAGCAGATGATCTGAAATTCTTAGTGTCATGCGAAGAGGCCCACCATTTTTTTTTTCTTCATGTTTTAGTCTTTCATTGTTCTGAGTTCCTTTGTAACATGAGCATAAAGGTCTAAATAGGGTTATGACTAATCTTTTGCACAAGATAGGACCCAGTGGGAATTCTACATTGAAAGAAATCAATGGATCCCACACAAATTCCTTCCCCTACATAAAGATGTACATAATGACCAGACAGCTAGCCCCACCCATACATAGTCACATAAGTACATTAAAGTATAAGTGCATGGCAAACATACTTTACATGGATGTACACATGATCTCAATACACACAAAAAATCAACATTAATTCATGTGCAATCCTACATATGCAAAAAATATTTTGGTGAAAATTGATATGAAGAGCAGAAAAGCACACAAAATCTTCTCAAAGCAATGCCTGTCATTTCTAAGATGTCAAACAGAAAAACAGGCTTCATTTATTCACATCTACTGCGATTTGCGAAAAAAATCTATTTCTACTTGTGTCGACATGTTTTTAGTCCTATTGTGACCATTACAATGGAGACTTTGCCCGGGTGAGGCAAATAACAGGTTGTCGCGTAATATGTCATTTGGGAAGCCCCTAAAATCAGGGTACTTTATATGAGGTGATGTATTTGCATACTAAATAGAAAGTGGGCGGTAGGCCTACACCTTACATGCGCTTCAGTGAAACCGTGCCTATTCTCTGTGTGAATTATCATTTAGACTATGATGGTTTGAAGAAACAAATAAAGATGGGGGTGGGTTAATTCAATAGTAAGCCCACAATAGTGAAAAAATATACACAGGGGAGCAGGAGGCAGTTTAGCTTGGAAAGTTATAATGTGGTCTGGCAAAAAAAACCCAAAACAAACAAACAAAAAATGAAATGAAGATAGACATGTACATGTACATGTGTAGGTCTACTTGCTGATTACAATTTTTTGTTTCATATCAATCTTGCTTTCCTCAGCAATGACGTCACTCAACTTTTCTGATCAATGAAATTTTCCAGTCATACAGTTTGCCATTTGGAATCATTGCATCACAGATAATATGTCCTTATGATCACAAGGCTCCACACAAACCTTCTTTGTGTATGTATGTATTGAACTGTGTTAAAATTGTTGAATTTTAATTCATAACTTTAATTAGTTTTTAAATTTTAACTTACATTTTTGTAACCCATGTGTCCCAGACTCTTGTTGGTATAAAGCCCTAATTGAGGGAATACAGGTAGTGCTAGAATTGAGTTTTAGGACAGGTATAAGTCTAGGGTAACAGGGAGGTACAATCTTTGCCCTAGGAGTTAACTGGGGTATTTGTATTGCATATGACCATACAGTAACTGTCACCAGAGCATGTATCATACAACCACATCATGAATATGAAATGCCCTAGCGAGATAGCGAGCTCGTCTGCCAAGGCATCATGATTTATCAATACTTTTCGAATCCCCACTGTCCTTAACTGCACCCTACATTATTTCAATCAATGATATGTTATTAGTCTGCAGAAACAAAACCATGTCAGTCACACTATGTCACCAGGGAGGTGGAAGGAATCACGAAGGCCTGAACTCTTGACAAGGAAACCTAAGTCCACAGGCCCTGTACTACAGCAGTTCCATTCTGTCAGAGCCAGAGGAAAAGCCAGAGGAAACCTAGGTTAGGCTTCACTCCAAACACAACATACTCCCTGGAAGTGTCGGATTAGGGTCTGAACATGCAGACTGGGTTTGATGGAGAATACACTGCAGGGATCAATAGCATGTTCTGTGGGGACACGACCATTAGCATAATCTGTGCATGCATGGATAATGCTGCAGATTATGGCCCCATTGAGGGGTGGGTACAAAAACCACTATCTACCACTAGTACTGGTAGGGGTAATCTATTGCACCTCCGGCTGTCACATTCAAGAGAGAGTGGAAAGGCACTCAGTGGGCAAACATGCACCATAGAACTCTGCAATACTTTGCCATTAAAAATGTCAGTGGTGCTTTTAACAGACTAAAGCTGAAAAGGGTGAAATGCAAAATTCCATTACCAGTACTCCAACAAAAATAAACACAAAGTCATGAGAAAACTTTATACTGCAACAAGAAGTACTAACCCTTCCGGCAAAATTATTTTTTTTAAAAAAGGAAAAGAAAAAATTCAATTCGTAAAACTTAAGAATTATAGAACAAGCAGGCTCAGTCCTCGAGTCTGACTGGACTCAAGAGATGTAGAAAGTTTGTTTACATTTTTATTGGTCAAAGAAACCCATCTACAGATCTACTTACATAAGAACTTTTATCTACTTTAGAAGACTCCTTTTCCCAGTTCTAACTCAAGACCTTTGGGTTGTACAGAGGTTCTTTCATTCGTCAACAATACAAAAGTATGCAAACCTGCTCGTAATTATTCTCACTACTACTTTTGCAGAAGTTTTGAGAGAGAGTTCCTACAAAAGGTTGCAAGACCCATGAGTCTATCCATACACAAACATGAACACACATACTGTACCAATATAGGACTTACACACACTGCACAGACCAACATACATTATATATGTAATATACTGCGAGAAAATCTTGACTACTTGTACTCCCATCCAGTGTTGTGATTCTCTACCAGACTGGCAGTGTTTTGGAGTGGAGCTATGGGGGTCAGGTCAGGTCGCGATGGGTCACTGAAGGTCACTTAGGGTGGCCCAAACTTTTGTGTCACACCCAGAGGGTTTCATGGAACTCTGCTATGAACACACATCACAGATTATGATATATGCTGGCAGGACTGCTGTTCTTGGAATTGATCTACTGCTTTCTTGTTCTCTCTCTCTCTCTCCATCTCTTTCCATCATGACATTATGAATATTCTACTTCATACAAGCCTCTATACATTTATTTTCTAAAATCTGATAAAATGATTGAATACTGCCCTCAAACTATATATACATATCTTATGCAATATACAATTTTCCAAGTAATAAAAAGAAACCATATTGTAATTTTTTATGCAGTAGTTGTGACCATTCTGCTTCTTGTATGTAGGCTTACAATTAACTTACATGACACAGGTTTACGATGATAGCCATTCATCTTAACCCACTGTTTTCTTTGCTATAAACATAATACTGACTTTAAAATGTGGTTATTCATTACACTATACAGTAATAATCAATGCAGCTTTTTTATGAATAAACAGTCACATATCCACACAATTTTCATACAGTGTACTTCCATAATTATCCATACATAGCAGTCTTATAATTAAAGCACACGGGAAGTATGTTTCATGGTCTAAATGATTTGTGAATTTTCCATTAAATTACATTGCAGCAAGGCCATAGCATCATATAAATAATGGCTGAGAGAGACGATCAAATACTGTGCAATGCACACTCACTCATTTGACTATTGTGGGATACTGCAATTCCAAACAGTGACAGGAAACGCAAGTTTGAATCGGACGGTGAGGCTATGTCAGGGCCAGTATCGCAGGGCCCAGTCTGTCACCAGAGGAGCTTTCCACCAGAGGAATGCCTTTCAGCAGCAAAACTCAGAATGGAATTTACTACTTTTCCTACTGATCCTTCCACACACGCAACCTCTCTATCTATCTATCTGCCTGCCTATCTGTACAGTTAGGCTGCATTGCCCTGCAGACTCATCGTACATAATGCTCATACACATTACACGTCTATCCAAAAGGGATACGAGACATGGTATACATGTACTTGCAGATTATAACGGGGCAATGGAATGAATAGTAAAATTTTGTTGCTCTAAAGTTTGGTTTATTTCATCAGCAGCAAATCTCTGAAACAAATTTACTAACTTTCCTGCTGGTCCTTCCATTGATATTGAACACTAAATCTTTCTTTACCATGGATTCTGTTTGGAAACGATATGATCTGCAATCTCACTATCCTCTATGTTAACTTGCACGCATCCGTTATTAGAGTCCTCAAAAACATATCTACCAACGTACAAAATTGATTTGTCGCATATACTTTCAGACTGTAATTGGATAATATGAACTACTGGACTGAACTAATTCATCATACGAACTACTGCATAAGTTGATACTTTTTATTTAAAAATATTTTGATGAATGTTGGGCATATTTATAACAGGGAAATTAAACAAATAAGAGCATGAATCTTGGTGTTTTCCTTCATTTAAGTTGTTTGATTTATTTATCAAATCACATATTTCTGAACCCCTCAAGTACATCATGTAGGCCTACATTGTACACTGTAAGCCTTTATTAGACTACAAAATAAGCAATTAAAACAGAAGATAAACAAAGATTACTGTTATGAATCATCTTCATGTTCAATTCAAGACTAGGATTACAAGGAGTAATAGACTGGCATGGCTTCGTCAAACAAATTGCACTACACTGGACATAAGGAAGGGCTAATCTCTCTTTCTCTCTCCGCCCGACCATTATTTATTTGTTGAAATATCACAGAGGGATGGAAATCTCATTACACTTGAGCTGGCTGCGAGAGGTGGAAAAAAATACGAGGCCCTAACACGATCTGCTTGGTGTAGGAAGATAGGAGTGTGAGATATATATCTCAACTAGGATGAACAGTGATGGCAGAACAATGCGGAAAATTAGAGTGGAACTTGCTCGTAAATCACGGCCATATGGGAATGCAGTGTGGGCCTGACAGCAGGTCTTGCGTTTCTCCTCCACTCACGCACACTGCCCCGCTTCCGCACGCAGTGTTTTAAGCCCCCTTGTTACCACAAACCCAAATGCCATCGGGTTTAGACTGGGAGATGACTGTGCTGGTAGTGACCCGTTTAATTTCATTGAAATGAGACTGGTGGAAGCATGGCTCTTTAAAAGCTCACTTGCACATCTTTTGTTTCTTGAAGTTGAAGGGGGGAGGGAGGGAGAAGTCTTGATTGTAAACACCACATGTCCCTATGCCATTACTAACGCCCTCTCCGCACCGACCTGACAACGACATGACAATTGACGTGCGAAGAGAGAATTTGGCCAAACGAGGGCCTGGAACACGGGGACGTCGCATCGAGTCAGTGGAGTGGATCGTCTTCATTACCATTGCCACACCATGAGTGGTGCTAAACTGATTAAAATAAGAAGGTTGCATGTGCAGACATGTCCCAGTGGACGATAAAGAGGGCTGGCTAAGATAGATGGACGAAGGCAAACAATCTAAGCTGTGTACACACGCAGGACTTCATCACGTAACGACTGTGATAAAGAACTCCTGCCAAGTTCACTCCATTTCCAGGGCATAATGCTTCAGAAAGAATTTTGACAACTTAAGACGCTACTCAACCTGTGATACAGAAGAACAAACAAAAACAAAACAAACCAGAAACTACGAAGGGTTTTGATCCTTGATGACATGTGACAGTAATTTTTCAAAAGGGTCAGAAGTTCATTTATGGTTAGAAAATCAGTGTGACTAAAAATACAGATTTCTGAAAAGGCTGAGGCTGAAAGAGAGCATCAGGAATGTGATTTTACTCTTGAAAACTTTGAAAACTTCAGAATTTACCCACAAAGCTCCAAAGAAATGTTTTCGTGAATGACAAAAAATCTGGGAAGAGCTTCTAGTTCAGAGCAAAAAACATCTTTAATACTGGAAGTGGGGGAAGATATTAAAAGAGAGCAATAAGCTTAATTTACGAATCAGCTCCAAAAATGTTACCTCATTTAGCTCTCATAACCTGCCCATTTACATTATCCAGAAATGCAAATGTAGTCCCACTTATGTGATTTACATGCTGGATATATCATGGCAGTTTGACAACTGAGGAATCCAAACCAACTGTGGGGGAAAAGAAAAGCCATAAATCACATGTATGGTTCAATAAAATAACCTTGGCATAGGTGTACCCGCAGTGCTTTCAGCCATGTCCTGAATTTCCTTCGAACTCTACGTCTCCTTTTCCAAACCGTGACAAACCCACTTCTGAAGATGAAAAAAAAATGCCTTGCCTTCTTTTATGTGTTTACATAGAAAGTGCCAGGGCAAATACATAAATTGTCTGTGTAGTATGCACAGACACGCATGCATAACATTTGTACGATCCGCACTAACATGATAAAATAAAAGAAACTGAAAAAAAAGAGGACAAGAAAAGGAGGAACGGGAACAAGCCAAACATACTTGAAGGGGATGATTTATTCTGTCAACGGTAATGACTGAATTATTGCAACTGATATTTGCTCTCCTTTTCAAATCCAAGTGACAGTTTCGTGGCGTGCTGGTTCTTCACAGCCACAAATCCAAGCAATGATCACACAGGCACGTACATGTCTAATGCTAACTTTTCTGGAAGCATGTCAACAGCTTTCTGCTTGTAATTGAAAATCTACTTCTGACACATGAATGCCGTGTAGAAAGGCCAAACCAACACTTCAAGTATAAAGGCTTTTGATCAAATTATTCAGTACATCAAGTTTTGGTCTTATATCAATTTACTAGTATGGGTGCAAAAATCAATAAAGCCTGACCGTCTTGTTGTGACTGAATTAAACAAAGTAACTTTGATATCTGCCCCAACCGAAAAAAGAAAAAATTACAGGAATTTTCAGTAACCTGTTGACATCTGCCAAGAAATGATTCGCTTTAAGCCTACTGCAATACCAGTAAATAGAAAAGCAACAGGTCAGAGAGGCACATGAAGGGGTACTGTAAATGTGGAGTATTTCCCCGTGTGGAAATTTTTTGCGCATTTCCCAGCACGACACTTGCTCGAAAATAAAACCGTGCGAAATATTTTGTTTATTTTGTACTTGATTACAGCTATCCTAATTGTACATGAAAATTAGAAATGGTCGATCGTGTTTAACTCAGCTGAATGCAAATAATTAATCATGTGAAAATTTCTGCTTTTACAGTATTCTTTAATAATCAGCAGTGCACTTGAGCTATAGAGAAGCAAGAGTTACATGTATTATTACAGGAGCCAACATTAACCTGTACCCTGGTTATCTGTCAGACTGGTTTCAAGTTCTCCACACCTCCTTTCTGAGAAAAAGATTCAAGGCAATTCTTTCAACTCCACCAAAACATCCCTTGCAGATGCACATGTACCTTATACCCAGAACAGGACGAGCGAGCTAGCTGGGCTGCCACCCTGTCCCAGCCCAGCCATGCAGGGCACTTCTCTACAATTTATGGCCACATAACTGGGGGCAGTTTAGTTTATTATGCCATTAGGTAGATCTGTTGCTGATGCTAATGGCCTGGCCACATGCCACATTCCACTCATCAAGTCCATGGTGGAGATGGGGGGAGGGAGAGGAGGGGGGGGGGGGGGGGAGAGGAGGGGGAGGGGCGGGAGTGGAAGGGTAAAATGGGGAATGACGGGGAAGAAGCAAAGAGTACTGAATGGAAGAGGAGAGGGAGGGGAAGAGGAAGGTAGGCCTGGGAGGCAACTCATTATCACCCTTCCCTCTCCTCATCTCCTCATTATCCCACTCCATGAAAAAATACAATACATGGGAGCAGTGAGCGATTTACCCATGGAAAGCTCCTACAGAACTCTAGAAAACTAAAAACAGAGTTAAGGTTAAAAATAAAAAATGATATCTTGTTTATGGCTTCTATTCTTGATATAGCTCTTCCGTCTTCTCCACCACCTCCTCATCCTCCTACGATTCTACAGTAGACAGGAAAACATCATGTTCATGCACAACAAGGCTGCTTTTAAGTTTTAATCATATAAATGTAAGATGTCTCGAGATAACAGGAATAGCTCTGAGCATACCATCAGAGCACGAATGTCAAATTAACATCTTGAAATATGAACAAGCAAGAAAAAATGTGAACAGCAATCTCATCACTTCTCTTATTTTGTAATTATCTGTGCTACTGTATTTTGATGGAGCGAATTGTACTGTTAATCTGTATTTGATGCTGGTGGGAGGAATAAGAACAAGCAAGGAAAAATGTGAACAACAATATCACTAATAGAACTCTCTTTTCTTTTCTCTTTTTTATATTTGTATGAGAACTCTCTTTTCTTCACATCATCTAGACCATAAGGGGCCCATTGCATAAAACTTTTGCCGCAGTTTTTTATGGCAAAATTTGAGGAAACTACGGCAAAATAAAAATTGCCATAGTTTCCATTACATAAAAATTTGCCAGACTTTTTTTTGCCAGAAAAAAGTCTGGCAAAAGTTTTATGCAACAGGCCCCTGGGGAGGCAAATGGCAAGATTAATCTCAATTAAACTGTAGTCTGTAGATAGTGATGAATGGTTTAACAAAGTCACTGAAATCAAGCAAACTAAATCGGCTCATTTCATTTACATCCTTCCAGCAACATATCATCTTTTGCATCTCGTATTGCTATCTGCATGAGGAAAGAAAAACTTCTAGGGCCCGTAACACAAAGGTTTGCGATCAATCGCAAATTCAAAACAACCATTGTGATTGGTCCAGGGTAACCTTTTTAAACGAGATGCGCATGAAACAATGATCTTGATTGGCTGTTACAACTTTGCGATTGCAAATCTTTGTGTTACGGGGTGCTATTCATGTAATTAAAATATGAAAGAAAGTGTTTGGGGAAGTAAGATTAGGTAGTAAATGAAAATTGGTGCATAACACAATATTTTGAAATCATAACAATTGATAAGAAATCCAGTCAGTTTTTTGAAGAGCACATGCACTTCACATAGAAATGAGTATATGGGACTACACATATTAAAATGTTTGAAAACTCAAGCTGTTCCTTGTTTTATTTTGTATATGGGGGCATTTGAAGAATAATCCTTTTCAGAAGAGGTTTTTACTATGATATTCTTCCAAACTGACATCAAAAGACTGAGAAAGGTCAGTTCACCTCCTCTCAGAAATCAAGCTTTTCTTTCAATTTTTTTGGCTCTTTATTTCATAACAGCTCCTTTTATCAACACTCTGAAGGTAATTATGGCAGCAACCATCACACAACATCCTTGAACACATATGGTACAGATCACAAATTACTTGCAAAAAGGGCACTAATAAGGCACAAAAAATATTTCAAACCTGTTAATTATGCTCATCAGTCCCGCCTAATGACATCTTTGCTGGTAAAATAACAGCTCTACGGAAACCTCACAATTAAGACCATGGGAGAAACAAGAAGGCCACGATTGTATGACTTTTTGAAGAAACGAAATACCCCGTATTCTAGGGAAAATGTTTTCCATGAACTTAAAAATAGTGAACAAACAGTAAAACACATATACATGTATCTCCTTCTTCTACATTTTAGGTGCTGAATTTTAAATACAAAATAAATGAAAATTCCAAGTTTGTGAGGAACTAAGGTTAAATCTAATACACTTTGAAGTCAAACACTTGATAAAATAAGCCTGCTTACATACTGTACACATATCATATGGCACATTGTTTTGTTTATTATCCAAACTGCATAATGCCTCCTACAGTACACAAGTAACTCTTCACTTGAGACAAAAACATGTAAAATATGTGAAAATACAGATCACTTCTTGGATAATCTGTACTATATGGGCCTCTTGGATTATGTGCTGTGACAACCATGGAATATCCTGTACATAACGAATCAGAAACATCTTTACTCGACACAGCACAGGAGAGGCATTATTATACAGCATGGGGTCCAGCAGGCAGCCGTACAGTATCTTAGATAGTACTAGAGCAAGTGACAGTCATGGGATTGTTAACAGCCCGCATTCCTCGGGTACCATCTTTTCTAATCTATCCCGGGTGCTAATTAGCCAGCGTTGTACGCTCAGATTGGCATGCCTGCTATTTCAGACGAATAACAATGTCACAGTTGTACGAACAGCATGAATTAATTAGAAGATGATGGCAGCCTCTGAATTGAATCTGACCTTTGACCTACATGGAGGATGCAAACCCTTTGACATAATCTTCCTTCCCTTTCGTAACTCCTGTACTACTGCTACAAGAGTTGTACCTGGTGAAAATCGCTCCGCGTCAATATGTATGCTATTAAGCAGATTGAATCTGACCTTTGACCTACATGAACAGAGCTGCCAACCCCAGTTGGACAAAAATCCTATTCTTTATTTCTTTTTATCCTATTTTCAAGCCCCAAATCCTATTTGTTTTAAATTTTGAAACATCTAACAGTATAAAGAATCATTCTTACAAGTTTCAAAAATCCTATTTCAATGGGAAAAATCCTATTCAGTGTCATATTCCCCTTAAAAATCCTACTAAATAGGATAAAATCCTATTAATTTGGCAGCTCTGCATGAAGGATGCTTCACGTCAATTTCCTGCGCTAACCAAATTCTAATCTTCAACCCTAAACTGTATCCTAATCCTAACCCTGCATATATTTCATACAAAATAAAGCCTGGAGCAATTGTCACCAGAGCACAGGTCGAAGCATAGGTTGGACGTGCCATCTACAATAAGTTATTCAATGACTTTGAATGGAATTTCTATATTATTGGGATAATTATACAGTTATAGTAACTACAACTCACTATAACCTTGGAAAAAATGGTGGAAGGAGCATTTGATATACATGTACATGTAGGAGAGAATGGTATGTATTACATTCTATGACATACCATCAACTTTCCACAACAATATCTGTTTCCAACCAAAATGACAAAACATGTAGAAATAGCAGTACTTAGCAGACCAGCAGTAGACTTTACTGGAACTTGTTTAGCACAAGGCTAATCTGCCACAAGGTCCAACCAAGGCCATCTGATAAGTCCAAGAGCATGATACATGTAGGGTCCAAAATTATTTTTAAAAATACTTAAGATATAATTTGCAAAAGAATAATAACAACATCAAACTCCTTGGAATGCATTATTCTTCTGGAATTCAAGGACAAGAATGGCACATCTTCAAATTTCCTCCTGTATCTTTTCTTTTCATTTTTTCATGATCATTTCTCTATTATTTTTTTAATCATTCTTTTATCATCTGAAGGTACATGTACAGAACCACGTGTAGAGAGATACATGTAAAGAGAACGCCCACCACAGATCCTACATATTTGTTTCGGGGCTAACTGGTAGCTGAAGAGTTAAATTTATCTCTTCTGAACAGAAGCTGTTAACTCAGTTAACCCTTCCCACTCCACACCCTTCGAAGGGTACACTCTACATGGGGATTCATTACCGTCAAAATTACTGCAATTAAGTCGAATTATCTGATTTCTGTGGAAGCCAACAGCACTTCCAAAAGTACAACAGCCTAGATCCAGTTTCACAGACTACCAGCAAGCACAGAGAAGTTGAATGGGGTTATCAGAGGCAGACAGAGTATCCAGAGTCTCCGAGTTCAGCAAACTATTCAGACAACTGGCTGGCATGAATGTGACAAAAAAAGGTTTTAAGTAATTCCAGACTGTACAGGGCCTGTGGGACAGAAGGGCAATATGGAAGTAGCAGTGGTAGTACACTTTATTGGAAAACTTATTTATCATAGCTTTAACCCACTGATAATAGAAAGTCCACATGTGGTTTGGCCTAATAACTTTGGATACAGAAACCTAAAAACATACCAAATACATGAGCCGAAAAAGGAAATAAATGTGGTTGCATCAGTATTTGCCATTCAATGCTGAAAATTCTTAAAGGAAAAAAGCACTCTTAACTTGGCAAATTGTTAACTTAACAAACTTTCCATCAGTTTATATTCCTTACAGTTACGTGATTTGGGGTAAGAAAAATATAGCTATAAAAGAAAAATAATGGTGTTGCCAATTTGAAGAAAAGTTGATTCAATTAGGCTTTGAATAATTCCTGTCATGAATGGCTTAATCTCCAACATGATTGAAAAAATGATAGCATTTTCAGAGATGTTAAATGAAAGGAAATTAGGAATGCACGCTCATAAATAAGAATCTATCCATAAACTCTCAAGGATTACCAGATTCAAATCGGGGGGAGGGGGCATTTTTATCAAGTGTCTTGTCAGTGATTTTTACTGACAAATTTGCTCTCAGCCAATCAGATGCAAGGATTTCAGTAACTTCAGTAAAAATCACTGACAAGACACTTGATGAAACACTCCCCTGAATTTGAACAGAAATGGTACAAATATCAATTGGAAGTTGATATAATTCAATGCAAATCAATGTCTATCCCATAAGAATCATGAGAAACACTGCTTATTCAGAAATCAGAATGTAATGGTTTAACAGACTATTATTCTTCCCCTATTTGATGAAATAATGCATCCTAATTGATTTCCATCAAAGCAAAATTTGATGTGAAACCTAATCCATCAGTATCCTCGTAGAAGACAATTTAGAGATCTTGCATTTCCTACTGCAGTATAGTTTCCAATAATTAAATAATAGCATTTGAGGCAAAGTAATTTCTTTGCAAATCTATACTTGTCCTTCTTCTGGCCTGTATATTTCGTTCTTGTATAGTACATATAACGTTATTATCTAACATCTCTATGGGCTTCCAAAGGACTTTGGAAATGTATTTCCATATACATGTAAGAGCATTCTCTGGGAAAATACCATGGAGCAGGGAAAGAAAGCAAAGCATTAAGACATCTTGGAAAACTTAAATGAGAGAAAAGATTTTTTAAAAAAATCTATAAAGAATTTCACTTTATAGTCAGTAAATACAGATCTCCAGAGAGCAGGAAAAAAAAAAAAAGATCTCTCTGACTCCATGAACAGCACGAAATACATGTACATGTACATTAAGTCTTCTGGAACGATAAAAAATCAAACAAAAGAAAGGATGACCAACCATGGAAAGATCTTTCAGAGAAGTGCGACATGAAGTGTTCAGCAAACCATTGCCTTGTCGCCTCAACCGATCTCTCACTCAAGCATTCCTGGATCTACATACAAGTACGAGGGGAAGAGCTGAATGTTGGAAATTCAGCGTATACTGAGGTCGGATAGGAAAGGGCAGAACGAGGAGAAAGTCGGGGGGTGAAGGAATATAAAATGAAGCTGTTGAGAATTGGGTTGAGGGCTTGGCGAGAATACATGAATGAGAAATCAAGTAGAGGCTCACTTCTGGCCGCCGTACAAGAGCACTCCAAATTCACTGACCTGCTCGTGTCCCCCATTCCCGATCAATTTAAAGGCAGTTCTGAGAACTGGCACCCAAACCACAATTTGGAAGAAACTGATGGTCCTGAGCTATAGTCTATAGTAAAAATTCAGCATGCATAGCAATTTTCATGTATTCATTTGTTTACTTCTTTGTTTAACTGTTTGATTCAAATGTTCTTTTGTTGTTTGTCTCTTCTTTTAAGTCATATTTTTTCTTCGACTTGGCTATAACCAGGAGGTGTGTGCCATTCCATTTCATTCAAAGGTACTTCTGAGAACTGGGAATTAAACCACAGTTTAAAGGAGATAAAATTCACAGGACTGATTTAGAATTTGCTACAATAAAAGTCAGAGTTCAGCACAGCAATTTCATGCATGTTGTTTATTTGTTGTTTTTTTGTTGATTTCTTTAAAAAAACATAGCTCTTTGAATTTTATTCACAGCTCTTTCAATGCTTCCTACATGCAGAGCTAATCCATCATAACTTCATTAACCCATTCGTGACAGGAATTATTTAAAGCCTAATTTGATCAGCTTTTATTCTTCAAATTGGCAACACCAACATTTTTATTTTATTGCTACATTTTCTTATAAAACGTCATGTATCTGAAATGAATGTAAATTGACGGAAATTATGATGAGAAGTCAAAAAGTTGCCAATTTGCAGGGGAAAACAGTGATTTTAAACTTTCTATCACATTGCCAATTTAAGGATTTTAATGCTCATTTTCCTTCAAAAAATTTTCAGCATCAAACAACGAATATTAACGCAACCAAAATGGGCCCAGTTTGTGTAGAATTTTTTACTCTTTCTGCTCATGTATTTGGTATGATTTTTAGGGCTTTGCATCAAAAGATATTAGGCCAAACCACAAAATGTGGACCTCTGTCATGAATGGGTTAAACAGATTGATAAATTTTGTGAGTTATAACTGAATCATTAATCCTCATCTGTCAGAACTCATCATCTTTCATATCAAATTCACCTGGAGCAAATTTCTTTAATTCTGCAAGATATGCATTTTTGTCACTACTGGTACCCAAGAATAAAATACTTAAGAAATCTTTAATCATTTATGAATAAGATGCCTGATGAGGAATAGATCATAGAGATATGCAGAATTCACGAAAGCTACACGTTTGTGAGTTATATGTGTGTCTGTCTGTGACACATTTTGAATGAACCCAGACCGAAGCAAGAAACCACAAAACGGCAATATGTTCACGTTCCTTACATGGCTACCAAGCATGTATGCAATATGCACTCGATGTTCAATGAATATCATATCTGTGAAACCGCCAGCATATATATCTCTGGATATAACAAGGGAAACCCCCTGTGCATTTAGTAGTAAGAGAAAGTGGATCCTAGGCTGCGTTCAAGCAACCATTTTTCACCCTAGAATCATGGTTTTCAAAGACGCTTAGGTTAAACCACGGTTGCGTTCAATCGATAGAAGGAAAAACAAAGAATAACGTAAGGAAAGATAGAAAAGAAGAAAAGAGAAAACGAAGAATAACATAAGAAAATACGGAAAGAGAAGAAGATGGAAGAAGAAAAGAATAACAAAGAAAGATGGAAAGAGAAGAAGATAGGAGGGAAAACAAAGAAAAAATAAGGAAACAGAAAAGAAGGTAGGGAAAAAAAGAATAACATAAGAAAAGATGGAAAGAGAAGAAGATAGAACGAAAACCAAAGAATAGCACAAGAAAGATATAGAGACTAATATTAATGATGTGGCTAAAGTTTTCCTGGGTCAAACTGCCCAGAACGATGCGCAGTGGGATGAGCATTGGATGGGCTTGAAATGAGCAAGAATCAGCGTTGATTAAAAATCGCTTGAATGCTCTCTCGCAGTGGCCGTGTTTTGTAACAGCGTTTTGATTTGTGATTCATGTTTGTGATTCTAGCTTCAAAAAAATCGCTTGAACGCACCCCTAGACAATCCAATGTAAGTGAATACAAGTCTTCCTGCAGCTGCAAGTGTTACCACATCATGTACACAAATGATTCAAAATTGAAAAGTTGTACAATCATGATTCTCAGGAAAATTCATTTGGCAAACTATACAGAACTGAAAGAGGTTGGATAGGACTATATCATCAAATGACCAGCAATCACAGCTTGGGTTACAATTTTTGAAGAATGTTTAATTTTCTGTTAAAAGAGAAGCTTCTCATTTAGAAAGGAGTAGGAGACACATGTGCATATATGATCATACTTAAGTATAGGCTTAGTTTCGTGAGAGATATCTGCATCAATTAGAAATAACTTGGAAATATTCTCGAAGACATCAAGAACAATGCAAGATTCAAAGTAAAAGAAGTGCATCATGGAGATTATTTTATCTTACCGTTTAATGGACCCAGCTGGGTGCAGCCATGGTTGTTGCTGTGGTTCCTATTGTCCCAATGTTATCAAAGCTGGCGTCTGGTCCTTCTGTCAAGTCCTGCTCATTCCTCAGGATAGTTTCCACATCTAGATCACTCCATCCCTTGAGTGGGTCAATTTGAACACTCTCCAGGTCACTGGGGAACCTGTCCCCGTGTCCCATGCCAGGATGGTGGGGATGCATGTGAGCGTGAATGTGAGGAACATGCTGAGGGGTACCGCCATTGGGGTAAGGTAGCGGGTGGTGGTGGCTGGCGGTGTGCGTGTTGTTGTGGCCATTGTTCAGCAGCATGGCCAGGTTGCTGCCTTGGTTCCCGGAAGGCATCAGCCGGTGAGGCGACGTGTGCGGGATCATGCTCTCCTCGCGGCAGCTCGGCATGGGTCGTGGCGACTGCTGCTGGCGTAAGACAGCGGCGGGCTGCGAGAACATGGGATCCTGAGGGATGATGGACTCATTGTTCTCATGCAACATATTTGTATAGCTCTGTTGCCGCATGACATATTGACTGGGAGGTAGCTCCTGCATTGGGGAACACTGACCTAGAGGACTTACAGCTGGGGTGCCCTGTTGTGAGTAATATGGGCTTTGGGTGTTACTATGGACTGGAGACATGTCGGAACCACTGTAGCTCTGTGGAGAGAATAGATATCCACCGTTGTTTGTGTGGCGGATGGCTGGTTCTACGCTTAGACTTGAATCTAGGGTCATTGCTTTGGCTAGTTTGGCTAGCTGGTCCGTGGACTGGTAGGGGTCTGGACTATCGTACGCTTGAGAAGGGGCTATGTCTTGGAAGGGAATAGGAGACATGGGTGGGACTTCATTGTCATGCATGTCTATTTCTGGATGTGTGGTCATGATTGGGGATAGACGGCCACAACTGCTTGCATTTGAGCTGGCTCGTGACCTAAAATCTGTTGTACCCAGGTTGAACGGTAGTGGGCTGGCACCTTCCTCTCCTTCTAGCTTTGGGGTGGGACTAGTGTTTCCCCATTTTGCGCGCTCCTCCAGGACCTTCTTCTTCACTCTCCCCCTCTTCCTCTCAAATTTGGAGTTTGTGGTGTCCATACTGGAGGCTCTTCTCCGGGATGACTTGCCTGGCTTAGCATCAGGGTTGATCATCCACCAGGAGCTCTTTCCGGTTCCCTCATTCTGGACTCGTACAAAGCGGCTGTGTAGAGACAGGTTGTGCCGAATAGAATTCTGTATGGGAGATTAAAAAGCAAAAAGAACGTTTCAACAACTGCACAGGCATAACATCACATCTTGGAGTAGTGCAAACAAAGAATGACATAAGAAGTAAAACTAGTGCTTAATTAACCCATTCGTGACAGAGGTCCACATTTTGTGGTTTGGCCTAATATCTTTTGATGCAAAGCCCTAAAAATCATACCAAATACATGAGCAGAAAGAGCAAAAAATTCTACACAAACTGTGCCCATTTTGGTTGCGTCAATATTCGTTGTTTGATGCTGAAAATTTTTTAAAGGAAAATAAGCATCAAAATCTTTAAATTGGCAATGTGATAGGTGGTTTAAAATCACTGTTTTCCCCTGCAAATTGGCAACTTTTTGACTTCTACTCATAATTTGTCAATTTATATTCATTTCAGATACATGACGTTTTATAAATAAAATGTAGCAATGAAATAGAAATGTTGGTGTTGCCAATTTGAAGAATAAAAGCTGATCAAATTAGGCTTTAAATAATTCCTGTCACGAATGGGTTAAAGTATGCAAAGTAGAAACATAAAGCATGTTCACTGTGCTAGAGAGACACAAATTCCAGCTCATACCAAAGACTCCAGTGCATTAACTGAAAATCACAGACATTCAATAAGAGTTTGGCACACATATGCACAGCAAAATGTGGGGACACCGAAATAAGCTCAGGGGTTCAAACAATTTTTTCTTTCCCCCGAGGATCAAATATTCATATTTCCAGGATCTTCATGCTTTCAAGATTTCGAAACACTGGGGTTCAGTGGAAAAATTTTCTCCCCAGTCCACATGAAGTTTGAAATTCAAATCTAGTATCTTGTGCACCAAAGTGTAAGCATCAAAGATATTTTTTCTTCCTATCTTGCTTGCTCATTCAATGAGGACAGGAAAAACTGATCAGAATTCACTGGATGATGTGAAAGCAATACAAGGGGTATGATTTCTTCCAAACCGGTTTACAATCAAGGATCTTTTATTACAAGTAATCACATTGCCAGCACAGGCTGCAAAGCATGTGGCATGATTACGCTGAAATGCACAAGTGTCATATTGCCCTTTCTTTCGGTAAAACCCGCCGAGCTTGAAATTGTAGAAACAGCCGCCATCTCGCTCCTCCTCGCAAAAAAAGTGGCGAACCAGATCCCGATGCGGCTCTAAGCTCTGAAACGAAAGATTAACGATGGTGTGTGCAGGGTATTAATAACCCACAATCGCTTAGCCATTCCCCATGCCCTTTCTGTGAAGCGCTTAAACGCACGTTAAAAGCGTATCACTATTACGTTCATTAAATGGGCGGCGGACCATAGAGAGAGGAGGCATGCGACGGTCACATTATCCCGCATTATCGATTTTGAAAATTAGGCTTCACAAGAGGAGACAATTTGGTGACTGGCTTAATCAGACTTTGCCATACAGCTAGGCATTGGTGTGTAATTAACAACCACTCAAATTGCTAATGACTTGACCTAAATAGGACAGCACGCAAATAGAGATAAAGGCAGAAAGTACAGGAGTCCAGGAGCGTTAACTGATTGTACAGTAGCTTCACACAGTACTATCTGAAGGCATGTAGCTCCTACATTATACTGATAGGTGTACATGATGAGTTTAACATTAATCATCTGTTTGGAGCTAGAAAGGCATTAACTCATATCATTTTATTCAGAATTAATGCCTTTTTGGCTCCAAACAGACCATAAAATAAGTTCCCTTCTATTACCTACACAAGATAAATATAAAGTGACATATTCTAGAAACCAAAATAGTCTTTTAATGCATCTTCAAAGAGAATGGATGTACATGTTCATGTACATAAAGAAGTATAAGAATTTGTATTCAAGACTGGTCAAACATGTTATGTTCCTTTCTTTCTTGAGCATAAGATAAAAGTTACAAAAGATAGTTTGGCAATCAGAATAGCCATTTAGCTTCATAGAAAATGGCTGTATACATGTAGTATAAAAAGCTAGAATTTGTGGATGAGCCTGGTTTTAAGCATGTATGTCCCTACTTTCAACATGAGATAAATATATGATATACTGGCAAACAGAATAGCCATTTATCTTCACAAAAAATGACTTTGGATGTTATAAACCACAGCTATTAACAGCTATAAAAAGAAAAGTCATACACTAAAATGAAACTGGAAGTTGATCTTATTCAAGAGGGAAAAGGGTCCACTCGATGATAAATGTTCCTGTATGATGGTGATGTATATCATGACTATCCCAAACCATCCAACTTCCTGTTACTAAGAGTAAAAGGCCTTTCATTACAGATTCAAAGAATAGAATAGAACTAGCCAGAAACCAGTCAAGTGCTAAGCTCTAAAGACCTTCGTTTTAAGCCTAAAAGTAAACTCAAATGTGATCTCTCTCTCTCTCCCCCCATGTAATGTCTTCCGATCAACTTTCTCCAAGAAAAACAAGAATTAAAGATCTGTATCCGGTAGTGTAGTTTTATAACACAATTCTCCCATCTTTCAAAAAAAAAAAATACGATAAGGGAGAAAGAAAAAAGAAGGATGAACTTTCTCATTAATCACGGTTTCCAAAGAAATGACCAGAATTTCTCAGTATTGCTGAGGACATCATGTAAATAAAATAACTGACACTTTATTTGAATGTACTGCATCTTCAGTGAAGCCTTGTCAAAGAACCTACTACCTGTGTCATTAGCAGCTACATGTATAGAACAAGATCTCCACAGACCTCCTTTAGTCTTATATTCAGACCTCTATAACATGTTTCGATAGACAAGGATTTGTGGCTGCGATCTACATTAATCAAGTGAGTATGCAGAAATAAAACTATGAAAGTCTAAACAATATAATTACGTCTGGACTGAAGAACTCTGAATTACCTCAGATGTAGACTAATGCTGTCATTAAGTGCATACATGTACATTATACAAGTGGGCCATGAATTGTAACTCAGCTCCACAACTGCTGCGATGCTCTGGTACAGTCTTTAATCAAGACATAAGAGATTTTGTTTGCTGAAGAGTCAAATTAGAGTCTGTACATGTAGACTATCATCAGACAGTGGCGGGGGGGGGGGGGGGGGGGGTGAAAGAGTGTTAATGAATATCCTTCATATTAAATTCTAGATGCAAATCCTGTGAACACTAACCCCAAGATAACTTGGGCTAGGGTCTATGGAAAATGTGTGTTATACCAAAATCAAATTGTGCTCAACGGGTTAAGTAAACTACGCTGTCAGGAGACATCAATAAATCTGGATTAGGCCTCTATTTTCATATGATTTACAGAGTATGATTCATCACAAACCACTGTAATATGGTGTAGACCAACAGAGGAAACATGGGTTGCATTCCTCTTTGAGGTCCTGTAATATACCCTTTGTGGTTAGTGTTTTAGTTTTGGATTGAGAATTTTTACAGTTTAAGACTGTATTAAAGACATGAATGAGAATTTTTAAACACTGGTCAGACTGTCAGACTGTAAAAAAACCTCTAAATCCAAACTTCAAAAAGAATGCCCAA
This sequence comes from Echinometra lucunter, assembly GCA_029962745.1. NCBI lineage: Eukaryota > Metazoa > Echinodermata > Echinoidea > Camarodonta > Echinometridae > Echinometra > Echinometra lucunter. The sequence goes on from CM057160.1 coordinate 5,981,906, forward strand.
TTTGAACCAAACATACTGGACATGTTGTACCACCTAGTCCTGTATATACATGTATATTGTATGAGCATAATGGTAGATGACATGATCTTTAAAGAGTTACTAAAATTTGCCTGCATTCTGCCACTCCAAACTATTCAGCCACTGCACAACAATCGAGAACAACTTTTAGGCCCCATTTCATAAACTTTTGAATAATAGTAAATACAAAATTATATAAAATGAAATTAAATGACACAAGTTGAAAAAAAAGAAAAAGAAATAATAAGCTAGTGATGTCCTACTTGATTTGCTTTTTGAGGAGATTTGATCACACTCATCTACATGCAGAGATGCGGCAGTTGTTACTGAAAGTCAGTTTTATGACATAGGACCCTGGGAAAAAATCTCTCAAAAAGTTACCATAAATACAGACTGCGAGTTCCTTACAACCATGATCACGATTTAAAGTCAATTCTGAAAGGAACAAGTCAGCACCCGGTCACAGGGCTATATTTAGTGATCTCATTTTCACAGTAATCCGTCAGGATATTAGCGCAGGAAATCAGCCTCTCTTTCCAAAAAGAATAGGGCTTCACATACCACTATACACTGACTGGATCATACATGTCCTTGTACCATGATCATGCTCAGGACTGTTGTAAAACTAATAATAATAATAATAATAAAGATTGATTTATGAAGCGCGTAATAAACAAAAAAGTTTCTCTATGCGCTTTACAAAGTAAAGATAAGCAAAGGAAAAATGATTATAAATTCCAGACAGAACTATTTCAAGAAGTATTACAAAAACTAATGTTAAGGGCAGGTAATTAGTAAATTGTTAACGTATTACAGAGAAGAAAATTAAATATATAGCGTATGTTGAATAAAGGCAAGAAACAACAATGTGCCAATCTTTATTCATTACTGGTAAAATCATACAAATCAAGTTAATACAAAATAGCAAAAGTTAAAATAATTGATTATAGTGACTTAGATACGATGACTTATCATTTCGAAGAGTTACAGACAGAACAAATAACTTTTGAGGAGGGTTTTGAAAGTCTGACGTGTTGCAGCCTGACGGATGTACAGAGGGAGCGAATTCCAAAGAGTGGGTGCTGCTACTTCGAATGCTCTGTCTCCGTAGAAATGGGTTGAGTGACGAGGAACGTGTAAGAGGTGCTGGTCTGAAGATCTGAGTCTACGTGCAGGAACATAAGGTGAAATCATATCTGAGATGTAGACAGGACTCATATTGTTCTGGGCTTTGAAAGTGATGAGCAGAATTTTGAAGATTATTCTCTTTTCAATAGGTAGCCAGTGTAGATCTTGAAGAAGGTGTGATGTACTGTGTCTGTGTGGAGTCCTTGAGATAATTCGGGCTGCAGCATTTTGTAGAGTTTGGAGCTGGCGAATCTTAGTCTTAGGGAGACCGTACAAGAGACTATTACAAAAGTCCAGTCTGCTCACGACGAAAGACTGTATCAATGTTTGTGTAGCCGATTTAGTCAGGTATTTCCTGATCTTCCCGATGGTTCGTAAAGCGGCTGTAGCGGATCTGCAAACGTTCTTCAGTTGGTCATGCATCGTAAGATTCCTGTCTACAATCACACCCAAATTCCTCGCGTTCTCCACAGGGGCAATCACTGCTTCACCAACTGTCACTGCTGTAGGATGGAAAGCAAGGAACTTTGAGGAGAAATGCATTACTTCCGTTTTCGAATCATTGATTTTCAGCATATTTTGTATCGCCCAGAGTTTAACATCAGAGATGCAAGCATTTAGTAACAGAGTGGATTCATCTCGAAGATGTGACTCAAACAAGATGTACAGCTGAGTATCATCGGCGTACATCATGGCCTGAAGACCATGAGCTTCTATGACATCATACATAGGGGCACTATACAAGGTGTAGATGAGAGGACCCATTACTGATCCCTGAGGTATTCCGTGCATGTCATTGTAAGTATCAGAGGTTGCATCGTTGACCTTCACTACATGAGATCTTCCTGAAATATATGATGTTAACCACAGAAGAACTTTGCCAGCAAAACCGTAGCGGCCAGCCAGTCTTTCCAGCAGAATTTCATGATCTACCGTATCAAAAGCGGCACTGAAATCAAGCAACACAAGTACTGCCTCCTTCTGTTGATCAAGAGCAAGCAAGATATCATTCTGTACTTTGAGAAGAGCCGATTCAACACAGTGATTGGACCTATAAGCGGACTGAACTTTAGGCAAAAGCTCATTGTCTATCAGGTATTCCTTGATCTGTGCTGCTGCTGCTCTCTCAGTTAGCTTGGTGATAAAACTGAGGTGTGATATAGGCCTATAATTGGCCAGATCGTTCGGTAAAAGGCGACCCTTTTTCAATCGAGGAATCACTATGGAGTGCTTCATCATGGAAGGAATTGTCGCAGACTGGAGACTCATATTGACCAATTTAGTCAAGACAGGCAGAAGGACCGCGGTGGCTTTCTTCACTAGCCAAGTCGGGATTGGATCAAGATGGCAGAAGGAATTTGAAGTAGATCTTATAATATTCTGTACTTCATCCTCCATCACATAGTCAAATTGAGTCATTGAGACATCGCATTTGTCGGAAATGTCAACAGAAAGGTCCTGATAAACACTCTGATGGAGCTCATCCCTCAAATGTCGAATCTTTCGGTCAAAGAAGTTGGCGAACGATTCCGCAAGTTGGACGAGAACAATTGTGTGTCGGTAGGACCCGCTCTGATGCTGGAGAGGAGAGCGTTTTCACCACACGGAACAATGATTGCTGGTTACAGGAGGAAACCTTATCCAGAAAGTATTCCGCCTTAGCACTGTCCAAAAGCTTGTAATAGGTGTAGCATTGCTTTCTGTATTCCGCCCTGTGAACTGTAAGTCCAGTTTTGATCATCCTTCTCTCACATCTCCTGCGTTCCCTTTTAGCGTTTCGTAGAGCATTTGTGTACCATGGCGCCATGGGTCTCAGGATGATCTCCTTGTCTGACAATGGTGCATGTTGATCTAGCAAACGTCGTAGTTCAGCATCATAAAGTCTGGTGAATGCTTCCAAGTTCTCCAAGTTGCCAAGTGCATTGACGGCAAGAGCAGAGTTTGAAATGTTGTGTTGAAATTCGTCAATATTAATGTCTTTCAACTTACGAAATGACTTCCGGTCGCGAAGAGGCGCTGGTTGTGCTATATGGAGACGACATTCTACGACTGAGTGATCTGATGGCAATGAGGAGCAGGATGTTACTGCTGACACAAGGTGGTCATCTGCCCGAGATATTATCAGATCTAAAGTGTGTCCACTCTTGTGCTTAGAAAAGCTCACAAAGTTCTTAAGGTCAAAAACCTCGAGAGTATTAAGAAACTTCAAGGAGTCTCTGTCCGTCGGAACGTCTACATGAAGATTGAAATCTCCTACAAGAAGAAGTCTTTGTCGTGTTATCAGAAGTGTCTCCATGAGAACTGATAGTTCATTGATGAAATCACTTGGAGAATTTCTCTTCTTCTTGCTTGTAGGGGGTCTGTAGATGACAACTAGACGAAAAGATGACCCATTAGCTGAATTCACAGTTAAGTCAATGTACTCAAAGGATTCCACTTGGATATGAGAATTTCTGCTGACATTAAAACTTCTCCGTAACAGCACTCCCACCCCGCCCCCTTTGTTATCAGAGCGTGGAACATGGTGAAATTCATAGTTCGGAAGTGTTGTCCTGATCTGTGTCAGTGTATGGTCATCTCTTTCTGTACTAGTCAGCCATGTTTCCGTGACAGCAAGGATGTCAGTATGGCTTGAAATGACATAATCACACAAGGCAGTACATCTCCCTTTCGCATTCATAGACCGAATTTAACAAGCAAGCTCGAATTTCCAGTGCTGAGAGTTTGAACTGTAATGAGACCGCCTCCATTTCTTCTGACTTTTCGAGAACGCGGAGTAGCATCTCGCTTCGTGATAATAGGTTCAATCTGTTGCTTTACAGCCGTTCTTTGATTTCTTCCTCCTCTGGAAGTGCGTTCCCATGCAATGTTCAAATCGCGCAGACTGTTCCACACCGAAGCATCAACTCTATTCAATGGACTACCCCTCAGAGATTTCTTTATCTCAAATAGCTGTCCTTTAGAATACTGCATCCGATTCATGATGCATCTTTGTTGTAGTCCATGATGATTAGGACTAATTCCCGGCTTTACTGCCGTTATACAAAATAGAACAATGACGAGTAGAATCGAATGAAGAGGAGATCGCTTCAGTGAGTTCGGCAACATTTTCTCGGCTATGTTATACTGCGGATAGACTAGCGGGATAGCTCCCCGTACCGATCCAAGCGTTGAACCGATAAATCATGGCATCTTTAACTTCGACAGAGTCCAATATCAAAACTGGTGTAATTTCTGCCAAATCTAAACAGGTCCACTCTGAAAAGTCAATTATTGCCTCACTTGCCTTTATCCAAGGAAAACTGCGCATCTAAAACAGGTACAACATGCAGTTAAGTGACAAAAAACATGTAGAATTAAGAGAGTGATCTACAGATCATGCAGCCAGAAGGGCGCCATATATAAATTGAAACTTTGATGGACATGAAACATTTCAGGCTGGGCCGAAGTTTATGAAACTAAGGCCAAATAAGAGAAAGCTGGGTTCCTTGATACTTGATATTTGTCCCCCCCCCTCCCTATACAGATATTCTTGTGGGGTGCATTTCAACAAGGGTTTTCTTGACAAAAATTCATAGGTCCTTGAACTATAAAAGGCAAGACACAAGTGAAACTGGGCTACCTTTCACACATACTTAATACCTTCATCATCTACTTTTAAAAAATGTCTACATTTGACTTCATGCCAAAATCATTTTCACAAGTAATGAAAATAAGGATTCTAGCTTGCAGAAAAGAGGGACGGCATATCAAAATTAGGATAGATTTTACTTGGTATATAAACACACTCCATTATACAAAACTGAGATCTGTGTATGTATGTAGTTCTACAGGAATTACAATGAAATGACATGTTGCCAAATAATGGTTTCACATATACATGTAGGTGTCTATGTACAGACTCTTCTGTCCATACACAGTGATACACATCCATATAGGAAATGCAAAACAATGTTTTACAATAATTTACGCATGTAAGATTGTGTGTTATATCACTGGTGAAATGAAATTTGATTGGCACCAAAAAAAAAAAAAAACTTGAAGAGGAAACTATTCCAGCACAGCTTGATCTGGTCAAAGTTCAAAAAAGTTCAGCTCGTCTGCCAATGAAGCATGTATTGCAATCTAACCTTACAGTATATAACATTGCAGAAGTACAGTATATGAGGCTTGTAGAGAATACAAGATATGTATGTAGGGCCTAGTGAAATAACAGTCTATCAACATAGCATGATCGTCTCACAATCTCACAGGTTGTATACTAACCAGGCAATCACGATAGATGTCTTAATTTCAGTTAGGCCTATATAAATACACATACGCCTACATAAACATCTAATTAGTTAAGTTTACTGTGTTGGCGATGTATAGATGCCAGTACTTGCTGCTTAGCGGTAGCTATCGATCTTTGATAAGGTCAGAAACTTTATATAGTTTGATATTTCTGAGCAATTCTTTGATTTGGAATTTTCTTTCTCGATACATCCCTGGGTGTTTTTTTCTTCATGTACACAGAGTTTTTATTTTCTCTTTTCTTCCCTCCTCTCTCCCTCTCTCTCTCTTTCTCTTATTGCCTTCCTCTCTTTCTCTCTCTCTTCTCTCCATCTTCCTCACCTATCCTCTCTCTCTTCCATGTACGATCCTATTCTTTCTATCTCTCTCTTTCTCTCCCTCCATCTTCCCCTATCTCGCTCTCATCATAGCATCTAGTCACTTTCTCTCTCTCTTTCTCTCTTCTTTTTTTTCTAAAGAAAAAGATTTTCAGACTTCCCATAATCTAGATTGAGGTCCATGAATATTATGCGAGACCCAAATTACATCTCTGAACCTGTGACATTCAGCCTTCAACCATAATACGCTGCAATAATTGAGAGCGCTGAATTTATCTGGCAATCAATACGGGGACGAGGGACAGGAGCGAGAAGCGCATTTGAAAGTCACGCCGTTCCCCCCCAGGAACGAACCGTCCACTTTCAAAAGCGGTCAATTTGATAATTACTGCTCGCGCTCCAGGTAAAATGAAACTAACTTACCCCTGGACATGCTAAGGATCACTTACAAACCGAGGCTTGATGAGAGAGGGAAAGACACAGAGAGAGACAGAGAGAGAGAAAGAAATGAAGGGAGAGACGGAGAGAAAGAGAGAGGAGAAGAGAGAGAGAGAGCTAGACAGAAAGAGAGGCTCTTGAAACCACTATCATTGTGAACTCAAACAATAGACAAGAAATTTCCAAGGGTATCGTATTGGCCAGCACTAATTAGTGCCTTGGCTTTGACATTTTGTGATATTGATGAGATCCACGGAGAGGGGGAGGGGAATTCAAAAAGAATACAATGTCATTGATTGCGTACTTTTTGAGGCCGGGAGATTCACAACGCTAGAATGTCTTTTTTGAAAGGCAGAAACAGCCTTCATGAAAAATAGACACCTACAGTGTAGTTCTGCAAATGAATGGAATGAATGGTTTGGAATCAACTGGAAAATTCTATGAGCTTGCCATCGGCCTTCACAGAAATGATCATCTCTGATTACCTCCTTTATCAATAATCACATGTGAGTAGACTTTTCACCATGAATGGGTTTGGGTGCAATTCTTTTCAAGGTATTTCAAATGAGAAAATCAGTGGTAACGGTTATACTTCAGCAAAGTCCGTATACATGTACATGTATTACTGTTCTATATTTTGTATTATAATACACCGTGTTCAGACACAAAAATTCTGTGGTATAGCTATAACAAAAAGGCATACATGTAGCTTTACAACAAATTTCTGTGTCCATACACTCAGTAACAAAACAATGTATAAAGACATGTCATAGAACAAAACTAGGGTCTGAGTATCGTTTTGAACTGGAACTCGATAAAGAACCACGGTTCTTGTGTCATATTATGGCTACCACAGAACGGTATAACTGGGTGGGGTTTAATATGAGCACGCTCGAAAGGAGACATGACCTTGCAATGACAACATGCGCAGTAGAAAACTGCGCTTCTACACAACATTTTCTTTAAAGAGTTCAGGATGTGTGTCTGACCACTCTGTTCCCTATACAATGATTCTCTAATAAGACGTTTCTCTATCGAGTTTCAGGATAAGCTGTGTCTGATTAGGCTGACAGTCCATGTTTTTTCATTTAGAAGAGCATGATTTTATTAACAGAAAATCATCTGCCTAAAGTTTTTAAAAAAGTCATATTGCCAAGAAAAACCCAAAATATGGTAAGATTTCAGCCTATTTTTGGCCCCTCAGCTGTGTTTCAATTGGGTACCCACAATGACATCATCGTGGTTACCATGTTGCGCAATTCTAGCAAAATGCGCGCAAGGTATAATACATATTGTACAGTCTAGCGCGCACCACAATGCAATGCGTGAAGCTGGGTAACCACATCTACGTCATACTTCATACTCAAATTTTTAGGTCAATCACAAATAATTTGCCAAGATGCATTGATTTTGATTGAAAATCATCAAATTTTTAATGTTATCGTTCTTAGAATTCTATTCTTGATCATATATCAAAATTTTTTAAACCATTGTGTAATCACTTTAAGTTATTAATCATGGATCTATACATGTACATTCCCTTTGTGATTAACAATCATGTGATATGTGGATTTCAATTCAAGATGACATGTATTCAAAGAGAGCACACACACTGCTGATGGTTATCATCAAAGATCATATATTTTATACTTTAACAGAAGCTAAGAAGTAGTCGGTATTAAAAGCAAAGGCAGATTTTTTGCTTTTCTTAAGTTTTCATGTTGGTTGCTACCATGGTACAATCACAATTCAAATGCAATGAAAAGCACTGACGGGGATATGCACAAGTATATAAGACTTATATAACCTTACTGATTTTTACTATTTTTCTTTCGCTTTCCTACTAAACAGCTCTACTTCATTCTCTTTAAATTCATTCGGTAGATCATGACTTCTATTTTTAGTCTTTCATAATCCATTTTATAAATTGTTCACTTTTCCCCCTTTTCATGACCACAACTCAAGAGCTATTTAATGAAAACCTCAAAGCTCCATGGACAGATCAATGGCTAACCTCAGAGATCATGTGACACACTGACCATGTGACAAACTGACTGTCATTGCTATGAATGTGTTCCCATTCCGCTTCGGTCAACTTGGCATGGTTTCAACTGACCATCAAAGCAAACGTTATGATTAGAGGGTGTCCGATAATCAGTGTCCATTTAAACCTGGTATATTTCCATCATTCATTCGATCCCGGTCCAATTACAACTGTGCACATGTATACACAGAGGGCTTTGCAAATAAATCAGTGCATTGTTGATAGGTTTACAGCATGTCCAATGATCATGACTGTACATGTATATTTGTAGACCTGTACATGTATGTACATTGACAAACCTTATGTTCCACTCTTATCTCAATGTACAAAGTGAAATGTAGCTTAGATGTACTTATACATATCACCTGACAAAAATCTATAATGTGATGGCAGTTTTATGCATATTCATGACCCTTTTAAATGAACTTTGGATACAGCGACATACATGTATAATTATATTCATGTTTATGCGTGTAGGCTTGCATGTAAAAAAGTACATACTGGTATCAATATGAATCTCAAAGGTCAATATTTTAAGGGGAAGTCCACTCCAACATGAAGTTCGCTTCATAGAAATTATAAAAATCTGATAGGCAATAAAAAGTTATGCAGTTTTGAAGTTGATATACAAGTAGATTGAACAGAAACTGACAACTCTTGAACCTGATACAACAAGAACCTCCCCTTTTTATTATCATGCAAAAAAAAACCAAACAAATTTTGAAACTCTACAGTCCACACAGCATAACTGTACAATTTACAGCACTGTGAAGTGTACATGCATGAGAGTACAAGTACACATGACCTAAACCTTCAAAGGTCATATTAGCTATAAAAATTTGCACAGGGTCATATTTTAGCCTTAAGGGGCCTTCAGATATGAGGCGACATTGTGGCGCCATAAAATCCCCGCAACATTTTGGTGTACAAGTCAGTGGAGTATGAGGCAACTACAAAATGTCGCCGCCACAATGTCGGGCCATATCTGAACACTAAAAATTTTGTGGCACCACAATGTCGCCTCATACATGTATCTGAACACCCCTTTAGATTTTATACAATGATTTTCTATCATGCAGAATCACTACAATGTGCATCGTACATGACATGGCTCCATCCTTTAACAGATATCCATAAGTTTATTACATGGATCTATTTGATAAGTGTCTTTGATACAATTTCATGGAGTTTATTTCTTCTCAGATAATTTTTTTTTTTCTCAGAAACAATTCTTTCAGTTATCTTACACTGAACATCCTGTAACACTATTATAGGGAGATTTTCATTCCATTGTTCAATTAAAGGCATTGGTTAACATTGTTATAATTCTAAAAAACCTCATTTTGCTACTTGAAAATGGGAGAAACATAAGAGTTATAGTGTAAAAATACTAGTCTGAAAGTTTCAAGTAAAATATCTACAGGAAGTATCTTTAAATATTAGAAATATGAATAATAATAATAATAATATGCAACATTTATATAGCGCTTAATACAAATGTTTCTAAGCGCTGCATATCATTACCCCGGCTTTAGCATGGCTACCCTGATCAGGCGCTCGAGCATTCAAGGAATTTCTTTCTACCGGGTACCCATTTACTACACCTGGGTGGAGAGTGACAAATGTAGATTAACGTCTTGCCAAAGGACGCGAGTGCTGCGGTAGGATTTGAACCCCGGACCCTGTGGTTCAAAGTCCGGAGACTTATGAACCAATGTTTGAAAAATATATAAGGGTCAGTTGCACAGACTAGACGTAAGGAGTGCACATGCACACATGGCTCACCGAACCGTATTGTGTGTACTGGCGTATCATGCAGAGGGAGGCAGATAAATGTTTTTTTTTTAACTTGAGCAAAATGGTCCTCTTATTTATTGTCGCTGAGACCAAAAATAATGAAACTGTGGTTTGCGTCTTACTAACAGTTTTTCATTCCAAATTACGGTTGGTTTCAGGGCTTTTGAGTATAAATACAAGTACTCATACACATGTTTCATCTTAGTTTGAGAATTTTTTAAATTGGCTGCTGACTAAGTTAGCCAATGCCTTTAATTCAAGAGAAGACCGAGTACTGATCATGTGAGAGCAATGTGAAAGAAACGAATGGTTACTGGGAAAGGTTGCGAGCCAAGGACGCCAATATAAGACTTACAATACCAGTTTCATGTCAGCTTTGTCAATCATTATAAAATCTGATCAAAATGACTGAAAAGTCATGAATACTGTGAACAGATATGGACATATGGGGCATACATGTACATAAAGAAGTGTGCATACCAGCATTAAAAGAGCACTCCTTTATAATGTGGTATTTGCACCATGATATTCTTCAATATTAGAAGACAAAATAAATAAAATGCAATAAAGCTCACAATTCTCAGTTTCCTCGAAGTGTACTTTCTCTTTAATAATCAAGCACCAATATTTCATTAAATTCATTCATAAATCAAGAAGAGTTTGTGATTAAGTGTTCCTGTATTGTTACCTCTCTTTCTCAGTACCTTGCATTACTGCTACACCAATAATATCGGATACATGTATTTCATTCTAGAATAAAATGAATAAGAAACTCACAACTTTCCCCTTAACAAAACTTGATTTTCTCTTTAATACTCGAGCACTGATGTTTCATTCTGTCCCATGAAGAAGGATTTGTGATTAAGTGTTCCTGTTCTGTAACCTGCCCCTCATTCGTCTTACATTAGCATATGGAGCGCAGAGGGGATATGACACTACCCCGACTCGCACGTTTCGGATGACAACTCATTTCCTGACCCTACGGTATGCGTGTAGGATTTGAGGGAGGCGTCCGTTATATAGCAAGTTAGGTTTTTCTTTCTTTCTTTTTTTTTTTTTTTTTTTCCTTCACTTTTCCTCAGTAAAAGAATTTTTAATAGGCTATTGAATTATGTTTCTTTGTCAGGTATACTGATCAATGTCTCCCTTGCTACATGTATACTGCTCTAACACTAAACTTAACACTAACCTAACACTAACACTTAAATGTAAATGAGAACACAAAGTGAGAAGATAACTTTCGTGAAAAACAATAGTTCTGAATTTGTCAGTGTGTTGCCAATTTGAAGAATAGGGCCAATGAACGAACTACAATTAAAGTCTCTGATTTACATGCAAAGACAAAAGTATGTACTGCAATTGTAAACTACATGTAGTAATAGCAAGAACTCACTTCCGGATCAAAAAAATTGAATTATTTTGGCATGTAATGCATGGATCTACGTACATACCATGTAAAACATTCTCTAAATGTAGGAGCCAAAAATGTTGGAATGTTGCAATCTACCTTCCGGCCAATCAACATTTTCAAGATACATGTTCAGTACATTCATTTCAGACATTAGCTATGTTCTCACAGGCCATCAAAGTTTTGAAGCTTAAGTGAACGAAACCTCAAAGTTTTATACAGCATGGGGTGAAACAACTGGGTTCACATGGGACCGACACAACGACTGCTCAAAGTTTGGAAACAACAAGCCAGTAGTCTGCATGAGCACTGCAATAGTTTGCAGGCTCAAATCCTCATCAAAAGAAATGTGTGAAAGGTGTCTGAACTGTAAAACTACCATATTCCCTGTGCTGTAGCTGCTCCTGAATTGAAGCAGCCACACACTGGCAAGGAAATGCTCTACTCAAATCTGAAAAGGTCTTTTAGAATTGTACACCAGTGTCGAAACAGAGTCAGTATCTACAGACTAACAAACTTATGATCTCTAGTGAGGACCATCCACTGCTTGCATTTTTGGAGTTAACCATAAGCCTGCTTATTTGGATTTCATAATACTATACACATAAACTTTAAAAGTTTCGAAACCTTGAGTGTGTCAGCATGAGCTGAACTACAAGATTAATAACCTCAAGGTTTTAAAACAGGTAAACTTTAAGTTTAGGGATGGTTGTGTGAACCTCACCGAGCAAGGACCATCCACTGCCCGTAGTTTTGGAGTTTAAACAGGTAAACTTGAAGTTAAGGGATGATTGTGTGAACCTAACTATAGAGTAATGTGAATACTACTAAAGCTGTCTCTCAGCCATGAAGCCTGCATTCCAAGGAACCTTCATCTTATGATAATCCCCAAGGAGTATGTAAGCACCAACCATAACCAAGGGTCTTTTTTAAAAAGATTTTGCCTCCTCTTGAAACTTCACAAATTTCCTGAAAATTTTCAGTCCAAAATCATGAGGGGATTACTGCTGTATTGAGAGCCTTGTGGGGAGATATGTGGAAATTGGAGAATTATAAATTACATGCAGAGATATCATGTGCTAGAGAATTTGAGTTACATGTACACTGATTTCCAATAATGCAGAGTCCAATTATACATAATTGCCTTGTGTGTTCATAATACTTTTGCATGTAGCTTTAATGTTGTAAAATACATGCAAAATGAGACTCATCACAATAATTGACTTTCAATAACTTACTGGTAATTCTACATGTATGACTCTCATTACAACAATCAATCAGGTACATGTACTACTGGTCCCAAGAAATTACAGACATGTAATGGTTTTATACTTATAGACCAGGGTTGGAAATAAAACCTCTTTCGTGAATTAGGGCCAGCATACTGTACGCATTAAATACATGTACACTCCGAAGGCCAAAGCCTGGTCAATCATGAAATCAATACACACCATGTGTAACTGATGCCAATTTTGCGATGAACCTAGATGAAAGAAGAGCCTTTCACTTACAAGCTTGTCCTTGCTACCTTACAACAAGGGACCTGGGATTTCGGATATTTATTCTGAATTATAAAGAAATAGGGGTTACCTAAGAGAGGAGATTTATAACTCTAGATAGAAGCTACGTGTAAAAGTAAAAGAGGATCTACATGTACTAAGGATGAAAATAAATACATGTAGGCCCATAATGTAAAGGAATGAAAAAAAAGAAAAAAAGAGTAGGCTATACAGGAAGCCACAGACCAGGTAAGGCTGTTTACTAATCATGGCATTCATTGTGAAGTTCATCGTATCTCAGACATATGCAGATATGTAAGACGGTATTAAAAAGCAATACACGTAGGTGTATAACAAGTACCAGGGTAAAAAATTTTTTAAAATATAAAAATATTTACAATTTACACGGTAAGTATTGTTTGGGGGAAGAAGGTTTGAAAACAAATCTTTCACATGTACATGTATACTGCAGTATTAAATCTTGCTGTGGATTGTTTGAAACTTTTGGCTATATCATACTGACTGAGAGGAACTGCATGCTCATGTGCATACAACTGTTAAAAACAAGACCCGATCAGCTTTCCTTCAACTGAAATCACTTTGGGGTTTTCTCACCTTCGTAATTTGAACAATTACCCAACCAAACAAAATGGTTCCTTTTACCCTTCAACAGCTTAGAATCAATCCAACACAATTAGGTACCTCTTGCCATTCTAGTGCATAAAAAATCCTTTTGAGATTTGGGGAGCGTGGAATATTATGCCGGGGTACTAAGCTTGCCTCGAGTCTATTCCGCAGAAAAACACTTTGAACAATACAAGAAGTAAAAACAAGTTTTTCATGTCTGGAGAAAATGCTATCTTCTCGCTAGAATGAAGACAGAGTCTTTGCTGTCAACATTTACGAAATGCCTGCAGCAAAGCTACTCACACCAACATTGGGGAAACAAGAACTTTCACATCTGAAACTTAATCAGATATCAAATATATTGACAGCCAGGTAAATTATGCATGTAGACTATAGTGTCACTACAAATCACAAATAATGAATACCAGTGAAGTGTTTCCTGAGAAATGAAAATACATTTTCACTTCCACAAAGTTGCAATATATTGACAAACAGGTATATCATGCATGTAGACTATAGTGTCAAGTGCTACAAAGCACAAATAATGAATACCAGTGAAGTGTTTACTGAGAAATGAAAATAAAAAACTTGCATGAAAAATCAGCAAATTTGTAATCTAGATGATCAAAAATGTACCTAATGGATACTTTTTTCTTGAAAATAGATAATCAGAAACAATGAAAATGAAAAGAAGAAGAAATAGAATCACCAAACGGGAAGAAGTCGGGATATTCCCTGAGAAACATGTACATGTATGTATAGTATGTAAGATCAACCTTGTGGCAATTACTGTCAATAAGACAACTCCCAAGTACTAATTGCACACTGGGCTGGAGTTTCTGAAGAACACCTTAAAAGGACCACTTGAGTTTAATCACTGGACTAATCAAACTCCTATGTGCCTGTTTTCCTCCATGGTTAAACTCATCAATAAAGTGACGAGATTTGATCAAAAGTACTTTCATTTCTTAATGGCGATATAATGATCTGACAGAGGTTGCAGAAAGAGTCCAAACCTTAAAAAAAAAAAAAAAAAAAATCATTGCAAGAGCAGAGTTACATTCAAAGGAAGCCTGGTTGCCAATTACAAAAATAAACAGTACAAGACCTGACATATTTGTTTTGGTGCTGGAAAAATCTTTCTTTATTTCATCCAGGTTGTGTAATTCTTTCTTTTTTTCACCTGCAAACAATTTCAGCTGTCAACTTTCTCCTTTTTTTGGGGGGGGGGGGGCTACTTGAGGGTAAAAGTTCATTACCTACATGTAATTCAAATAATTCAAATCAATCTGGAAATATAAAACACAAAATTTTATTTCAAATTAAAGATGCAAATTGAGTAGGGAGGCAATGCAGTATAAAAATCATAATGTACTATGCAGATAAACAATTCAAGGCTACATGTACATGTGTACTGTATGACATGTAGCCTACTAATTTTCCATGTACACTGTACATGTATGTTCTGTGAAATTATATGCTGCAGTGCACCATTTGCCAAAACCTTGACAACTTATTGGGACAGAATCAGAAATTTGCATAATTCATCAGTGGGATGGGATATGGGGAATAGGCACTGTCACCTCATGCTACGCTGAAGAACAATGTATACAATTAAGACTATTCCAGCTATGACAAGTGACAATTATCCATCATCATGTTTACATATTTTCCGATTAAAAATGATCTTGTTCTTATTCCCTGCATGTACATGTACATTCCTTTATATATTTATGCACTGCAGACACTGTTGAAGTGAAGCATACAGTTTACAATGCAACCTTACTGCACCACAGATCAACGCATGTGGAGAGCTGCAGTACATGTTGGAAATGTGGCTTGTTGAACAGGACGAGGGCAAAGGGCATTCGTGACACACAATCAAGAACCCCTGCATGCTGAATGCATTATCATTATTTAAAGCAATCAGTTGCCAAATCTGTTCAGACGTCTCCCACAAGCCAGCTCCATTTGAACAAATACGTCCAGTGTTTGGGGGAGGCTTGACAGATATATAGGGGTTGATAGGGGGCATTAAGGAGCACCAGTAGGATGAATTAAACAATGGGGGTTACATACATTCAGCATCATCGTCGCCGTCGAGCACATCTACGTAAATACACATGCACGCTGCATGGAGTAAAAGGTGAGCTTCCCCACGTCATATGACGCTGTAAAATATTCACAATTTCAGCGATTACACAGCTCGGTGCAGCGGCATGCCCCGCGAAGACGCCGGCGTGACGTCAGACGATAGACCAGGGAGGGCATTAAAGGGTACATAGTGGCTGTCCTTTAGCGAGAGGAAATTTTGGGAGCCGATTTGGGCTTGAAATGGTTGAGCAGGCTGACGTCAAGGAACTATATTCAGCCTGTTGACCATCAGGAGCTGGAGCTTTTCTTATGCAAATGAAGTGGAAATGCTGCTGACTGTTATCAAGAGGGCTGAGACAGGGGTATGAATGGACGGGTGCCTCTCGGCATGACTTACAATCAGCTTGCCCCATTGAGAAAGTGTTCACGCCTACTTTCTATGCAGTAACCTTTCACTTTTCTCTTTCATTCTGACACACATAATGCGGGTGAGTTAATCCTTTTACATACACTGGCTTGGCTCTGCCTTCAACACAATCTGCCAACCATTATAGTGCATTCCTGTGCACAGTCTTGGCAAGACTACATGTAGCTAAACCAAAAAGGTATTACGTTAAACCTTGTAGGCCTACAAAAAAACAACAACTAAATACTATCAACTATAGTACACTGTACTAAATACACATCTACACCATAGAAGTGTACATACAATTCATCACTGTCTGTGTTTTTTTGTGTGTGCATAAAATAGAAGATTTACACAATGCTACCAGTAACAAAAAGAAACTTCATTCAACTTTGACAAAAAGAAAAAGAAAAGACTGGCAGTTGATATGTTCATTTCAATTTGGTACTCTATAAATCACAAACCATAAAACAAATAATGAAGACTGATTAATTTTCTTTTCTGCCCACTGACCACAGATTTCAGAAGTAATTTATAAATAACTGACTACAAGTACAAGTTGTCTGGATCATGTATGTACAGTAACTCACAATAAATCACATTCACATTGAAAAGCAGTATACATGTACATGTACATGTATATCATAGACCTTTTAAACAGAACTTTCCATACAGATCTAAAAATAAAGCCCACATACTGTCAGAGCTTCATGTATTTATGAAGGGTTGAAATGTAAATCACTTGTCATGTTTGAACTTGTTAAGAACAAACTTCCTCCTCATACATTGTATTTAGTATTAATTTCTTCCAATGAGAATATAGGAAACAATATGTAGGAACATTTTTTTTTTTCTTTACTTTTCTCCAAAATTGTTTCTCAGCGCTTTTGACGATGTACATGTTTATGATATCATTTTGACAGAAAGGTGAAATAAACAGTGTTGCCAATTTACAGGCAGAAAACCTAGTCATTCTGTATTCTTTCATTTACAGATTGAATATCTATAGATTCTTAACCCACTGGTGACAGAGTCCACATATAGCTATGTGATTCAGTTCAATAACTGAATCTGTCAAAATGATATAATTTTGACAGAAAGGTGAAATAAACAGTGTTGCCAATTTACAAGCAGAAAACCTAGTCATTCTGTATTCTTTCAACTACAGATTGAATATCTACAGATTCTTAACCCATTGGTGACAGAGTCCACATATAGCTACATGTATGTGATTCAGTTCAATAACTTTTGATGCAGATCCTCAAACAAATCAAATACACGAGCAAAGAAAACAAAAAAAATTATGCACATACTGTACTCATTTTAGTTGCGTCAGCATGTGTCATATTGTTGGTTTATGTTGGAAATAAGCACTAAGGTCCTTAAATTAGCAATGTAATAAACAGTTCAATATCACTATTTAAATCCAAGCAGACTGGCAACTTTTTACATGTCTCCACAAACTCTTCGTCAATATTCATTACATGACCTTTTGATGAAAAAAAACATAGCAATATAAGAAAAATACTGGTGTTGCCAATTTGAAGAAGAAAAGCTGATCAAATTAGGCTTCAAATAATTCCTGTCAAGGATGAGTTAACACGATAACCCAACACGTACATGTACATCCTACAGCATGTCAGATTCTAGGGAAGAAGAGTCCTCATTTAGAATCGAACTAGCCACTTCTAGATGTATACATTTCAGGAAATCCAGCAAACATGTCAAATCTGGTATTTATTTCAACTCTTCTTGAGCAGGGCATTTTCTTTTAAAGGGAAATAAGAGTCTACTACTTTTACATGTAACTTCAACTCGCAGTTATGTTTTCTTTTCCCCTTATACACTGTATGTAAATACATGGAAGTGCCTGCTCTTAATATGAGGGGATTTTTTTTTCTTCACTGAACAGGAAAAATGAATCTACATTCTTGCTCAAGTACTATCATATATTTCTAATCACTTTAACGTATTCTTGATAAACAAACTAAATGTACAGCTCTCAAATTTTTTTTAATTCTAATGAAAGTGTAAGAGGGGATGCTTACATTAAAGGCATTAGGGAATCTATATATATTTTATTCACAATGTACAATTTTTTTACATATACTTCCACTTGCTCATTCTAGACTGTAGAGGGAGAATACAATTACTGTATTGTAATAGGCTTATCTGCATTTTTCTCTATACATGTACATGAATGACGGTGAAAAAAAGACTGCAACTGAAAAGTAATTCCAAGTTAAAAGCAATGGCTAACTTTGTGAGCAGCCAATTTAAAAAATTCTCAAACTAAGATGAAACATGTGTATGAGTACATGTACTTGTATTTGTACTCAAAAACCCTGAAACCAACCATAATTTGGAATGAAAAACTGTAAGACGCAAACCGCGATTTCATTATTTTTCTTCTGAAGAGAATGAATAAGAGGACCGTTTTGCTTGAATTAAAAAATACCGTTATGTGCCTCCTGCCACGTGATTTGCCAATACACACAGTACGGTCAGGTGCAGGGAAAAAATGATTACTTTTTTTTTCCGGGGCTACTCTTTGAGCCCACCCACCCAAATTTTCTAATTGTATTACAGTTTACATTGGACCCTATGAGAATTTCAGGGACTCTTTTTAGTTTTCCAGGGCTCTTTTTGGTGTTTTGGGGGCGAATTCGCCCCAGCCCCCGTGTATTTTTTTCCCTGGTCAGGTGAGCCATGCGTGCATGCGCACTCCTTAGTCTAGTCTGTGCAACCGATATTTTTTAAACATTGGTTCACATTTCTAATATTTAAAAATACTTCCTGTGGATATTATGCTTTGAAACTTTCAGACAGGTATTTTTACCCTATAACCCTAATGTTTATCTCATTTTCAAGTAGCAAAACGATAAAAAAAAAAAAATAACAATGTTAACCAATGCCTTTAACAGAAGCACACGCAATCCAATGACTACTGAATTCTCATATTCCCCACACAGGTACCACTCAGCTCCAGTAGGCAATGGCTTAAAGGTGGAAGTCTTGAATCTTAAAACACAACAGGTTAACCCATAGCACTACAAAGTCTCCTTTTAGTCACATTTTTACGGCATCTCCTGATCCAGAATGCATATAAGTCTCTAACTTGGAAACACAATGTAGAATATATCAACACTACTATCATGTGTAAATTGGCAATTTTTCTGTTGAATTTTCTTTCACTCTTATTCAAATACATTTTGTTTTTAAACCGTGTAGGAGTGGAAAATAAAAGGTGTTGCCAATTTGAGGAGGAGAATGCTGATTGATGTAGCCCCCAAAAACTCTAAAGTGACTATGAGCTAACTCTGTGAAAAGGAGCTAATGCCCTTCCAGGGCCATGTTTCATAAAACTTGTTATCAGTAACAAATGCCACATTTCTATTACAAATTTGCTCTCAGCCAATCAGATGCAAGGATTTCAGCAGCTTATAACAGTTATTGCAACTTGTTTTTGATAACAAGTTCCATGAAACGGGGCCCTGAGATACGCGCATCATCATCAAACCCTTCATCTTGCCCTCTTTCGTCAGCTCGACAATCTGAAGATTCATTAATCACACTTATCTTCCTTAGTACTAGGAGGCACTCGTATATTAGCATCCAGACCCAGTACAGGCTCGTTCACATGACTTGAGAAACGTACAGGCAGGTTTCTTTTTTTACATGTCGATGAATGGCAAATGGGGTGCAGTGCAGGCATACTGTACAAGTAACATGGACGTATCACGTCTAATTTGCAATTGAAATTAATGAAACTGCACAAAAATAATTTCTAACATACGTTTATGCATGCACATAGCTGAATACAAAAGCATATTTATATATTTAAGGCATATATACTTATCTGTGTGTTATGATGAGAAACAGAAATGTCAAGTACCGGTAAGTTTCAAAGGGTGCATTTTTAATAGCTTCATTTTTCAGCTCTGAATCAGTGTTTCAATATATGTTTAGTTAAAAAAACAGTTGTGTCTAGAGCTCTTTGGTTTTTATAAAACTTGCGATGGAGGAATGAATAACAAACAGTTTTATATAAAAAAGGGCTATAATTGTAAACAGGATACCATGTAAGAGTGTTTTTGATAAGTGAGCTCAAAAGTGCTATTTCTGGCTTCACAATGAAGCACCTTCACAAGGTAAATGTAACTCTGGGTCTTGTTTTTCAGTAAATGCGACTGATTAGGACATGAAATGTGAACGAGCCTTCAGGCTTCATGCACGAAGACAGACCCACTGCTCTACTCTCCCGCTTCTCCCCCATCAAACCGACAGTGATACCCATATCAACGGGATCTCCTCCTATACTACCTACGTCACATTGGCATTGGAAAGGTCATAGTATCTTCCATGCAGGATGAAAAGAGAGATGTGTGTACTAGTATGGTCTATGGTGTATGTAAATCATCAATGAAAAAGAAACCTTGGCATGTTTTGGTTCTAATGATATATGTTTTTAAGGTGGTAAAATGAAATTGTTAAAGGAGAATGCAACCCAGGCATAGTGTGCTCCTAGTGAATGGAGATGACCAAGAAGAGTAAACAGTGAAAGTTTGAGCAAAATCGGACAATCTGTTCAAAAGTTATGAATTTTGAAAGTTTCAGTAAATCCCTATTTCAGGGATCCTTGAGTTGGCAACTTTGCCAACATCTGTGATGTCATCGTGGACAACTCTCCATTCATTTTGTGCATAAATCTTTTTAAAAAATTGATTTTATGAAATTTCAAGTGAGGAATCAACATAATTCTTCCCAAAATGCTTGCAGAATTGATGTAGCCATGTCATACTCAATCAATAAATCAAACAAATTTCTATCTTTCTTGAAAATGTAGAAAATGTGAAATTCTGTGTACAAAATTAATGGAGAGTTGTCCACGATGACGTCACAGATGCTGGTGGAGTTGCCAACTCAAGGATCCCCATAATAAGGATTTATTTTAACTTTCAAAGTTCATAACTCTTGAATAGATATTCCGAATTTGCTCAAACTTTCACTGTTTACTCTTCTTGTTCTTCTTCATTCACTGGAAGCACACTGATGTCTGGGTTGCATTCTCCTTTAAAGGGCAGGGGGTGAGGGGTGAGATTTTTTTTTATCAAACTTACATTTTGTGGCACTATACAATCCTGCACTTGTACAAGTACATGGATGGGGAAAAAGGCACAGAAACAATCTTAACATCAATTGGGAATATGAAAAACATGTTCTGAAGAAAAAGAATACTACCAGACCACCCACAGTTGATCAAACTACAAATAGAAAACGGTAATTTGATAAATTTTGTTTGGGGTATTTTTTATTTTTTTTAACTTTATTTTAAATTTAAGTGCACAGCATCATAAATCTACAAAGAAGTAAGCTTAGTCTTTCTCCCTTATTTTTTTCATCATTCAAATCTACTGAATTTGCACTGCAGACAATATAAATGTCAAGGACTTAATTTCAATGTAGAAATTTCCATAAGATTAAAAATAAATTATATTTAATGTGATTATGTAAAGTGTGACTATGATGTTCATGGCCAGGCGACAGCAGGAATAAGTCCTATCATCTTGGAAAAAAAAAATGAACATGCTGTAGGATACCAGAGATTTTGTATGAAACTAGTAACAAGGCATCAATATTCAAAAGTGTATATAGGCATATACACACACACAAAAAAAAAGCAAAAAAGCAATGACAAACAAAAAGGCTATCTTCCCAACTGAGATGAAATAACAGTATGAAGCTTGACTGCTGCCTCAGCGCTCTTGCAGTATTTGCGGTAAAGGTGAAGGTAAATGAATAGCGAAATCCATGAGGAGAAAAATCACTGATTTTTAAAGAAAATCTAAAATCTAACCAATGGAAAAAAGGAGAAATAAAACTTTTCTAGATTAAGAAAAAGCAGTGAGATATGAAGTAGATGTTTTCAGAAAATTGATCAAAGTGAAAAAAAAAATCCAAGATGGAAAATTTCAGAATCATCAAAAATAAAATCAAAGCTATAAGTGCATGTATGTTTGATTTTTTATACATGTAGTCCAACATTGTCAAGAGTCTTATAAATAAAATTTCCAGTCTAACAGATTTAGCTCACATCGTGAAATATTTAGATGAACTGGTACTTAACTACCAATGAGAAAAAATGCCATAATTTCAAGTCTAATGTTACCTGCAGTAGGTAGAACTACATGTAGGCTATTGAGTCTCAGTCCAAATAAAACAAAACAAAACAAACACACACACGCACACATGCACAAATGGTACAATGTAGCAGCAAGTCTAACAAGTATCTGCTAGTTGTATACTTCAGTACAAATGATGTGTTGTGGAATATTACAAAAGATTTGAGCGTAAGAGCAAAAAACAATCTGTAGCCTACATGACACTGTGTACATTAAAACTACACATTAATAATACAAGGAGTCGAATGTTTATACAGAGTGCGGAAGTGGCAGGGGTGCTAGTGCGGCGCATGCACGCTAAATGAGTGCACTGGGTTACATTTTGAAAAAGAAGTCCCGAAGTCGAAAATTTGCAGAAAAAAAAACGTTCGTTAAAAATAGCTTCTTGGACATGACACTTGGTAAATTTATGACCATAATGTGGTATGTGCTTTGGGGATTATTTTGGAATAACATACCTTCCATCCCGCTGAACTATTGCTGTCTCCTTTGTCCTTGAAAAATGGGACATTTTTGACCATCCAGTCGTAAATTTGGGAAAGGGTCAAGCGCTGATCGGGAGCGCTTTGAATAGCTTTGGTTATCAAATCTGCGTATGATAGGTTTCCCCATGCATTTCTTCTCGAACCATTCCGTCTCTGTGCTGATGGAGTTGATAATTCACGGTTTTCTCCGCCTTCTAAAGGTAAAATTGGTTTTGTCTCCGGCGATTCCTCGGCGAGGACGGCAGGACTGAGTGAACCGTGAGGATGATCTACGGGAGCCGTTGCGGCGGCATTGCCGGGTTGCTGTTGCTTCGAGTCCAAAAAGTCCGGCCGTCGCAACGGCCATGTACACGAACGTGGTCGCGCTTGTGGCTCAAAATCGGGGTCGTTGTCAACCATCGTGATGAGTTTCCAAAGGGGTACTAAAGATCCAAAATCTGGTCACAAGTACAGGGTATCATTGAAAATTATCCACTAAAGTCCAGGCGGCTGTCGTTCCATGTAACATGCGTCCACATACAATCCAATCTCTGCAAAAGTTCAACTCAAATAACGTACCCAGCTAGCTTTGCTGTCGGATCGGCGCGGATATAAGGCTAGCTGTGTAGTACGAGTGCATGCAGTCCACATTAATTGTACACACACACTTAACTATGCACTTAACTATGCGAGTCGTTTTCGTGGCGTATACGTAGAGAATGCAGGCAACGCTTCGGATCGTTCGTGCGTACACATACGTGGGCTGAACTTGTGTAGAGCCCAGCTAGATAGCAGATTCACCCTACAAAATCGGAGCCCGAGTTCGTACGTGAGCCATACAAAAACACAATCAGAGGACTGGAGAGGGCGATAGAGCTATCCAATTTGAGCCATTACATTCACTCTGTCTAAAAAAGAGGGATATATATATATACTTAAAACGTCTTTGGTTGTTACTTTATACTTACTTACTTTACTTTACTTAAATTTATTGAAAAGCTTATTATTTGTAACCACAGAACTCCAGTGTTTGCGACGACAAACAGATGCCTGCGCGAGAGCTGAGAATCTTCTCCTTCTTCTTCTTCCTTTCCCTAAATTCTTCTTCATATTCTTCTTGTATAACTTATCATTACTATCATTATATAATAATTCTGCGTGTAAAAAATATGATTTTAACTTATTTATTATTTTGTTCATATAATGTCGAGGACCCTACTGGAAATAAGCTTTCGAGCTTTCGTGGGTGATCGTCAAGCTTACTGATCTGTTATTCTTCGATTTATATATCCATTGTTGTGTTTTTGAGAAACAAGTTTCTAATAAGTAGTAACCATCGTCAAAATCATATCACTGAAACCAACTCCGTTTCAAACGCTAGTAAGAACCACTACTACCACCTCTACAATCAGCACCGTCATCATCACAGTAGCCACCCTCATCATCACTATCACCACCATCAACATCAATAAAATCATACAACCATGCACCACCAATAGCAGCACAGTCATCCAACACCTGTTACCAACATCAGGCGGCCACATCATCAGCAACACAATTACAAACATCGCCATTACCACCACCGCCACCATCCACCGTCGATGACAACACCACTCCTAAAACACCAACGCCACAAGATCGCCACCACCACCACCATCATAACTACTATATATAAATATCTTGTTTGTTTGTTTGTTGTTGTTTTTTTATACCAATTTCGAAATTAATTCTGGAACTTTTATTCATGTTTCTTTTCGTTTCTCTTCGTTTGCAAAATTGACCTTTTAGTACTTTTCCAAGCCCCCCCCCCCCCCGGCAGTGTCATTACGAGGTGGACACCATGCTCGTACATGACTTTCAAAATGGACCCTATAAACAAGTAATAATCCATCGATCTCAGAATACCCTAAACAAGTATCCTTCGATCTCATGTAACCCTAACCAAGTATTTTGTCATGTTTTCCCCACTCTAAACAAGTATTTTCAAATCTGGCTGTTGTAAAAGTATACCCCATTTTCCCTGATTTTTGCAATTCTGATACCCTTTCCCTGTATACGCGCGTACAATGCCCGTCAGTGAAAAACAACACTTTTTACGCGTTTTTGTGCACGAGCATGGCGTCCACCTTGTAATGGCAGTGCCCCCCCCCCCGGGTCCAAGCCGTCTTTGTTGATGAACAAACAGGTTATGAAACATTTTCAGCTATGTGATCTAAACCTGGATGCTAGAGGAAGCAGACACTATAACAAAAACCCTATGCCTACAGATATCGGATCAATAAATAAATCTGAAAATGATTTTATGAAATAGGAACGGTTTTGACATCTGGTCTGAGATGCATGGTCAATGCAGGTGAGCTCCTTTTACCTGTGCACTACATGCTAGTATTTTCAACAGGGTCACATGATTACGTAATTACACCACTAAATCCTGCACTTGACAATGAATGGCCAAACGGGAATCAGTTAGGTCTTCTTTTTTTTTTTTACGGGTCGAGGCGAGGACGAGAAGGGGCGCGAAAGATTCGTGAGTCGAATACAATACAATGGTCTGTGGGTTAGCACCCTCTTTTGTTTGATTACGTAAGAGAGACCTCAGAAAGTTGTTTACGTGTCCCGAGATAAGGGGGCAGTGTGAGATGTTATACCTTTTCAGAAAGCGACCGATCCCAAAAAGGCAGGGCGTGACCGTTCCTGGTTCTAATTGGAAGCAGGTTCAAGATCATGGGGCATACATGATGTATGCATGGGAAATATATAGCGAGTCTAATAATGTTAAACTGTATTCAGGGTATAACTGGTTTATTGGTGGGTATACTAGAAGTCTTCTAAATGGTTTGAAAGGTATTTTATTGTATATCTAAACACTGTTGCAGTCCTAGAACTTGTATAGAAGAAACATTGTGCACATCCGATTTTAGATTATGCAGCGTTTATTTCGTCCTGACAACAGTTACCCCCCCCCCCCAAAAAAAAACAGAGTGGGGGGGGGGTGGCGTCAGATGCTACTCCCCGTCCGTGACTATATCGGAAAAGTGATTGAAAACATCAAACCTTAATTTGTCCGAAAGAATGAAAAAAAAATTATTAAAAAAAAAAAAAAAAGATTTTTAGAATGATTTTCTTTCGTTGCTTTGCTTTTTGTTATTCATATTTTTGTTTTTATTTTTTCTTGCTGCAGATTTTGGTCTCAAATCCAAATTCAAAGTGGGTCTATCGACGTCCCTGTATTTTAATTTTCTTTTGCATATAATACTAGAATCCAAAGTGCCCCTTTTTTACAACACAAAAACTGGACAGAGATCTTATTAGGCATCTAAGAATATAGACCTATTCAAAAAACGGCCAAATCGAGCATCTCGTTTATAGTTTCAGAGTCATGGGAAGACGCATATTAATTTCTTTTGCAGTATGCCGGGCGGTATGGTCTATATGAAATAAATTTATAGAAAAATAATAAGGGAAATCAGCAATAAAGTAAACGCTCTTTTACGTATAAGTGATACTGCACTGGAAACAATGTACAGACTAACAATCGGGCATTATGTATGATAACATCCAGTCAGGGAGATGGGAGTCAAACTCCCATCTCCCTGATCCAGTTGGTATCATCGTCGCTCACAAATTGCATTTATTTTGTTCGTTCATTTTGTTTATTTTGTTTATGTCCTTGTTCATAATCAACTTTCAAAATCTCATTTCTCGGCGTCCATGATTAGCCAATAACACCATTTCATCGATAAGTTATTTTGGATGGGCGTTATTGTCCTCCCCCTTTCGTTTTTCTGCTTACAATGATGATGCCAACAACTTATAAGAATTCAGTGTGGTATAAAACAAAGGATATGTATCAAGAAAACAATTCTTCAAAGAGAAAGTAAATTATTCGAAGACGGAGATTTTGCATCACAACGTTATGAATGAAAGTTGTAAAGAACTCGATGACTCACAATGAAGAGCTCACAATAGTACCTTTGACAATAGGTTCCTTATTGATTTACATTTTTCGCATTGTCGCCAATACCGACCAGTCAATAGTAGTACTATTTGACGAACTAATGCCCCCCATTCAGTGCTCCATGTACCACTCCACAAATTTATCTAAAGATAGTGCCGTATGACATTCTTGACTCTGGGCTATGCTGGACCGACAAAACGAAAATTTTGTAAAATGACGTCACAAAGAATTACAAAGGGGATTTCAGTGGCTTTATGGCTATTTTCAAGCAACAGCGGTATTGATTTCAGAGGAGAAACTCGTACCAGGGGCTTCACTGTATAGACCACTCAGTTGAATGGGAAGTGCAAAGGGACCTAAGGCTTGCCGACAAAAAAAAAAAAAAAAAAAAATTAACCAAGCCCCCTACTTACCCCTGATTAGTCAATAAATAATTCTCGACTTGGGAACAGGGAAACATTGAACATTGCAGACATCAAACTCGAAATCGTTTAGGGTGGGCTTACAGGATGAAAACTAAGCATATTAATGCATGGCCATGGGGGGGGGGGGGGGGGGGGGGCAAGGGGGCAGTTTTTATTGAAATTTTCCAAAAATTCCACCAAAGTTTGCACCAGATCGTTTAAAATGAAAAAGCTCCCTTGTGACCCTCTCAGTCACTTCGCTCCCTCGCTTCCGTGTTCCCTTAACATTTTACATAATTATACCCCCCCCCCCAAAAAAAAAAAAAAAAAAAAAATCCTGAGTGCAGCTTTGCATAGTATCAAGAAACCTTTTCAACTCGAGGATGCTCGACCTAATTCTTAAATCTTGGCTGCCTGTGATCATGTATTAGAACATAGTAAAGATGACCGCTATTCCCATTTATAAACCGCCTTATCCCAATAAAAATCTTCCTTTTGTTAGAAGATTAGATAAAAAGGCCCTTCAATCACAGGTCAAGTTCTACTGATAATTTCGTTATTCACTGGGTCATTTAGCGCGTTCAGTCCTCTGCAACATAATGAAAGGCGACGGAGATTTAATGAATATCCAATCAAAAGTATAAGGGACTTGGTTTCCGATGAGTGGTCACTAACAACACATGAATTAACGAGAATGGGGTAACATAAAGCGCGAGAAGTGGAAAATAAAAAGCTATAAGGTTCTTAGGATTACGCGAGACAAAAGACGTTTAGCCTTATCATCGTAAAAGACAACGGTTGGCCGCTAGATTTGCCTTATCTATTGAATTACAGTGTACTTCAAGTTTTAGTCCCAGTCGGAGGCCTGATTAGGGAGAGAGGGTGTGTGTGTGGGTGTGTGAGGGTGCGTGTGTGTGTATGGGGGGGGGGGGGCATTGCATTGCATTGCCGGTGTGTGTGTGGGTGTGTGTCGTGTGGTGATGGATGTGTGTGCAGATGTAGTTTTTTTTTTGGGGGGGGGGTCGGGTCGGGGTGATAAAGGTGTATGTGTGTATGCATGTTTTTTTTCTTCATATATATTATAAGGGGGTTTCATTTCTCCTTGTTTTGCTCATTAACTGATGTCTTATCTAAGAAAATATGCTATGGAAACAAAATGAAGACTTGTATTATATTATTTTGCTTATATTGATTTATATGGATGTATTGATGTTTATTTTGAATGAAATCTCTAATAAAAACATTATGGAAAAAAAAAATGCCAGAAAAGTCCACTCCGATATGAAATAAAAAGCATCCACAAACGCTCACTTAAAAGAGACACCAATCGTCTATATTCTCTCCGTCTTGATTATGAGATGCCAAGGCAACTTTCCTTAACAGGTCAATAAAATGCTATGATTTCTGAGTAATAATGATTACACTATGTCTGCAGGTAATTAACTTGTCAGCTAATTGCAATCATCAGTTTTAATCTTTTGTGAACGTACCGATTGGATCGGGTGCTATTCCAGTCTTTAAAAAAGATGTCCTGAATCTTGCATAAAGAAGGCAAATTAGACTTAAAAAATCATGAAAATAAATAAAATAGGTTGTTTCTTTACAAAAACAGAAATATCAGATAACATATGGAAATGGAAAGAAAATCGAATAAGAGAATCGCGATATTCTACGAAGAAGAAAGAGAGAGAGAGAGAGAGAGAGAAAAGACTGTTAGTGATACGAATTGTCAACTTGACACAGGTTTGTGCATGTAATTCTTCCAGTTCTCACCAAAAGATTTGTATTTATTAGGAAACTTATTGACATCATCGTTTTATTTTACATTAGATTTGTATATTCTGATAGCATGGATTGTACCGATTCCCTTATGTATCTAAATGTTACTGCAAGCAACCAAAAAAAAAAAAAAAAAAAAAAAAAAAAAATCAGAATTTTCTTCCACAAGCTTAAAGTTATCTAAAGAATATTTTGCTAAGTTTTTACATTTGTAAATGAATTATATTGGAAGTTATAGATAAATTTTTACCTAAACCTATCTAAAGCTGTTTCTGAAAGAGAATGGGGTATTCATTATGAATGCCAAACATGATATTTAAACTGAATTGATGATTAACTTCAAACAGAAATGACCCTGGGTGGATAAATTTCATCTTCCATTACAGATAGTTCACTTTTAGGAACAAGGCAGGAAATTTGCATATATGCACAATTTATAACTTAGACCACATTTCTACTTTTCAATTTGATTTTAAAGACATTATCAGCATAGCAAGACAATCATATTGACGGTTAAGGTTTGACAGAGAGAAATAATTAAAGCAAAATACTGACTTATTTTTTAAAAAGCCCCTCCCCCCTCAAAAAAAACCCCAAACAACAAATCATTAGGAATAGGTTTACTAATGGTTTGCCTTGGATTATTAATTTTTTCAGATTTTATAACAACAAAAAACAAACAAACAAACAAACAAACAAACAAACCAACAAACAAACAAAAAACACTCACACTAGTATATAACAGAACATTACATCATGATACTTTCTTGCACTGAAAGTGTGTAACATTGCAGGGTATAAAATCAACTTGTCTTCCTATGGTTCAGTATAAATATACAATCACTTGGGTAAATTGAGAAACTACTTAACTGAGTTTCTCAAATTGAGAAACTACTTAACCCAATCCTCCCACCTCTTCTGGTTTATAGTCCTTTTCAGGACTTCACCCAGTTTCTAGAAAGATACTCTACCCTCCAACTTTTCTGCTTTCTCGCCTCTCTATTTCACCTCCATCTCTATCCACTTTATCTATAGTCCTTTAGGACTTACCACATGGTGAACCGTAAACCCTTTCTACGAATATCCATACCACCATGCAAACCTTCAAACATCATCCAAACTACTTAACATACCAAATATAATAAAAAGTCAACTGAAATAATTTGTAATTCAGAGAAAGCATTGCTAAGGTATTTATAATTTACCTATATAAAATGCACAATGTGAAAGCAATTATGCTTTGGCTGAGAGCAAATTTGTCACAGAAATGTGGTAGAAGTTCCTGATAACAAGTTTCATGAAAAAGGGCCCTGAAGCATATGAATTAAACCATCCTTTTCTTAATGACTTTAATTATGATTACAGTAATACAGAATATTTCTAATTATGTAATAGTGCTCTTGAAAACCTAGTAAGGACTTTCAAGGAACCTGAACTGTCGGTAGTTTATAGCAATCTTCCCTCTTATTTAGAGATAAGGAATATTTATCTTCTATCTTATCAAGTCTCAGGCAAAAATATAGCATTTAATGTATCACATGCTATGAGAAAATTTTTCCCTCATGAAGTAATCTCGTATATTCATGAAGGTAAAAAATTCTGTGACCAAAAGCACCTAAAACAGCATTTTTCTAAAGGTTATATTTCATTCATATTTTGTCTTTCACATTTGTCTATATGCTTTATCAACTTTCTCTTCATTTAACTGTTTTTTATCCTTACATTTTCAGTCACCTTTTGTCTTATTTGTTCTGCCTGTGTATATGGACATCTATTTAAAAAAAATATTATCTATACTTATTGTCTATATGCTTTATCAACTTTCTCTTCATTTAACTGAAAATGCTACATGATCAAGGAGCTCTGGAGATGATCAAAAATTCTTTTAAAAATTGGAATTAACTCAATTAGTAAATGTCATATGATTTTGGTAGAAATTTGCAGCTCTCAGTTATTGTGATTTCAAGTAAGTCTACTGTGTATTTGTTTGTGTATGTTATTTATCTAAGGATAACTTCATTACAACACATCTACTGAATGATGAAAAATTCAGAACTACCTAGAAGCAGTTTCTCTCTCTCAAAATATAATTCCATAATGATAACAATAATGACTGTCTATATCGTTATTATTATCATTATTATTAGAATTACATAAAGAGAACTCTAGAATAGCTTTAACTAATACATGTAGTAATACTGAGTAGGCTCAAATTGTCTAAAATCATGAATTTGTAGCTAACAATATTAAGGATGACATAAAAGATTTACATACTGGTAATACAAATACACCTATATATAAAACTTGAAGATTTTAATATCTCCAATCTCCAATCTCCAAATTTTATTGTCCGAGAAAGAAAATTCTTTTTGCCCAATTGATCGTGGGCCCGGCAGCCACTGAGCAGCGCCAGATCGATGTTGCTCTATCTTTTTCAATTCTTGAACGCCACAGAAGGTAGCAGCAACTCCCATCTTTTAACGTCTTTTGGTACGACGTGGCCGGGGTTCGAACCCACGACCTCCCGATTGTGAGGCGGACGCTCTATCTACTGAGCCAACACATTGGTGTTGTGTGTATATGTGTGTATATATGATAAGTTTGACTACAAACACAGATAAAGGCCATTTTTTACATTTATAAAGTAACACCGCCATTGTATGACCCCCCCCCCAAAAAAAAAAGAAAAACAACAACAACAAACCCCATCCATTTGATATCTCACCCATTATACTAGTATATCAAGGAAAATGTTTGGAATTATAATATACAGATATTGTCTTCCTCGAGGTTTAATATGACATTTCATTTCCCCGACGGAGTTATATTTTGCCCAAGGGGTTATATTTTCCCCAAAGCACGCAGCGCTGAGGGAAAATATTGTCCCGAGTGAAAAATACAGCTTTGGAGGGGAGATGAAATGTTATTTATTAAAGAGATAACCAGGCAATATCTGTTATATTATAGTGTATACAGATTCGCCATCAGAGTATTGCATTAACTCGCACTGTCTGCTGCAGCTCTGATGTGAAAAATAAGAGGTCTACGTAATAACAACAAAATACAGCTAGCGCGTTCAGCATGCATACTACGCGTACACACATGACTACGCAGCATAGTTACGCAGTAACGTCATGTCGGTGACCGAGGTGACGTCAAAACCAAAATATAACAACTGTTATCCTTGCAGCACTAGTCACGTGATTGTATTTTGACCAATCACTGATTCGAATCTATATAGGCTATGTAATATTCTAAACTATCTATATTACTTTCTCTTTATTTTAGCACTTCAATTCAAAATATATCAAGTAACAAAAAGAGATGTATCATGTTTTAAAACCAAACTCTTTATATGCAATCATAAGGTCATGTATTCTTCTCTGTGCAAGGCATTGCTGATGGTCAGTGCAGATGTAAGAAGCTGTAGGGTCAATTTGTTCAACTCTGCATCCAATGATGACCTGTGGAAAACATGGATAAAAGAGAAACAGAGAAGAGGGACAAAGAGGGAGAAAGAGAGAAAGAGAGAAAGATAGGAAGAGAGAGAAAGATGAAGAGAAAATAGAAAGAGAATTGAGAATTAAGTATCTAGAATGGTAAGACAACAATATCAATTAAAGAACAGTTTTACATACACTGAATGCTCACAACCCCCCACAAAAAAAACGATTTTATCATTTAACAAGTTTTATATATATATAAAAAGAAAATGCTTGTAAAACAGCAATGGAGAGAGAGGAAGAATCTTTTACCCATTAGTAGATCCTAGGCTTGGTACAAAGTGCACTGACCCCTCATCACCCTGGATACTGGACGTAGAAGTCGACATTGTTTCACTGTTTAGTTGTAAAAAAAAATGACAAAATAAAACAAAGATTCGGTAAACCTAAGTTTTAAATGACGTCCATCACATTTTTTGCTACAAATAAAATACAACTTCTGGACACATTTCCACACAAGTCAAATTATCCAGAATAAGGAATGGATGACACAGCAATAGCTCTGGCCACACATATTTTATGCATCTTAAAGATGAAAAAGAATATATATAATCTCATTAAAAATGCATTATAGTCATCATGAGTTACACTTACATTTTCTGCTGGTCTGAAGAGTTCTGTAAAAAGTCTGTGCAAAAATGGAAAAGTAAAATATGTGGAATACATGTTATACAGGCTAATAACAGAAGAGTGTGAGCTGTCACAATATTTCAGAGTGTACTTTTTTGATGGAGCCTTAACCTGAAATACCTGGTAAATCAATGTGTGACAATTAGGGGAGGAAAACAATGATTTCTTTTTGGAAAAATTACAGCTGGAAACTAGCAAATGAAATAATTTACAATCTAGGCAAGGAAATGATTTTAAGAGTACCGTGTGCTTGCTTTTAGCATCTGCAAATAAAAAAAACTACCATTTCAGCCATTTCAGTGGAATCTTGCAAAGGTAAAGGGTAACAATTTTAAAAACTAAAACTGTTTAAGTATTGGAGTTACACAAGAAGACTTTGATAACAGGTGAATGTTGCATAAAGGTAACTTGCATAAAGAAATTATAAAAAAAAGGGTGGGGGGGGGGCACCACTAATATCTTACAAGACTCTATATTAATATCTTACAAAACATTACATTGATAATGCTAAAAATGAAAAATCAAAAATAGATATGATTGGTCTCTTTGGATATTGTGATGATGGGAACCTACCTGAAGACAAAGTATCTTGGGAGCCAGAATTAAGAGGCACTGTCTGGCATGGACTAGACGACTGGAGATAAAAAAAAATGGGGTGGAGAGGAAACAAAAATGAAATAGCAGAGATAGAGAAAGACGAGAATTAGATAAAAATGCAGTATTTAGTATTTCATCTTAGATGATAAAGTTATTCTGAGTAAAAATAATTTTCTGTTTGGATTTTATGGAAATGCTGCAATTCAATTTAATTTCATCATCTTATATGCCAAATATTATATATTTTCCTCTAAATGCAAAAATAATGTATTGTCAGTTAACTCCTTCAAAAGCATGCTAAGATATTATCGCTCTCTTGAACAGTACATATATGTTAAGAATAATAAATTCATTTCCTTTGATAACAGATGGAAGAATATTATTTTGCTGTAAACTTGTATTATGACATTATGTCCTTTATATTACTATCTGCATGATTATGTTTACTTGGTTCTATTGTTTATATGAATATGTATATTTTCTGTTATGTTGTAAAGTCAGAGAAAGAATTGAATAAAGATATATCTTTAAAAAAAAAAAAGTATTTAGATCCATGTCACGGAAAAGAGGGTGAGGGGCTGCAAACAGAATAACATGTAGAGTGAAAAAGAAAGAAAGAAAGAAAAAACAAAAACAAAAAAGATGTAGAATCTAGAATGAAAAAAAAAAAAGAGAAAAGAAATAATGAAAAATAATGGGATAAACGGAAAGAACAAAGTAGAAATATTGATGAATGTAAAGGAGAATGGCAAGAGGCAAATAAGATAATAAAGACTAGAATGAAAGAAAGAAGATTTGGAAGAAAATAAAAGAAGAAGGCAGGAAGCAGCATTAAAAAATAGAATACGTTGAGAATCACATTTTCAATTATATGCATTTTAATATATAGCCCAAAACCTCTATGCTTTCATTAAACAATTGTCTTTAAGTTGAACTATCAAAGTAATTCATCTTGTTCAAATAAACTGTTCAGTCAATTTTATCATAAACTTAACAATCTTACACCTATTCAATATGATACCATGTGAAATTGAGTTTTCACCGAACATTTAGTTATCTACATGTTTAGTCCATCTCAATCTTCAATATTTCAATCTTATAATTCTAGGGGTCTGTATGCCAACCTGTTCATCAGAAGCTATATGTGAAGAGATCATCTTAGTGTATGACTCTTCCAGTTCTTGGTTCATGAGCTGTCGGCACTGATGCTGCTGCTGACGAATCATGGAATGAAGATTGGAACGGAAGACTTCAATCTCACCGTCCACTTGACTATGAAGCGTTGACTCTAATAGAAAATAAGTCAACATTAGTGACACTGATATCATCTAGTTCTTAATGCATCACCCTGACTTTAGAGAAGCTCACTTCTAATATGTCTTCACCTATAGGACTTTGCATTATCTTCTGATCCAAAATGCTTGGAATTACACATTATAAATGAGCAGAAAGAGCAAAAAATGCTGAAAATTTATGAGTCTTTATTCCAAAACAGTATGCAGCAGCTTACTCAAACAAGAGCAGTTTAACTGTAACTAATCATTAAAATTTCTAGAGTGGTAATGCAATGTGAAATATATGATCACAATTTTTTTGTGTGCAAATTGGCAATGTTTATGTAGAAATTTGTAATTTTCATTCACACTGATTCATGTTATATACATGTACTTTTTTTTCCCTTCAAAATATGTAGAAGTGAAAAATAAACACAATTGCCAATTTGAGGAGAGAATGAGATGATTAATAGCTGTCAAAAAAACTCTGTACTGCTATGAGTTATCATATTAAAATCCTTCTGTTGAATCTTTGTCAGAAAATAAATGACACAAAATTAAACAATTGAATTGATTGACATCAATGATGAAAAATAACTACGGTCTAAGTTAGCATCCATCAATTGGTTAACCTTGATACTATATCGGTTTATTGGTAGGCCGATGCAAATATAATACTCATGACACAGGTCTTTTATAACTATGGAGGCTTAACTTGGCCATTTATTTGGAGGATGAATTGACGCGATGACGATGACGACATGTCTTGACTAGGCACACTATGAAGTGATAGTCTTGTCTTCAGACCTTTATAATAGTAATATCACTACACCTCCCTTTCTTTAAAAGGAACTTGTTTTTACTTTTTGTTTTAGACAAGTACAACAAGTATTTTTTCATCTTGTGCCTTTACATTTAAAGACATGATAACAATTTCTTTGAAGCCTGTTTAACCTTAGTTTCTGTAAACAGCCTTCAATATGATAAACATACAATGTGCATAATCATGTGGTGCTGAAATAATTATGTTGCCCGAAAACTTCTGAGAGAGAGAGTCCTTGTAATTAGAGTCGTTTCAAAATAATCATTCTTCAGTCCTTGGCAATTTCGTTGATAATAAATGTTTCCAAATCCTGTGAAATTATAAGTTCAGTTCAGTTTTGATTTTGATTTCTTGAAGGTTTAAAGTTTCTTTCAAGTTAGTGTTCCTTCAATTCACTGTTCAATTAAGCGAGCTGGTGGCTTCACGTTGCGTCCACTCCTGGTTGTATATGTAGCAGTTGATGGGGCAGATGTTGATGGTACATCTACTGCTGGGGGGCTAACATCATCATCTCTTGGATGTGCATCATCGTCGTTGATATCATGCGACGGATACTGGTCTGTATGTGGGGCTGGCCTGATGTGACGGCGGTTCCTTCGACGTGTCACACCATATTCAGTTTCTATCAGATAAGACCGATTTGGTAGTTCGGCCTTGACAACGCCTTGCTGTGACCATTTGTTGGTTTGCATATCAAGGAGTCTGACATGCTGACCGATGTGAAGCTTTGGAAGATCACGAGCATGTTGGTCATAGCGTTGTTTCTGTTTCACCTTCTGCCTTTCCTTCCTTTCCTTCACCTGATGAGGATCAATGTTCTGTGGATTAAGAAGGTTGTCCATCATAGGCAGGTTAGATCTCAAGCGGCGATTGTAGAGGAGTTCTGCAGGGGATTTGCCACAGTCGAGTGGTGAGCTCCTGTAGATTTGAAGAGCTCGGTAGATGTCTTGACCACTCTGCTGGCACTTGCGCAGTAGATTTTTGGCTATCTTGACTGCTCCCTCTGCTCGACCATTGGACTGGGGATAGTATGGACTGGTTGTTGTGTGGACAAAATCCCAGTCAGTTGCAAAGGCTTTGAACTCACGACTTGCGTATTGAGGACCATTGTCTGATACTAGTTCACAAGGTGTACCGTGTCTAGAGAATATTTCCTTCAACTGTGTGATCACGGCTTGGCTGCTTGTTGTTGTCATAGTACGTAGCTCGATGAACTGGGAGTAGTAGTCTACGACAACTAAGTAGTCTTTACCATTGAATGTGAACAAGTCGGATGCGACTTTTTGCCATGGTCTCTCTGGAGTCTGGTGATGTTGCAGACTTTCTTGCTGTTGCTGGGGTTTGTACATCATACATGCTGTACAATTTTGAACCATTTCAGTGATATCATGGTTCATCTGCGGCCAAAAGAGAACTTCGCGTGCCCTTCTCTTGCACTTTTCTATTCCCAAATGTCCTTCATGTATCTTGTTGAGCATTTGCTTTCTCATTGATACTGGAACTACAATTCTGCTACCTTTTAGGATTAAGCCATTGGCTTCTGAAAGCTCATTTTTGACATTCCAGTACGGTCTAAGAGTCATTGGACATTGGTGTTTTGCAGCTGGCCATCCTGTGTTGATGACTTGACTGATCGCTGCTGCAGTGTTTCATCTTTCTTTGTCTCTTCAACAAATTGTGTCTTTCTGTTTGTAGTCACAGGTAGTGTTTCGATGATAGCATCTACATAGACTTTGATGTCTTCTTCTCGTTCTTGATTCTGTTCAGCTTCAGGATCTACTGCTCTTGACAATGCATCTGCAGTATACATGAATTTGCCAGGCGTGTAGGAGACTTTCAAGTCGTATCTCTGCACCCTGATCAGAAGACGTTGGATCCGTAGTGGACAGTCACTCAGTGGCTTGGTAAACAATGGAATGAGTGGCTTATGATCTGTCTCTACTTCTATCACTTGACCGTAGATATACTGGTGGAATCTTTCACAACCGTATGTGATAGCTAGCAATTCTTTTTCTATCTGAGCGTAACATGTCTCTGCATCAGTCATAGCTCTAGATGCATACGCTATCGGATGCCAATTCTGTTCATGTTGCTGTAGGAGAACTGCTCCTAGGCCATTCTTGGAAGCGTCAGCTGATATCTTTGTGGGCTTTGTAGAATCATAGAAGTGTAGCACTGGCTGCTTCATCAGAGTTTCTTTCAACTCGTGCCATGCCTTTTCTTGTTCATCTTCCCACATCCACTCTGTATTCTTGTCCAGTAGGACTCTGAGGGGAGCTGACCTTGTAGATAGGTTTGGAATGAACTTGCTTTGGTAATTTATCATACCCAAGAAACGTTGTACGTCTTGTTTGCAGGCTGGTCTAGCCATGTTTCTGATGGCTGTAACCTTTTTTGGATCTGGACTGATTCCATTTTGACTGATCATGTCACCAATGAAGGTTAACTGGTTCACACTGAACTCACACTTGTCTCGATTGAGTTTTAGGTTTAATTTGCGTGCAATGTCTAAGACTTGCCTCAGACGATCATCATGTTCGTCCTGAGTGCTACCATATACCACAATGTCATCCATCATAGTATTGACACCTGGTACATGTACAAACATGTTGTGTATTATCTTGTGAAATACTTCTGGTGCACTACAAATACCAAATGGTAACCTGAGAAATCTGTATCTACCAAAGGGTGTTATGAACGTACATAGTTTTGAACTTTGTTCATCCAACTCAATTTGCCAAAATCCACTGGAAGCATCTAGTTTGCTAAAGTACTTTGCATTGGCAAATTCTGCTGTGATTTCATCACGTGATGGTAACTGATAGTGTTCTCGTTTGATCACTTTGTTTAGGTCTCGCGGGTCTAAGCATACCCTAAGCTTTCCATTCTTTTTAGTCACGACAACTAATGATGAGACCCAATCTGTTGGCTCATATCCACTGATTGAATGACATTCATGCGCTCCATTTTGTCTAATTCTTGTTTTAGTTTGTCACGAATTGGAAATGGAACTTTGCGACATGCGTGTTTCACTGGCTGTGCGTTTTCTACCAACACAACATGATGTTTTCCTGGCAAACATCCTAGGCCTTCGAACACATCTGAGTATTCATCAACAATTTCATTGTCTGAGTTCTTTTCAACGACATGGACGCGCTTCACAAGTTTCAGCCTTTCGCAGTCTTGTAAGCCAAGTAATGGTTGACTATTGCCAGGCACTACGAAAAATGCCATATTGTGGGAAATACCCTTGTATCGGACTTGCGTATAGCAACGACCTTTTGCAG
This sequence comes from Echinometra lucunter, assembly GCA_029962745.1. Taxonomy (NCBI): domain Eukaryota; kingdom Metazoa; phylum Echinodermata; class Echinoidea; order Camarodonta; family Echinometridae; genus Echinometra; species Echinometra lucunter. Next base: position 6,020,876 of record CM057160.1, read on the forward strand.
GAATACGCGTTCTGCCATATCCTGACAACTGTGTTGTCACTGAATGCAATTTTGGTTTCGGTTTCAATTTCTGGTAGACTGATTCAGAAATTGTACTTGTTTGCGCTCCTGTATCAAGCTTGAAGTTTACTAGAGTCTCATTGACCTCAATCTCAGCTTTCCACTCGTCCTTTGACCCATCTCTATCGATAGCATCAACAAGGAATTCAGTAAGGGTTTTGGTAACAAATCCCATATCTTCTCGCAATTCATTGACTGCTTTGACTATTGGTGTCTTACAACACTTGGCAAAGTGATTACGTAGTCCGCACTTTCGACAAATCTGACCTTGAGCCGGACAATTACTCTTACCATGGAAATTACCACACCTGGTACAGGCATTCCTGGATTTCTGAGTGGATTTCTGACCTTGACCCTGTTTCGGTCTCACATTTTGACTAGTACCTTGAGTTTGTCTGGAATTTTGTTTGTGTTTTGTACCTGGAAAGGATTTTCTCTTACTACCGAGAGCATCAACTGATAGATTCTCATCCTGGGAACACAGCTCTTTGGCCTGAGCTCGTGTAGTTTCAGCAGCACGACACAACTGCAAAGTCTTTTCAAGATTCAAGTCCTCTTGTCTCAACAATCTCTCTCTCACGCTATTATCAGTCATTCCACAGATAATGCGATCTTGTATCAAACTCTCAGTTAGCTCTCCAAGTTCACACGACTGTGCCTTGTTTCTCAAATCTGTTGCATACTGATCAATTGTTTCATGTGCGTTTTGTGAGCGTGTGAAGAACTTGTGTCTTTCATATGTGACATTTCTTTTAAGCATGCAATATTCTTCAAATTTCTTTATGACAACTTTCAACTTCATCTTGTCATCATCATTTGCAAAGACAAATGTGTTATACACTTGCAAGGCTGCATCACCTATACAATGCAAGAATAATGAGCATTGGGACTTATCCTCTTTCTCAGCCATTCCACTGGCTACATTGTACAACTCAAATCGCTGTTGGAACTTTTTCCAATTTTCTGCGATATTGCCGGTCAACAAATCTAGCGGTGCTGGTTGACTAAGACTAGTAGCCATGACGGATATGTGTACAGATATTATGTATGGTGAGGGGTTATTAGTGTATCAATGTTAGAGCCGATCCCTACAATTAAACTAATCACTAGTTTAGTTGCTGCCCTAGTGGCTTATAGCACTTATTTACACTATTCAGTTCAGTTTATTTAGGCAACTATGCAATGCTCGTGTTACCTATATCCTTTAGATCATAGCGTAACCAGCATTCACAGTTCCTTCACCGAGGCAATCACAACTGCATTGCATTGATCACAACAATCAGCTGTTTAGTCACTTCACGTTCACGTTACTACACACATGCATGCATGCAATTCACACTCAATTCACTATTGCGCAATCTATCATGTACGCTGAATTGATACGACGTCATCGACTTCTCCCGGTCCGTACCTTAAAATTATCCTCCTATTCTTCCTTACCACTGGATTCGATGATCCTGACACCATATATCGGTTTATTGGTAGGCCGATGCAAATATAATACTCATGACACAGGTCTTTTATAACTATGGAGGCTTAACTTGGCCATTTATTTGGAGGATGAATTGACGCGATGACGATGACGACATGTTTTGACTAGGCACACTATGAAGTGATAGTCTTGTCTTCAGACCTTTATAATAGTAATATCACTACAGATACCAGGAAAGCATTAACTATACCTGATAAAAAATGGCCCACGTTTATGGCTGGGAAGTAATAATGTTGAGAATAAGATTCAGACAGACATCTCTTGCTTGCAATGAATGTACTTGACCACAAAAAGTTTACTACAAGAGCAAATCTTAAAATTTCATTTTGTCACATGTAAAAAAATTGCAAACATATTCCAGCATTGTTATGTATATTCATTTGATAGACATGTAAGCCAAAAGCTGAAAGTAAATGGATTCAGGCACTATAACAATCAGTCGTAGTTTCAGCTCAGTTTGGTAGTTAAAAACATGCTTTTAAGCGAGGAACAGCTGTTTTTCATTGTGGAATAGCTATTTTTCAGCATGTTGGTAGTATAGCTATGTAGTCTATTTCTGAAACTGTTCAACACAAGTAGAAAAGCAAAGAATGATAGATCATTAAAGAGTATCATTGAAGAACAGAAGCCATTCATCAACTTTTTGTGACTTTCATCAGAAAAGTTTAAGAATAGTTTATATTTCTTTCTTAAAAGGTTTCATAAAGCCCCATTCAGACATGACGTGGAAGACTGCCTCAAAGATACTGTTGCAACACTGAGCATATGGTAAGAGTCAATATTTTTGGTGTTAAAACAAAACTGGTCGATAGAAACCCGGGGGGGGGTCACTTCCATTGAAGAGTGGACAGCATCCGCGAGAATCCTAAAAAAAGCACCCTAAATGAGGATTTAAGGGCAGGCCGCTAGGACACCTTAAACACAGATTTTGTGCAGATGTCCCAGATTTGCACACCCTAAATGAGGATATTCCCATTTTCATATCTTGAGTGTGTTAGTGGGGTCCATTGAAAGTTTGGAGCCGTTTTTTTATCTCGAGATAATTCACTGTCTCATTATGTTTTACACAGGCGATATAGGATTTTCAGTTCACGGGTCTTGTTACAGTCGGTGCAAATTACATACCCTTTTCGCGTTTTAGATTATCGTGATTCAGGGTTTTTTTTTTCATTTTTGGGCGTTTTTGACACTCTATTCGCATTCCGCGCCTACCCCTGAAAAAATACCCCTTTTCCGCATTTTTTTTCTAGCGGATGCTGTCCACTCTACAATGGAAGTGACCCCCCAGGGATAGAAATAACCTACAGTTTACATAATGATCTATGCATTGCTCTTTCAGAAATACAAATGATAAATAATATGAAATAAAATGTAATTTCTATTCCAGTACAGCATCTACCACAACATAACATGGCATTCCCACATGCTTTCAAAGGGACGGGGAAATGGCTACCAAAGCGTCAGCTCCTGGGATTATAATCAGAACACATTTATCAGATACCTTTTACCTTACCCACTTCAGGTGGGGGCAAATGTAGATAAATGTCATGTCAAAGGACATTTATTTAGTGATGTGGAAAGGGCTTGAAGCATTACCTTGTAATAAACAGTTCAATGAGACTTATCTGTTAAACCACAACACCTCTATGCTCTAAATACCTTATGCTTATGTGAGTTATGTCATTTATTTTTACCACAGAATCTTTCTAAAAAGCCAAATGTGATCTTATTTTTCGAGTATGAATGAGGCTTAAGACGAAAAAAACTGCCCAATCTTCATGAGATGTGAAAGAAGCCATACAAGGCTTTGACAACCGATTTCTCTCATAAAATTTCCAATTAGTAAATACATATAGATCATATTGATCATAAAACGAACAGGGTACACATTGACCATTATTATGTCAAACATTGGCTGGAATTAGTTTAGAAAGAAAGGAGGAAAGAAGGGAAAGAGAGAGAGAGAGATAGAGAAAGAAAGAGAAAGGAAGAGAATGGAAGAGAATGGGGAAGGTTCAGGAAAGTGAGAGAAGATGGAATCGTGAGACAATTATGGAAAAGAGATAGACAGAGAAAAAAAAGTAAAATAGAAAAAGAGAGAAAGACATAAAAAGTGGATGGGGTGGATCATGAGAAGGTCTAGTGTAGAGAGAGAGAGAGAGAGAGAGAGAGAGAGAGAGAGTGAAAGAGAGAGAAAGACAAAATTATGGAAATCTGAATGTGTTAAACACTAAGCCCGAGATAACTCGTGCTAGGGTCTATGGAAAAGTTTGTATACTGAAAACAAGTCATGCTCAATGGGTTAAAAGTAGTGATATTATAATATATAATAGAGAAATAGAAAAATCCTAAAGAGTAAGTAACCAGTAAGGGATATTGCAAAAGGGAGATTATGGGAGAGGGGAGGGGTGCCATCCCCATTACCTATTTTTCTTTCCTTGCTTGTTTTTTTGTTTTTTTTTTGTTATTAAGAGTTTGGATCCTTTTCTCTCTTTTGGGGATCCTTCATGGACTTTTTTACCTCTGGAAGATCAATGACAGAATACCAATGTTTAACCATGACCTATAATTCATCTATGTAAAGAAAGAAAATACACCCTTTATGTAACTTCACTTATATTTTGCCAATGTCACCAAGTGTTTTACATGCATGTCACTAAATACAATCATAGTCTTCTTCTTCTTCTTTTTTTGGTCATTACTCTATCCGATATTCCTTTACTTCTGTCCCTCTCTTCCTTCCTTTTATTTTTACATTGTATTTTGTGCTTTCAGGCATGTCCGCCACAATCATTTTTTCCTTGGACCTCGCCTTCTTCTATTCACTGTTTATGCTTTTGTAATATTTTATGTCACTATGTACAAATTGTACAATTTGACAAAAGATTATTGTAAATCCTAGAAATTCAATGAAAGAAAATAAATTTTTATTTGAACTGACTGGAACAGAATAGGCCAACATCCATTTCCAGCCTAATTGCTCCTGTGTTCTACGTATATATGATTTACCTCTTTAGTTTCATGAAAAGTATTATATTATGTATAATTCTTGTTTGTAGGCTTTATTGTGGTTATTGTATAACATATTGTGTGCATGATCTTTTGCTTATCTAATATTTATGTAATCATGCATTAGTTTGTATTTGTTATTAGAATGCATGAATAAAAGCAATCAAAACAAAAACAAAAACGATAGAATCATATAGGTACAGACATACCAATTTCATCTAAGAAGTCTTGTTGCTCATGGAGATGGTCATTCATTTCTTCACTGTGTGGTAGCCATCTGTAGGCTGACGAATGGATTGCTCCTCTTTGACAACTCTCCCAATCCTTTGGCAAAACAAATAAACAAACAAAAAACAAACAAATAAAAAGCAAATTATATATAATCACTTCTTCTAAACTCTATCAAAACTGCACATACTTTTTCTGAAACCTAGCTTACTTTGTCACTTATTCTATCACTATTAAGATCTCTATGAAAGGGTTCTTAATTATGGTTCCCTTTTCTATGTTCCAAATTGATACAATCTTAAATTCAAAGTAAAAAGTTCATATTTCAACTTAACATTCTATTACAGTTTTCTTACAAGAACATGAAAGTAACAGTTGCATACTTACAGTAAAACATACATGACAAGTCACAATATCAAAGCAATATCAAAGCAATTTTTTTATGATCTACAAGTGGTAAAGGAAATGGTATTGGCTGTTGAGATTAAAAATTCAGCCATGTGAACTTGTTTTCAATTTAAGACAGAGTAATACATGTGCAATATTCACATGAGGTTAAAAACTGTCACAACCAACATTATTAGCAGTGCAACAGCATTGATCTTGACAAGAGAGGGCTCACTATTCAACATCTCATCTGTCAGTAAACTTTTTAATATGCAGTCAAATGCACATTGCAACTTCCAACAATTTGCTGAATGTAATTGAAGCCAGGACAGGAACTGCTGAGCATTTTAAAATGCAATATCACACAAAAAAATTCATGGACTTTCTAAGAATTGCCAGTTATATTAAAAAAGATGAGAAAAAAACAATATGAAGACAAAAAAGGTTGAGCACAATTATAACATTCAAGCAATTCAGAATGGTTTCATATCTGTAGTAATAATACTATTTCATTGCTCTATCTTTACTTTATATGTGCAAAATAGGAATGCAAGTACTTTACCTCTCCCCAGTCATCATCATCATCATCATCGCCGTCATCATCGACGAATGACTGATCATCCAACATTTCTAATTCTTTTGAGGGCGTTTCAAGCCTGCTTTTATAAAATCTAGTTCCTGATGGCCGAATTTCTGAATACTGCTCCAGACTTTGTGAAATGCTCCCAACTGAGACCTAAAAACACAGGTTTGGGAAAATTGAAAAATGGATGCGTTATTTAAGAAATCTAATCTAAAAAGAAATCAATCAAAATTCTTCAAAAAATAACTATTATGTACTGAGATAAACCCAGAATATCTCTCTCTAAAAAAAAAAAAAGAAAAAAAAATGAATACCGTAAGTAAGCTGTACATAGGAAAGAAGAATAGTATCTGTCCCCAAAGTGAGAGATGAAATATATTTCATGATGTACCCCCCGTCCGGATTTACCTTTCTGTGTACACTGGGCTGATATGATCCATTGGATAGGTTTTTGTGAAGACTTTTACGTGTCCAGCGACCACATAGCTGGGAAGAGCTGGAATCAATGTCATTGCACTGCTTACTTAGTTCTTGGCAAGTCAGTGGTGGTTGCTTCTCAGAGGTTGACATTATCTTCTGTGCTATGGAGACTAATATGAGAAAAAAATCAACCGAATAAAGAAATATCAATCACATTAAGCGAAGTTAATGAATGCTAATTGCTTAACTGTAAAATCTATATATTCAGCTTTCAAAAACAAAACAAGGCAGAAACAAAAGCCTGCATGGCAAAATTTTGACATTCTAATATTTTTCAGCCAAAAAGTATCTGCTGCTTGAGATGCAAACGTAACATTTGTTACATCATATTTTAGCCAGGTTCAGGACAGTGTAAAAATTAGACCAATTACAGTTTTCAAGCGAGCATGTGTAAGGTCCTATCATTCTAAAGACAAACTGCAATGATCATTACAATGACGATTCTTTTCTCTCGTGTTTAACCACACCTAGTTAATCTTTTTATCCATGTCAGGACATGTCTGTGTCTGTCTAATGTCAGTGTTAAAAGTTAGTTACTTAGTGTTTAACGTTAGAGTCAGACTACTCTACAGTCAAAAAGGCCACAAATATTGAGCATCAAACTTTCTTACTTCAACTATTTTCAACAACATGATAAAAACTACTTTCAAAAAATCAACTCAAGTGCAATTTCTAAAGCCTATTATACTGCCCATACAAATCTAGAGTAAAGGCTCAGGTATGCGGCCGCTTAAAGGGAATTTGCTGATAACATTTATCTAGCACATAGTTCAATACCATCAATCCAGAGTCGAAATACTTGCTTATTAAATAGAAGGCAAAATTAAAACTGACCAATTACGTGGTCAATAGACCCCACCACTTTAGTACATGATCCTATGCATCTTAGGTGGGGTATAGCTACCCGGTACCTGCTATCCAAAAGGCATGTTAATCAGTACTAGCATCTTCGCACGAGAGGTGGTGGTTTTGAATTACACCTGCACTCCTCATCATCTTACGTAATAGTGTTAAAAAACTCTTAACACCGCACTGTCTGAAAGGAAATGTGAAGTAGGAAATATATCTTTCATCTGTTTTAAGATATTGCCATGACCAAAAGTCACTTATAATTTAGATGAAAACAAAAATTAAACTTCGAACGAAGCAAAATGACCCAGAAATTGCGATTCTAGCAACATTTTTAACTCCATAAACTAGCCCGTCGCGCGTGCACTAGGCATGTGTAGCCCCAGTGTTTCTCTTTCTCCCTTCCTCTCTCTCTCTCTCTCTTATCAAACTGTGATGGTCGATCGTTTCTCTAGCAAGGGCGCTTTTATTTATTTAAGCTTACTGCAATCTCAGGTGTCTAGAAGTTGCAAAAATCAAATTGTGGTTTCAGTTTTAAATTATGGGTTTTCGTCATGCATTTGGCGAACATTTAGCGCCATATTTGTGACTAAGTAAAGAAAATTAATATCAAATTTCATACTTTGCACACCAAAACTTTATGAAGTAATAATATTCTTTAGAAACCCATAAAATCTGTCAAACGTGATGATCTGTCAAATGCCATGACAAAAGATTGAAGGCAGAGTACAATCTCCTACAAAAACCTGCATTTTGCACACATTTTACATAGGGTGGCTGCTCACCAGACCCACCTAGAAAAATGGCTCTGGTAGCGGCCACCCCCATGCAGCTTTCTCTGTGGTGGTGAAAATGAGAATTTCTGCAGCAAAATATTGACCATTGACTTAATTCTCTTAAATGAAAAACAAATTATACATCAAAATGAACAAATAAAGCTGAAGTATTGGTTTTAAGTATGTCATAACTTAAAAGTCAAGAAACTACTATTTTTTGTGGTGTAGATTTCTCATGATGTTGAGTGAGATTCATTATGCTTGCTGCTTTGGCCGATTAAGTTTTTTGGTGCAATAGAACCTACACGAGACTGTCCAAGGTAATTTTTGGAGGGGTATCAAAAGTTTTTTTATTTTATTTTCAATTTTAGTTCTTTATTCACCGCTGGCTACTCACAGGGGACCGGCCGGCCGCCCACAGGAGCACATACATGTACTCTAGACCGAAAGTTCCGTCTCTCATTTCTTAGCCTCTTATTTGGGTAGGGGTAGCCGGCCCTACCCAAATAAGAGGCTAATGAACGTGAGACAGAATTTTCGGTCTATACAAAATTACAATTCATATTCGGATTACATAAGCCACTGTAAAGTCAGCACATAAGGCAAAGCCTGATACTGATAGTGATAGATAGGGCTATTGACGTTGCTTTAAGTTGATTTTTCGAAAGTAATTTTCATCATATCCAACAAGACTTGGTAACTAGGTCTTGGTGTCTAATGACTGTTAAAAAGTAATGTTAGGCTATGAGAGTCTAATGTAACTGTAGGCCTAATTGTTATGTTCTTGTGTTGTGGTTCTTAAAGGGACACACAATAATGAGATAATAGCACAGAGATGTAACTAGTGTCTGCCATTTAATGTTAAGCCATCTTGCTCTCTCTTTGCGCATGCGTACAAGGCTGCACATGAAGCTTGCGTGGTTAGTCTTCATTTCATACATCACATTAATGTAGACCTAACGTTAGATCTAGGCCTACTCTGGTTTAAGATTTGTGTCTAACTTACATCATGATGCATCAATTAAGTGAGACTACAAAACCTGTCCACCTCTCTCTCTCTCTCTCTCTCTTTCTCATTTTCTTTGTACCAACAGTTAGAGAAGCCAGTTACTGAACAGTCTAATCTATGATAAACTGAAATGAATTGAATCTATCATAAACTGATCTAACTACAAGTAACGTTCCTGTCACATCTAGGTCTACGGTAGATGTAAACACATCACACTGTATCAAACTAGCCTCCGCTACGCCGACCACTCCTACGGCTACGGCCTAGCCAAGTCTAGCCAGGGCCAGGGCAGCCTGGCGGCTGAGCTGAGTTGGATACCAGCGGCTAGCTAACTTGATTAGCCAACCTAACGCCGCGCCGCGATTAACTCTTCATACTACTAGATTCTGTCTCTCCTCGATTTAATTTCAAATTAGTATCCGTTAAATTAATAGTACGGGTACATGTAAAAAAGACATATTCCTTTACCTCTTCAAAGCCAGGAAGATACAACGAGGCAAAGATTATAACCTTCGTCCGATCTTCGATGATCCTTGTGAGCCTAGCCAGCTAGCCCGGCTCAGCCCAAAACAAACAAACAAAACAATACAAACAACAACCACAACGACCAAACAAACCATTACAAGCAAACAAACAAACACCCCCCAAAAAACAAACAACAACAACAAACAAACAAAAAACACAAACCAAAAAACAAAAACACAATACAAGACTAAAACAAACAAAACAGGCGAAAAACAAAAACAAAACAAACAAACAAACAAGATTAATAATAATAACCCCAAAACCCGCCCAAAACAAACGGCTTGGATCTCTTCTTTAATTTTTCGTTTTTCCCTTGGTTAGCTCTTGATCTTGATCCTCTTTTTTTTTGGGGGGGGGGGGGGCGGGTGGGGGGGGGGGGAGGGCTCGGGTAAAGAACTTTGGGTGTTACAGCCTTCCGGGGCGAGCACTGTAGCAAGGTTGAGATTTTCAAAGTTTGGGCCAGGAAGGCGGGGGGGGGGGGGGTGGGGGGGGGGCGGTAATATGTAGGCCCTAAAGCCCTTCATATACCTGTGCCTAGTTTTGAAGGTTAATTCCATTCAAACTGAATTTTGGGGAGCCTCGGAATTTATAAATGTGTCTTGTCTAAAACTACTAAAGATTTAATGCTTATAACGTTTGCTAACATTTATCAACTTCAATGTGAAGGCAGGAGGGTAGAATGCTGAACTTATCAAGTTTTTTAAAAAAATATATATGTTTAAAATCAGGTTTTCTCTTTCCCAATGTGAATATGAGTAAGTCAAAACCCAGTAAAAATTTTGCCTTCTTTTAAAAACAAAACAACAACAACTTGCTAAAATCTATAAGTTCAATATAGGCCTATACACTCACTAAATGGAAATAAGATTTTAAAAATTAGTGAATTTAAGAGAGAGAGAGAGAGAGAGAGAGAGAGAGAGAGAGAGAGAGAGAGAGAGAGAGAGAGAGAGAGAGAGAGAGAGAGAGAGCCAGAAAGTTATTCAGTCATTCAGTTAGATTTGATTTGATTTGATTCCTTTATTCATTTCTGTTTCAGTGGAGACATATTGTATTAAGTATAAAACAATTAAGAGAAAAAACCCACCATACAATGTAGTGATATTGTTGAGAACAGAACTGAAATATATAGAAGGTTGACATAAATCTACAATATATCAATAGCCTATTATCATCATAATTATTATACTTATTATACTTGTTAGTTGTTGTTGTTATTCTTATAATATTAATTATTATTACAATCAAATTCTCATTCTCATAATAAGGAACTGAAATGAAGAGAAATGAAGGAAAAAGTTCAGACTATATATCAGGACAGAACAAAGGGTGTTAGCCCGGACTGTTATTAGTTGAAGTTGTGGGATCTGTAACGTTAGACTCGGCCGGGCGTTAGACCTAATTTTGTTCTATGTTTTGCAACAGAAATGAACACGAAAAACCGAAATAACAAAATAACAACAATGCTTCTGCAGCCTACATGCTAACAACAAAACGTACATGGACGAGAAACGAAAAATTCAAATGATTTAATAGTTTGAGTCTGCAATATTAATCGGAGAAATGAAGACAGTAAGTGTTAATTAGAAGTACTAGTATGCCATCTTGTGGTATATTACGACCAATTCCTCCATGCATCGAAAAGTCCCTGGTCAAAGGTCTCGAGTCATGCGTAATTTCTAGGCCAAACCAGGGCCATACGACGTAGAAATCAATTTAGCGCTTCTTGACTCTATATAGTCATTACACCATCTATAGCGCGTATGCAGTGGATTCTTGAGCATTGCACATATTTACGTGTTTATATGGCCAATGGACGTCCAAAGGCAAAGCCAAGGGATCGGAAGAAACGAAGGCGAATACGGGCATAACTTCTAAAGATTGATGAAATTTCTTAGAGAATGGCTTTATCTAATCGTAAAGGAGTCGGAACCTTTCTGTGATGTAAGTAGATAAAAAGGAACAAACAGCAGCTTCGAAGTATTATTTACAAATTACAATATGTCTTACCCAATTCATGTTATCTAGATTCTAATTTCTACTTGATCATGTTGATGAACTTTGATCATGATGCAAAACATGCAAAACCGGGTGCAAAACAATGTTGATAAAATAGTTGAGGCGTTCATTCAGTCGGTGATATTGAGATAATTACTGACATGATTACTTACTTACTTGTCTATGCTAACAATATTCTATTTTGCAAATGCCAGTATTCTCATGACATGCATGATCTGTTGTACTAAGTAGATGTTGGTGGTAATGCTAGCCCTGAGGGGCGTTCAGTGGTGTTATTCTGTTAATTTATTTCACTGAAGTAACGCCCCGACCCGAGTACATTTGCCCCTGTATAGACCGGCTTGTCAACAAAAGAAATATGTTCCCAAATCACACTTTCTCCTGCCCGGTTAGCCATGAAAACTACCTTCCAAGTTCGCCATCGGGCCGATAGATCTAACTGCAAAATTAGATTCTAAATTATTAGTCTAGAAATAAAGAAACAGACTTTTGATTGCTTTGAGACCCTACCTTCCTGTCGATTCCGTCGCGTGGCTAAATTTCATTTCAATAGCACGACCTCTGACATCGTCAGTTTATTCACGTACGTATACGGGCCGCACGTACTCTACGTGCGAGAGTACAACGCCGCATGCACACCATTCTTTCGCCTGCACCTGTGGCCTAGGCTAACGGACGTAAATAAACTGACTGCTCCTCAGATGCATCGGCGCATGCAAAAGTGACTTTCTAGACGTTTTTTGAAGTGGCGAAACGGATACTACATTAGCGACATAGGGAAAAATGCTCTATTAAGAGTAAGTAGCATTAGCTTTTTTTTCAAACTCTCCAGGAGCTTCCAGGCTAATTGTGATTGGAAAATTTGATGTTGTATCGCAATGCGCGAGAACTGGAAAAGGTTTACAAAAATGAGTCCAAACTTTATGCATCCCAGTTTACAAATAATTTGTGCAAGACATCCATCAAAGGTAAGATAATTGCATCACTAGCAAGGCAAAATACCATGAAATCATTTGGTATCACAAGTTTGATGACATCTCTCAAAATGAAGATTTCTGCATCCTTGTCGATAGGTTCAATTCAATTAACGGACACTAAATATAGCAAAATCTGTTGATCTTTTCTAAATATTTTCACAATTTCTTCCCCAATTTCAAAGAAAATTTTGCCCTAAGGTAATTTTACGTTCCTCTATCCAGTGATGCTATTTGATTTCAGAAATCTTTGCTAACAGTTAGTTTTTTAGATAAACTCTATGCATGAAATATGGACATTCACAAAGTTGGACACTCAGCCAAGTTGAACACACTTCCATACAACACAAATGCCCCCTGATGCCTACTTGCACGCTGAATTCAGAAAACTCTGAACCAGAAACATTTCCCAATTTTTTTTCTTTCCTGGTTGTCAGATTGCAAAAATATTACACTTCACAATCAAAGTATAACTATCTAGATGTTATTGAATTATTCTAAAACCTAGGAAGAAAACTTGCAAAACATGATTTGGAACAAAAATTCGTAAAAGCTGAAAGTACATGTAGCGACCCAGTTGCAAGAGGTATGACGTCACAAGTGTTAAGCGGTGGTACTATGGTATCGTGGAGAGAACAAAATTGAAATAAAGCTTCCATGACCCAGTACCACGGCCAGTCGAATAATCTGGGAAAGTACCATCGCGCATGTGACATTATTCACCCCCACCACTGGGTTGTACCATATTTACAGATTTTCATTCCGAATCACTTTTTTTGAGTTTTCTTATCTTTTTACTTGTTTGTACATTTTATCAAAAAAATAATAATTAACATCTAGTTATACTTTGCTGCTAAGTAGGGGTGTGCATGAATGTGTAATTTTCTAATCATGTACATGTTCGAAAATATGGACGAATAGTCGTGTACACGGTCAATTTGGATCATCATTGTGAATTTATATTAAGGACCTTATGTCTTAAGAAAATCACCTATGAAGCTAAATGTATAGATCTACACTCAAAAATACTATTTGTTATTTAACTTACATCACTTCATTATCAATTGAGGGGTCATAAAAGTTGAATCTTTGGTCTTAAAAAATAAAATTCCTCCCACAAATATCGACGAGCCTCGCACGAACAGCGACGGCCAAATTACTCCACAGTACTTATGTACGATCAGTCTTAATGCGTATTGTGGGCACGACACGCACAAGCTCAATATGCAAGCCCGATAGCCCAAGCAGGCCCCTAAAACTCCGCCATTTTGTCCGGATCCTAATCAATATGTCTATGTGCCCAAAGACATCGATCTAGCGTAATGCAAAGTATTGGCACGCGAACATTACGTGTCACATGTGCGCTATGAAAATCCGCCACGATACTCGCCTGCTCCCAATACAAAACACACACATCTCCGTGAGGGGCTCGCTGAAAGATCGACTGCTCAAACTAGCGCGGAAATGAATGCGTGCTCTGCTTTTATACAGAGATCTTATGCGTTGCCGAAAGAACCTACATGTATCTAGAGTGGGTTGTATTCAGTGATACTAGCATTTCGCAATCGAGTACGAGATTGCGAAATGCTAGACGACATGCATGCAAGATTGTATGCAGGGTTTTTTCTTTGGCTTTTGTCAACTGAGTCAGATCCGCTAGCCACTGCCCCACTGCGCCGTTGGTCGAATTGCAAAGCAAAAAATGATGATCGTATCACAATGACCGTGCACTAATGTGTGTGTTTTGTTTGTATTTGTGGGTTTTCGCTCTGGCCTGGTTGGGGGAATTACTTGTAGATCTAAGTAAATTGCTGTTATTTTCTTTTCGTTTTGCTGTCATACACATTATAACACATTACGTACTATACTTCGTGTACATGGATGGCAGAAATGGTACACGAATAGTTGGTGATCGGAGGTGTACATGATTAGTTGAGTACACATCACAGCCCTACTGCTTAGTAGAGTTCTCACATTGCATCCGTCATAAAATGGGTATAACTTTGTCCTGTTTAATGCATTTAAGAAAAAGGATGCTATGCTGCAGGCACAGTAAAGGGGAGCCCTCCTACTTGGGAAATATGTGTATAACTCTATAATTTGTACAGCATTTGGACAAAGATATAAATTGAAGGAGAAGACAGTGTCCAAAACCACTATGATTCCTGACTACTGCAGATCATCCTACAAAGCCCAGTTTTGCTATCGCAGTTCTACGTCATTGCAAACTTTGGAACGGTTGAATGAAAATGTGTTAAAACTCCCAATTTTTCCATTTTTTTGGTGAAGTATTTTGTGTGAACATGTATGTGATACTGCATGTTGTAAGTGACTGTACTGTGTGCCTGCCAGTAAAGGAACATTCCGACATGTGGGGCCTTTTCAGTAATGGCTGCAGTCAATTTCTGTTGAAATCTAAAGGTAGTGATTGTGCTAACTATGTATACATGTAAACAAACTTGGTATCATTATATGGAAACAACTTGGAAGTTGTTTTACTGTTATGAATCAAAACTGTAACAGTTATTGTTACCACTGTAACAGTTATTGTTACTACTTCCTCTTGGGTAATTAAGAAAAAAAAATATGTACTTTATCCCCACAAATCAGATGACTTGAGAATCAAACAAACAGCATTCACTTTGTGATACATTGGTTTGGAACCTGAATGTACAGTTCAATTACAATGTATATGATACCTTTAATTAAGTGGATACTGTCATTCAAAACTATGGAGGTAATTGTCCATCAAAACTAAATGAATAGTAATAATCATCTCTACAGATAGCATTCCAATGGCACTCTGCTAAAGAGGAAGTGGAAACTGAATATCTATAGGTGAAGGGATGTATTCTTTGCCATAAAATTACATATATACAACATCCCTCCTCCCCCCCCCCCCCTTCTGGATTCTCTTGGAGGAATAAAGAAAATCAGATACGGATGTATAAATTAGAAAAAAACAACAAATTCCACCAGTTATTTCAATCACTGTTTTGCCACTACAAGACATATACATGGATCCCGAAGCATTAGCTCGGATCCAGCGGAGGTGTGCAGCAGGTCATTGTTCAAAACTCATCTGCCACTGACAAAGGAATTAATTAGTGAGGATTAAAGATTTGTCAATCTGTTAAGCGAATTTGGAATTTGGAGTCGCCGAAACCACTGGCCCATCGTGGTCTAGTGGTTAAGGCATTGGCGTTCATGGCCAAAGGCCCGGGTTTGATTCCTGGTGGAGACATGTTTTCAACCTTTGCAAAATTTCCAAAATTGGTAGGACATCTCTGGGGAACTTTGATTCATGCTACACTGTTATTCTCTCAATTAATCTCACATATATATATATATATTTTTTTTTTGCAGGGGGGGGGGGGGGGGGGGGGTATTTTTAAACCTCATATACAGTTGTAGTAAAAAGAAATTTTGCATTCAACTGGTACAATCTCACAATGTCCAGGTTGCATTTATGAAAAAGATGTGTGTGAGATAATGTGGTGTTCCATTTATGATTTCTGGTGAATATCATTGTAAATATCTGAAAGGAATGTAATATGTACACTCAGCCCTATGCTAGAACCCTGTACCCTGACTGCTCACTGCACAAGGAACAGCGCTTCGTTATACTTGTGTGAATGCAACCCTCATTGGTTTTACACGTGCAGGCTGTGTGTGATGCACGTCGACGTTGTTGGGATATTACGTCACAAGTGACTGTAGAGTGTTTACAGAAGACAAACCATGCGTAATTATCTAAACACATTTAAAATCATTGTTACATTCATGAGAATTCAGACCCCCCCCCCCAAAAAAAAAAAAAAAAAAAAAACCAACAATCAAAAACAACCAATCCCCACATTTTTGCATATACTATGTTTTAAATGCACCCATCTTGTGGGTATCATTTATTTGAAAACTTAAACATTGCAGCTTTTGGCAAAAATTCTCCCAGGTTTTATAATAAATGTCTTTCGAAAATGTGATTTGGGCCTGAAAAGCACACCCATGAAAGCAAGCCTTATAAGCCAAGAAAATGTTAGGGAGGGGCAACAAACAGGAACTGCAATGAATATTGCATATTTACTGGTACTTACAGATTGTAATCTGCACTAGCTACATGGGATTACTGCAATTCATTTCCTTCATGATTTACCATAGAAACAGGAAGTACCATTCTTAGAGAGATTGAGTGATAGGAGATTGAAGCATTCATCTTTAGTAGTACAATAAATATGTCGCCTAAAATTGTTGTTTTGCATCTATTGGGTTTGGTGCACTAGCTAACAAATGAGTATTTACGTTAGGACAGTGTGTTAAAAGTGAAAGTACTATGCACTGAAGTTCATTCTTGTTAAAGGCATGTATCTGTAATTTTATTATGACTCGAGTAATGATGAACTTGTATGAAATTCTGGTTACTGCGCGTGTCCTTTTGATTGCAAAATTTTTCCATGTATTGTTTTTCATCAGTTGATATTTGAATGTATGTTTTTTTTCAGTTCAATCTAATTTTCACACATTTTAAATTTTCAGTGCCTAATTTGCAAAATACAAAAGTGATGGTGTTTATTTACTTGTTTTAAATTAATTAGCAAACTCTTCTGCTAATTCACTACTGCAGAGCTGCCAATTAGTAGGATTTTACCCTATTTAGTAAGATTTTTAAGGGGAATATGACACTGAATAGGATTTTTCCCAATGAAATAGGATTTTTGAAACTTGTAAAAATGATTCTTTATACTGTTGGATGTTTCGAAATTTGAAACAAATAGGATTTCGGGCCTGAAAATAGGATAAAAAGAAATAAAGAATAGGATTTTTCCCAATTGGGATTGGCAGCTCTGCTACTGTATGAGCTCCTCTCCCCTTTCCCAATTGTTCTTATAATACCCCTGAGTAAAAGTGATTTCATAATGCACATGGCAATGCAATAGCAATTCATTCATTGTTTTGGAGCTTAACGGCATTGGCTAACTTTGTGAGCAGCCGATTTAAAAAACTCTCAAACTAAGATGAAATATGTGTACGAGTACTTGTATTTGTACTAAAAAAACCCTGAAACCAACCATAATTTGGAATGAAAAACTGTAAGTAAGATGCAAACAGCGATTTAATTATTTTTGGTCTCAGAGACGATAAATAAGGGGACCGTTTTGCTTGAATTAAAAAAGACTGTTATCTGCGTGCCTCCCTCCGCGTGATACGCCAATACACACAGTACGGTGCAGTGAGCCATGTGTGCATGCGCACTCTTTACGTCTAGTCTGTGCAACCGACTCTTCTACATGTATATTTATCAAACATTGGTTCACATTTCTAATACATGTATTTTAAAAATGCTTAAAGTAATTTTTACACTATAACCCTTATGTTTATCCTATTTTCAAGTAGCAAAATGAGTTTTTTAAAACTATAACAATGTTAACCAATGCCTTTAAATGTAAATTTGAAACCCAAGATCCCACAGAGTCAAGAGGAAAGTGAAATTCAAAGCCACCATGTCAATACTGTGGAAACCTGACCAGTAAAGATGGCTTCCCAAAGCGTTATGGTGGAGATGAATTTTCCTAGAATTCGTCAAGGCCAGTTCATTTTGTGGTTTTTCTTGTGTCAAATAAATGTGCTAGGTGCAGTCATACAAGATACGGTGTATAATTTTGAATTCAAAATCTTATTCTTTTCTATGTATTTATGTTTATGTTTAATGTTAATGTTTATTCACTTTGCTGGAGCATGATATCAGAACACCAGACAATGAAATAAACTGCACACTTTGATAAAGAAGAAGAATGAAAAACAGGACAACAGAAAGAAAACAACAAAAAACAAAAACAAAACAGAAAGAAGAAGAAAAAAGTAACAACAACCAATGCCTAGGGGTTGCCCAAAAGAAATGCATCTCTGTATAAGAGGTTTCCTTCTTGGTTATTTTCACATACATAAAAATACAGAATTCAAAATGGGAAGTGGCAGCAAAAAGGAAAAACAACAACCAAAAACTACGTTAATAAGTTGTATTGTTCATTATCATTTTCTGTAGGAGGCAAATCAGAATGGAAGCTCTATGTAAAGCATTTAAAAAAAAAGGCCTTACCAAAGGATCATTGTGCAAATCTGCTATTTTAGCAGGGGAGAGTATTCCAAAAATGAGGAATAGAAAAAATATTTTTAAAAACGATGTCTGGGCAAACTCATGATTAATAGTACATGTAAGGACATGTTATCCCCTCACATCTAGCTTAGGAAGAATACTGTAAGGTATGTATAAAAAACAAAAACAAAAACAGGCAAACATTTGACAACAAAACAGATAGATGAAATTTGTGTGGGGTATCTACAAATCAGTATATATTACTGTACTTCTATCTGCTGATCTAGGTTGTATCACAGACCACAATAATCATGGTATTGAAAAGAGGAAGACAAAATAAGTAATTAAAGAAAAGAATACAAAACTCAGAATTTGTGGATTTGACATCAACATGAAAATCTCGGGAAGAAGTGAGTTTTCTTGTACACATATTTGAAAAATGAGGCACATTTTGATTTTTCTTAAAATGAAATCATTTTATTGTTCTGTGTTATATTGTACATGTAGTATCAAACAGTGTTCAGAACCTCCAATTTTATAAGAATATATTTTTTAGTAACTATAATGGAGCAAATTTGGAAGGGACCCTGTGAGACTGACTTGAAAAAGTAGTAATCAAAGTCAAATAGAAATTTGTGCATGATAATGGCGGAAGTCTGATCATATCTTAATGAGCAGGTATGGAGCCGGTATGCAAGTCTTATCTGATATTATTGTCTTGCAAAATTAGTTTCAAGTTTCAGCTGGAAAAGAAAGCATACCTTTGTGAAACTCTGTTGCAAAAATAGCCGCGAGTTTCAAGTCGAAAGGAAATTTATGCATAATCAAGGAATTGCAAGTTTCACTTGTCGGAATGCGTGGAAGGAAGTCCTTTTTCACATGGTCCCACTGCTCTCTCTGCTTGTTCTCATTTCCGATACCACTAAAGTGCACAAGTGCATGCTGTACAAGTGTAAATGACATCAAGGTGTATGAATTTCACTCATGTATTTCCTTTGAGGAAAGAGTTTTCATTCCTGAATCCTTGCAATAAACCGGTATATTTCCCCAGTATAGACAGAAAAGCTAGAATTCCTTTATTCCTCATGTACCACCAAGGTTTTGGATTTTAACATTTAAAATGAATTTTCAAGAGATTAGAATTTGTGACTTCCAATTTTTTTCCTCATTACAATGTATATTGGCCATAAACCGTAGCATTATGGTATCTTCTTTCATTGACACTTTGCAGTATCTTTTGATCCAGAATTTTTATTAGGGAACTATGCTAGTACAAGGCCCAAGGGCTTTATTCATGTACACCCGTAGTTTGCCTTTTCATTTTCTGATTTTGTTTGTCACTTATACTGTATTTGTTTATAAATGTATTTTTTTCAAGAATGGAATAAAACGTATTCAAAAAAAAAAAAAGAATGCCAGGAATTTTACATCCTACAGAGTACATGAACCATGAAAATTTGAGTCCATTTTGAATGCGGTATGATGTGGTGTTCTTGAGTAAGATTGGTTTCATTGTAACTAATCATTGAACTCTCTGAATTGGCCACACAGTGTAAAATATGAAATTAATATAATTTTCATGTGCAAGTTGGCACGTTTTTGGCTAAATTTTTACATTTTCATTCAAACTGGTTCATGCTGTATACACATTTTAATTTTTCATACTATGTAAGATTAGAAAATACAAATTATTGTTGCCAATTTAAGGAGAGAAAGCTGATTAATTTGGACCTGAAGAAAACTCTGTACTGCTACGGGTTGACATTGTCAATGTTTCATGATGTTATTTATTTATTAAACGTCACAAAGAAGGTAACAGACTAACACACTACTTCCAGTTTATTATATCTCGCAATGAAGGATGCAGTCTTAACCCATAGCGTACAGAGCTTTCTTGAGGTGTAAATTAATCATCTTCAATCCTCAAATTGGCAATACAAATTATTTTTTTCCACGTTTACATAGCTTGAAAAAAATAAATATGGATATAGCATAAACCAAAATGAAATATAATTGTAAAAATTGAATAAGAAATTGCCAATTTGAACACAGAAATAGTGATTATATATTAATCACTGCATTGCCAATTTAAAGAGTTTAATGATTAGTTACACTTAAACTGCTCTAATTCGAGAACGCCACACCATACACCAATGGGAATGGGCTCAGATTTGTCGGTGCATTTTTCCCTTTCTGCTCATGTATGATACGTACTGCACTACTGCCCAACATTCTGGACCAACAGATACTGCAAAAGCGTCTCCTGAAGGTGACACTGTACCTCTATGGGTTAATCCAAAACCATCTTCCACATTTTTAAGGGTTGGATTTGCTGCACTGGCTAGAGGTTAAATGTACAGCTTGTTGTATACATTTGATATCTTTATTTCATTTGTAGGAAGCAATGGATGAAATGCATAATTTGTGTGTGTGAATGGACCTGTGGCGAGAGACTTTGTGGTCACTTCTCTGCCTCCCCTGTTCACATTAGAGAGATCAAACATTTTGGATTGGATGAAAGTACATTCAGAATAAGCTTTATAATTATTTCTTTCCTTCGTACATGTAGATGTCCACTAGTTTAGACACTGGTTTCTATAGGAAGTATGAGTGTATATGCTTTTTAAAAACATGATATAGGTTTTTATAAGTTAAGTGCTGTATTGACGTCCTACTTACTCCCACATGTAAATCAACAAACAGAAGGCTTGTGGTTTTCATTTTCTTTGGTTCTGTGTCTGCTATTAATCTCCCAGGCTAACTAGACAGACTTATTTGCCGGAATTTACAAAGATGGTTTCGATTTAGACCATGGTTTATTTCATGGTATAAGTGTGCTTGATTTAGCGCATACACTTATGTCTTTGTTTTCTTTTGTTTTGTGTTGTAAAATTGTTTTTATTATCTGAGCTTTTATGGAATGTGTCTTAAAATTTCCCTTTTCTGCAGACAGACATACATGTATATACAGCCTATTAACCCATCCATTACAGGAATTATGTAAAACCTTGTTTAATCAGCTTTTCTTCTTCAAATTGGCAACATCAGTATTTTTATTTTATTGCTACACATGTACATTTTTCTTATGAAAAGTCATACGCATGTATATCTGCAATGAATGTAAATTGATGGAATTAAATATGTTGAAAAGTTGCCAATTTGCATAGAAAAATTTAACTTCTCAGTCACATTGTAAAAAGGATTTTAGTGCTTATTTTCCTTGAATTTTTTTTTTAGCATCATACAGCAAATACTGACACAACCAAAATGGACACAGCATGTGTAGAATTTTTTGTTCTTTCTGTTTATGTATGTGTCTTGTTTATAGGACTCTGCATTGAAAGTTATTTTGCCAGACCACAAAATGTGGACACTGCCCTGCATTGGTAAATTTTGGTAAATCTTCTTACTTATAGGCCACTTATTTTAAACAGGCCTTGCATTTTTTTCTTTTTTGACAGTGGGTTGTAAGGATATCGTAAATTTTCATTTTTGGGTAAAAGCATGTTAAGTCCAGATTTAATCCAGACTTGTACCATTTTGGCAGTGAATATGAAAATGGTATTAGACAAGATAAAAACTCTTTGGAACTAATAATGTATAAGTGCACATTTATAAGTATATCTACAAGTTACTGTTTATCAAACATGTAGTTTGAGTTTTCCTCTGCTTAAATGATGATTTAATAGCAATACATGTACAATGGTATTTCATGAAGGTTTGATACTGAAATCATGTATCTACATGTACATAATTCATTTTTATTACATGGAAGCCTACATTGCTCAATTCCTCGTCATATGAAAATTATGCATAGTGTCTTGCATACATTTATAACCTCATCATTACTCACAGTCAGTCACAATTCAGGGACTTTTACCCAGTCATGTGACATCCTAGACTCTACATGTATGTTGCAACTGCTCAGGTACTGACTGGCCACATTTGGGCTTCCAATGCTTTTGCGTGGGCAACTGTAGTACAGTGTGTAGGTGTACTAAGAGTTTTAAGGGGAATCCCCAATCAAAGTTGCATTGTTATGTCCTAAATTTTGCATTATATTGCATTGTAAAAGCAAGTGGGAAGTGTTTATGTACAAATGTTCTGCAAATCCTGTGCTTACAGCTTGCCTGTGCCAGTAGAAGTATATACACTTGAATGAACGTGAGTGCAAACTTGTGGAAATGGCATGGAATGTGTAGTGTGTATTTGCTTTGGTAAGTTAGTCTACCTGTAGAAATAGTGTGTATACATTATACATGTAGATTTGCGTGAGGGTTACATAATGTACTAGTACAGTACGTTGTTGAATGTGACAACATCTGCTCATGTATTTGTGTATTGTAGCCATGGTAAAATTTGCATTCTTTGAAATTATTTGTTTTCACTTGTAGTTTGTACATTTGTCCTTTGAATATTTTGTATCAATATTAAGCCAGTGTGCATTTCTTCATGCCACTGTATATTGTAATTATTCAAAATAGATATATTCATTCCTGTTCATATTTTGCATATGACTGTTCTGTATGATACATGTATAACAAATAATCTCGACTAGGAAAAACATTGGAAGTAAAACAACTTACAATTGAATTGTGAATTTTGAATTATTTCTAGTAATTAAATCATCAGAAAGGTACATGATTACATAAAAAGCATGAAATAGGTGTAAAACATGTAATACACGTGCATTGTAAGTGTTTATGAAGGAATATCCATAGACATTGCATTGTTCATTCTGGCTGCATGTATGTTATCATATTCATACATGTACATGTACATGCCTACTTGTACTGTATGTAGTACTTGACTGTTATGTACATCATATCAAAATGATTTCTATTGTCCTTGCGTAACAAGTTGGCCTATATTTGTGTAGTACATGCACATGTGATATCAATTTAGGTCATGTGACTGATATCCGTAAAATTTGTACTCTGATAAACAAAGGATCATACTTGGATTTGAGGTTGAAGAACATGCATGTATAAAGGGGCCAAATACTTGAAGCGTATCAAGTGTGTGTGTGTGTTACGTGTTGTTTGTATTGGGTGATTCAACTTGTAGTATCACTTTGTAAATGGAGATAGATGGCAGCTTATAGTGTAGTTACTTAATGATCTGCTGGCATTTTCATTTTTGTATTAATTACATGTAGATATCTATGGAGTAGCCAGTTCGAATGATTTACGTACAGTTCGCTACCAGCAAGTATCTTCATAACATAGTGGTCTATTTTAACTGCCGATTGTACATTTTTCTGTATTCTTAACGAACTCCCCCCCCCCCTTATTCATCAATCTGAATAACCTATCATATGCAGTTTTCATTAAAATAAAAACTGATAAACAAACAGAAATAGTGTCTCAAGATATTGCATATATTAATTCAAGATCATGATTTTCAAATGTTGATTTTTTTTTTCATGCTTCCTTTAACTTTGCTTCATTGTCCCCAATTTGTGTTGTAAGTTACTGCATGTTTGTTTTCTGTAAGTCTCTAATAAATATCCAACTTTTCCTTTTTAATTTGATAGTATGGCTCTCGTAGAAGAGGGTGTACGGCAGCGATTACGACAGCGCTTCTCACATCTACCACAACCAGTCTTTGATGAATGCCTTAGAACTGTAAGTATACAAGTACATGTTCAGTCTAACCTGCTATAGCAGCCAACTATATCAAAAGACCACCTGCCTATAGAAAATAAGTTTTTCATTTCCTTGTAATTGTGTTTCTTATCAATAAATATTTATTAACCCATTCACGACAGAGTCCACCGTGTGTGGTTTGGTCCAATAATTTTAATATAGAGCCCTGAAAACATACCAAATACATTAGCAGACAGAGCTAAAAAATTTATACATATACTGTGCCCATTTTGGTTGCATCACTATTTGTCCTTTGATGCTGAAAACTGTGTAAAGGAAATTAAGCACTAAAATCTTAAAGTTGGCAATGTGATGAAAGTTCAAAATCACTGCTTATCAAAGCAAATTGGCAACTTTTTAACTTCTCAACAAATTTATCATCAATGTATATTCATTCAGGTACATGAATTAACAAAAAAATGTAGCAATTAAAAAAAAAGAAAAACAAACTGATATTGCCAATTTGAAGAAGAAAAGCTGACCAAATTTAGCTTTGAATAATTCCTGTCATGAATGAGTTAGAAGAATCTATAAAAAAGACCACTTTACTTGTGTCCTTTGAGCTGCCTTTATGAATATACATTTCACTGTATTTGAGAACGGGGTGCTACAAAATGTTTATGCCACCTACCCTGTTGGAAAAGTGCATCTTGATGTTACTTGCCAAGGCTCAAAAGTTTACTTTTAATACTGGACTTGTCGTACTGGAACTTGGATGCATTTGAGATGCTTTGTTTTATAACCACTTGCCCACTGGTAAACAAATTATAAAAATTATTGATCAACTCTGTGTGTTAACCGTTGGACACAAAGCCTGAGATAACTTGGGATATGGCCCGTGAAAATTGGATGTTTTACTGAAATCAAATTGTTTCTCAACAGGTTAAGATAATGTAGATGGTCTCTGGTCAGTACTGATTTGCGCTGCTGTGGTCTTAATATTCATAGATGCAAAGAGATGCTTGCTATATCTGGGCATAAAGCCCCATTAAAGGGAAAGTCCACCCCAGAAGTGTCGCTGTTTCAATAAAAGGAGGTGAATTTGAACAGCATTTTAAAAAACAAAGAGCAAAATCGGTCAAAGAATAGGAAAATTACACTCATTTACATTTTCTAGTTAATTACTCTCGGCTCTGCAAATTGGCATCACTGATGACATCATGTGCGAGCAGCTCTCCATTCACTTTGTACATGAAATTTCACATTTTATCAATTTTCTTGGAAGTTACACATTTTCTCACCCTATAGTCAAAGTATGTTATGTAAAAAGCAATTCTCCTGAACATTCGTTGACTATGGGGGTTAGAAAATGTGTAACTTCCAAGATAATTGAGAAAATCTGAAATTTCATGTTCAAAGTGAATGGAGAGCTGCTCGCATATGATGTCACCAGTGTTGCCAATTTGCAGAGCCAAGAGTAGTTTACTAGAAAATGTAAATGAGTGTAATTTTCTTATTCTTTGACCGATTTTGCTCATTTCTTTTTTAAAATGCTGTTCAAATTTAACTCCTTTTATTGAAAGAGTGAAACTTTTGGGGTGGACTTTCCCTTTAAGCAAATGGGAACTTAACCCCCTTTGCTCCTAGAACTGGATTGTCTCTGTATTAAATCTGTGGGAATCATAGAATTCAGTATTCAGTGGGTTAATTATTTGTCTATCTGGATTTTTTAGGTTGCTCTGGGAGTCCGCAAGTTGGCCAAGTGGGTTTGTTGTGCCCTGCTTATACAATGAATGCTTTGATATGCTGCAACATATTGCATTTGCTCTAGCAACTTTCTTTTGGCTTAATTTCATGATAATATGTTCGGGGGCATTTCATCAAGTGTCTTGTCAGTGCTTTTTTACTGACAAATTTGCTCTTAGCCAATCAGATGCAATGATTTCAGTAGCTTATAACAGTTGTTGGTAAAAAGCATTGACAAGACATGATGAAATGCTCGCCAGGCTTATTATGACAATTGTTATACTTGTTTGTTCCTTTTTTTTCTCTCTCTCTTAGAATTCCTGGTTCCTGGTTAATTTGATTGTTTATGGATTGTGCTTTCTTTAAAATCATATGAAATTATCTTGATTGTCAACTCCAAATTTATTCTCTGGTTTTTGTTGAAGGTCACTGGTTGTCCTTGGGCAGATATCAAATTGACAGTCAGTCGACCATGTAGCAAAATATGTGTAAACTATACAAACATTGAAGAGCTTTGTATATCACATCCTCCTGTCAAAAGTTCATACAATATCTAATCATTTACTAGTTCTTTCTGTGGACAAGCTTGTCAACAAAGGTTCTAATATTGTCGACAAAGTGGTCCAAAAAGTCTTTTGAAATAGAATACCAACATTTCTAGTTGGATAAACTTTACAGTATGTTTTTGAATAAGTGTGTATTATTTTGTTGAAAAAATGTACAATAATTAATGTTTGATTATAATTTGTTGAAAGTTGTTTTGATTAGTTTATTTATCAGTGGTTTCCTTTCCACAGTAGCCACAATACCTGTATGTTAGTGTTAAAAGCTAACTGTCATCATTAGTTAAAAAGTTGATCTGATACATCAACAAAAAAAATTGTACTCGACAAACGCACTAATATTTATTTCTTGTGTTTATGCATTGATGGCAATTTAAACTTTATATTTTGACAAAATTAGGCCAAAATTTCATTTTCCACATAATACAACTTAGATACAACTGTACACAGTTACCACAATTAAAAAAAAAAATATTGAATGTAGATTTATACCCGATTTAACTGCATGGGAAGACTTATGTTGCCATTTTTAGAAATACCCTTATTTTTTCTTTCCTGCTTAGCAAACTTTAGTGCATTTCAGCCATACAGTGCTTCACACAACATTTTTGAAATTTTTATTATTATTATTTTTTTAAAATTAAGTTGAATAAAAATTTGCAGGGTCTGTATGCATGCTCCCCCTAATTATGACTTTTGCATGCTGGGAAAGTGTGAAATTATAATTTGTGAGCCCATGTATACCAGATCCCTGGCAGTTTTGAATCAAGGCTACCCTATGTATTAGCTGCTTGGCAACACAAACATATTGGTACTTATATACTTCTTTGATTAAATTGATTCTAGATGATAATTTTCTGATGAATATTGTTTCTTTGATCTCAATGTCAGAATCCCAGCAACCTAAACCTGTGCATCACGCAGCTAAGAGAGAGAAGTCAGGCCCAGGAGAGACGAGACCCCATGTGTGCTGTGACAGCCGGAATGGATCCGGCACAACCACACCCAACAACATCACCACCACCACCACAGCACCTCCAGCACCACCAACACCTACGACAGGAGGGACCAGAAATCTCACAGGACGGTCGATTGAACAGTGACGGCTGGTTTGAGCTAACGTGGCCCCCCAAGATGAACGCAGGAGGGGACAATGTCAATCAGCCGCCCATCAGGACACCAGAGGCCACTGATCCTACTGGTGGAGGCTGGCAGGGATACAGAGAATTATATAGTTTTAGACCTCCTCTTCAAGTCTCTAAAATATCTGTCAATTTACAGGACTCTGGAAAGAGAGCCAAAAGCCCTGGTATGGTCCAACCCTCTAGGTCACCGTCACCTTCACCTAGTAGAACTTATGATGCGGGGAATGGCAATAGAACGCCAGGAACCCCAGACAGTATTGGACTTGAACCAAGTATAATCTTGCCTGGTATATCACCTCCACCTAGAGAGAGAACTCCATCACCATCAATGAACCCGTTCTTCCCACCCGTTGACCATCATGCTTTACGTGCCTCACAGCAATCTAATGGACGATCCTCGCCTGGGGTTGCGTATCAATACTCAAGAAGTGCCTCTTCGAGGCACACTCCTAGCAATCCGAATACCAGTACTTCGCCTTCACACTACAACTCACCAGCGATGCCGATGACAGTTGTGGGACAGCCCAACGTAGCCACGTCCCATCCTGTTGCCCAGCATCAGCGTAACCAACCGGAACCAAGGCAGGATGTCAGGAGGAAAACCTCACAACCGGAGCGTTGGGCTGAGGTATATCAAGCCCTCCCTGAGGGGGGTGGTGTTGGTGTCTATGGTGGAGCTGCAGGACAGGGGTCCAATGCCCGAGCCCAACACTCTTACCCTACCTCCAAGAGACCACCGACCCAGGAGGGAGAGAGCATAGAGTATAGGCAGAGGATGGGTAGTCAAGATGAGATCAGATACAATCAAGGTAAGATAGAAAATTGTCATAATAGACTCTGGTCTAAATTGTGACATGAGGAATGAAGTGTGTGCATCTAAATGATGTACCCGTTTGACATCATTACTCGTAAACATTAAGCATATACTCCGTTAAGAAATCTGCCCCTTTCATAGAGGTTGTTATTCTGAAAATTTGTCTCAATCTCTTATTTGAAAGTTTCCTGGATTCGATGTATAGATGGCGCTTTGTGCAATGCTTGCAAAAATCCCACTGGGCAGCACCATGTTGGTTCTGTGCCAGATCCATGTTTACCCGTGTGTTATAGAGATTGAATATCGCATACATGTACGATTCAGTCTAGTTGCGAATGCGCAACATATGCCGACAATGCGAAAAATCACTGCATGCACTGGCCGAACTGGCTTCACTGTACCTGTACATGATCCGACACTGCATTGCGATAGCGACTTTCTTATCGGTGTGTGTGCTTGTGTGTGTGTGTGTGTTATGCATCACCCATCACAGTACACGAGAGTGAGTGCAAGCGAGCCGATATGTTGTGTACCAAAAAATCCTTTGCCGACTCTGAAACTGTCATGGTATTGTGCAGTGGGATTTTTGCAAGCATTGCGTGAAGCGCCATCTATACATGGAGTTCGCGCAACTTTAAGGATAAAATTGAGGTTCAGGGGGTGTTTCACAAAGACTGAGATTGACTCAAATCGCTCATAACTAAAGCAGGCCATTCATGCCACTGTTTGCTTTCACCATCGGTCTCTCATGGGATGCGCAAATCATTGTCACATATTTGAAGAATTTACATTTTTTGTTTTCTTCATCAATGAACTATGAAAAATTGTCAATTCTGCAGATTTGTGACCATGATTTACAAATCCTTTGTGAGATCCACCGTGAAAGAAAACAGTGGCATGAATGGCCAGCCATAGTTAAGTGCGATTTTAGTCAATCTTTGTCTTTGTGAAACACCCCCCTGGTCATGCAATTACAGTGTGAAAGAAACTTTTCCAATACAACTTGGAAAGTTTGATTTAAAAGTAAATAAACTTGGGGCATACTCTGAGGTATTGAAATCACAATGATGAGAAATCAACTCAGCCTATAAGAAACAGATGCACAATATGCAGACAACAAGTATATGGAACTACTCAGATGTCCGGGTCGAATACTGTATAAGCCAGAAATATTCGCGGCACATTAATTTTCACGGATTTCGCGCTATTTTCGGCAGGCGCGAATTCTTGAACATGCGAAAATATGAGCATGATTTCTTATACTTAAATGTTTTGAATGCACCCTCTGGACAGCTGATTTTTAGAGAGGGTGTATCATGTGTGTACGGTACTAGTTGTTGTGTCTGTGGTATGCATCTGAATGGACCCTGTGTGTGTGTGTGAAGCAATAAATGGAGCGGCACTGCTGTGTAGTTGTGTGCCTGAAGTGACCATTTTAAAGCTAAATAAAGTTATAGCTAGGACAGAAAAATACTTGTCATGCATTGAAATACGAAATCAAATCTTGCAGTTGCACTTTAGTTTTGCAAGTGAACAATTCTGCAGCGCGAATTCTAGAACCCGCAAATATGTTTTGGGGTCGCTCAGCGCGAAAAATAAATCACGCGAAAATAACAGCGTTTACAGTACTTGAGAAGTTTCTTGTCATATTGTGAATAGGAGGGCATTTGAAGAGCAGTCCTTATTAGGGGATTCCAAATTGACATAAAAAAAATGAGAAAGCTCATAATGTATCTTTTACTTCCTCCCAGAACTCAAGCTTTAATCCTTTTTTTTTTGGGGGGGGGGGTTGTCATTGTAATTTACCTGCTAATGATGAAAATAGGGAAATTTTGATCTTAAGCAGAAGTATTAATAAACTTTATCAGATACCTTGTATAGCACCAGATCCATAAACTCTATTTAAACTTTATTTAATAGTTTGATTTTTCCCATAGCACTTTTATATGTTTATGTTTACTAAATGCATAGGAATACAATCACGAAAATAAGTTGCACAATTGTACATGTTTTGTGTATGTTTCCAGCAGTTATTTGTTGATTATAGTAAAGTACATATTCCACAAAGTTTGTATTTTTGTTCGCTGATGGGATGCAAAATATGTTCAAAAAGTCAATTGATTATTAAATACAGAGATTCTTAATGAGGGGAATTCCCCTTAGATTCCTGAAAAGGGGAATTCCCTTAGGTTATTAATGGCAATGTGTATGTACATGTACAGTCACTTAAGACATTGACATTAAGAAACTTGTTGCATCAGCACACAAATGCACCTAATTGAATTGTGTGCAGAAAAGCACTCGGCAAATGTTTCACACTTTAAATCTCTTCTAATGATAATCCAGTTTTGATACTCTGACTATTGTTTTGGAGTTATTATTACCTACTTCCGGAAAGCTTCTGAAGAAGTCATGAAATAGTGGCAAATTTTCTTTTTTTAATTTATGAGATAATGCATTTTCACTCAATTGCATAGACTAAGGGCATTTCTGCAACAATGCCACAAACTGTTCACATGTTCAGTTGCCTGTAGTATAGAGGAATCTCCAAAAAGAGTGTGCTAAAATAGTAGTTTCTTGCATATCAGCAACCCATAGAAAGAGTCCACAATGCTTTTATGGCAGCAGGAATTCTTAAAGAGTATGCAAATTAGCAAGACAGTTTGGTTTGGTTTCGATTTTGCATTGAAGTAATTATGCTTGCCTGGTTTCGAGTACCTCTCAGAAATTGCAAAGTATTCCTCCACTTGGGGAAAAATCAGGTGCAAAAGAAATCTCTATTTGATGTGAGATGGTTTCATGCATTACAGTTGTGCTAAATTGTGTAGATTTGATGATTGATCTAATTATTGGCTTAGGGGGTGTTGCAAGAAAGTCGCAGTCAATAATCTTCCAAATCATTCGAAAGTCTTGTGATTAATTGCAAATATGTACTTGATCACAACTCGATCACAACTTACAATCAATCCTGTTGTATGGAAATGTTTAGCCTGATATTACTGTCATGGGCAAGTCTTGCAATCAATCGCAAATCAAGTCTAGCTTTAGAATCAGTTGCAAAATTGATGACAAATCAACTGCCTTGCAACACTCGCAAAATTCATTTAATTTCTCTCAAAGTGGACATGCAACTCAGGCATGCAATGCATAAGATAGCCTGATACCTCTTCATGTCATTAAAAAAATAAATAATAATGTACTGGAGAGGACAACAGACAAGAAAGATGTAACATCATAGATGTGTGTAGTTTCTAGAGTATCTAAGAGTAACTTGCACACAAGGAGGACCATTTATGCTAGTTAATAACCAAAGAGGTTGTCCAAAACACATTTTATGAGGCTTTTATGCAGTTAATGATTAAAGAACATGAGGGGAAAAGTAATATAAAAACACTCCCTCGGGAGATCCATGTCTGATGAAATTTTGTGCTTGTCAGATCTCCAGTTATCTTTATTGTATTGTGATTAGAATTTACAAGTTCTTGGTACTACATTTGGCCAAGGTTAATGTATTGGGTCATTTGGTGTGGTATACAGATGTACATAAACATTACCCAGTTTTGAGCATAAATGGACATTCCCTGTGTCACTTCACTTCAATACAGATGGAGTGGCTGTATAGTCTTTGAACTGTTATGAATGTATGATAGTTTTTTCGAATTTAGTTGTGCTCACAAAACTACAGTGGGAGTTGCTTATGTCAACCCTGAAACAAACATTATGCCTGAGTCTTACCTTAGACTGTAACCTAAAATCTGATCACGATACAAGCATTTTAAATTTTTGACGAACTAAATCCTGGAGTAATGTGAAACATGCATGTACATGTACAATGCAGTTCACTTTACACTCATTCATTACATTTTCCAGACTCCGTGTGCATGTATATGTGTACACTGTATCAGATTTGAAAATGTTTAGAAAATGAGTAAAATCACATTGCAGCTAGAGAGGTGAATTACATGGAATGCATTATGCATTATTCAAAGTAGACAAAGTATATCACAGTTGAGTATTCATATTTACAAAACAAGGTAGCCATTTTGTTATTTTGCCTATTAGTATGTGTGGAGATGCATTAGGTATAAAGTTTAACCAGTTCAACACAATTTGGTTTCAGTATAAGACACATTTTCCATAGACCCAGCCCGAGATATCTCGGGCTTAGTGTTCAATGAGTTAAGTCACCAGTATTTACTCTTTAATTATGGGATGGGAGTTGAATTTTCACTTACGAGTCTACAGAATAACGCTTATTGAGGAATTGTCGGGGTGCATATCTTTTGACCCGCATATATCCTCTCATTGTTGTTATCTGTCTCATTTCACTACAGCGCTGATCATGCACCAGAGTGCCAGGAAAGAAAGGTTAAGAAAGGACCTAGAGGAAGAACAGTCCAAGCTGAATCGAATGAGGGATGAAATTCGGTCTATGGAGCATGATCTCAATACCAAGAGATCCCACCGATCAAAGTTCCCTTCAGTGAGTATCGACATGGAATGCATTGAGCCTTGTTCTCATGTGATGTAAATCTTTCATTAAAAAAAGAAAAAAAAAGAAGAGAAGAAGGTGCTTTGAATAGGCAACTAGATATTGGCGCTCTATGAATACCTGGGCCCCGTTTCATAAAACTTGTTATCAGTAACAACTGCCACATTTCTGTGACAAATTTGCTCTTAGCCAATCAGATGCAAGGAATTCAGTAGCTTATAACAGTTATTGCAACTTGTAATTGATAACAAGTTTCATGAAACGGAGGCCCTGGATTGGATTAGATTGGGAAAAATAAAATGACAAAAGCTTAGTGCACATCATATTACTTGGATAGCGTGCAGGGAACCATCTGTATATCGCCCTGTGTCTATGCAGCACCTCTTGACCTCTAAGGTCAAGATGTCAAATTACCACGGAAATCAGCAAATTTCTTGGAAAATATTTTTTTTTAGGAAAGTAGGATGCTATTGGCATATAGTCGATATTAACCAATGTCAGCTCGGGGTAGCAATATAAAGAGCAAAGAAATCAGATAAATAGTTTTGGAGGCCTACCAAAACTGTACATATCCTTCAAGATTTTCAGTACACAAAATGAGATTTTTTCTTTTTATGCATTCCTTGTTCATTTTTGTTTATGTTTTTTTTTTTTACTTTAGCCATTTGAAGAGAGAGAGAGAGAGAGAGAGAGAGAGAGAGACAGAGAGAAGATACAATGTTCATATATATCTTTTTATGAATAAAGCAAATGAAGCCTTTTTAAATCTAGTGTCAGTAATGATTTCCTCATCTTTTATTTCATACAATCTCCACAGAATGAACAACTGAACAAGCTGAGGGAAGAAAAACGACAGTTACAAATAGATATAGAATGCATGAACAAAGAGATTGATACGTTCAGAAAGCAAGGTAAGTTTTGATGTATAGGGTAAGAAGGCATGATGATATATTGTATTAGACCATGAAATGTTACTGATCTTACTGATCTTTCTTTGTGCAAAGATCACAATGACATGAATTCTATCATTCACAGTTCTTAGCATTAATTACTTTAAAAAAATACATAACAGAGAAGGAAGTGCTTTTTTGTTTACATTTTGTTTACATGATAAATTGATAAACAATAAACTACTTATGTGATCTTGTTAAAATGTTAAATGATACCTTTGACCTGGATGACATATGTGGCCACTATTAGTGAACGCACCTGAGCCCAGGCTATGCGTGTATGCACAAAACCAGCAACATACTGCATTGAACGTAGCTTGTGTTCATGTTGTTATTCTTATAGTATGTATTGAAATTAACATTTCTTGCAGGTTTCATCAACCCACAGAAATAGAGAGTATTTCCATACTAACATTGAAAAAGACCCAGAGACTGGTCCTTTACCCCCTAATACCAATTAATTCACGAAGCTCTTCTTGTGTATGTGTGGCACAATTAGTATAACTGTAAGTACGACCCATATCTTGCAGGTTTCATCAACCCACAAAACCAGGAATATTTCTATGCTAATATTGAACAAGGTCGTCCAGGTCCAATACCACCTGGTCCACCAGGACCCCCAGGTAAGTAGTCTAAAGATTTGTAAGAAATTAAAAGAAAAAATGCTGCGCTGTTGCATATTACACTGATATTCATCAATTTTCCATTAGATAATGCAGTCATTGGCACTTTATATGAAAAAGATATTATGTAAGAACATGTATATGTTGAAAGTATGTTAAAATATATCAGTGTGAAAAATGAAAATCTTGTTAGTTTTTTACCAAACAAAAACCAACACTGTTTGCCATTTAGCATACACAGCAGAAACTATCAAATATTAAAGTATATCAGAATGCCTCTTGCAAATATTCCAGCCATTTTGTGACCCCTCACCTACATACCCTCATGCCATTCAGTGGCACACTGTTGTTGCTTTTTGTTTCTTATTGCAGCGATTTTTGAAGGTGGTCTACACATTATATCTGAAGTAGCCTTAAGCCTCACAACATTCTATCATTGTATATTTGATTCTGTTATTTTTCATTTCTTGTATTTTCAGAACCCATCACACCTCCCGTCTTAGACCCCTGACGAAGGCCAGCAGTGGCCCTGCACGCATTGTACCTTCCTCAACCATCCCTTCCTAGATAAGTGTGAGTGCTGTGAAATGCCTCGAGACCAGCCATGATCAACCGATCACACACCAAAGACTCGAAAAACCCTCTGGCCAAATTATAGGACTTTACGGCCGTGTGGTGCAGCTAAAGCCTTATAGGAAAGAAATTGATGAGTGACAGTCTGGAACGGTGACAGTGAGATATTGATCTTTGCAATTATATTCAAACCTGTATATAAAGACCACTCATCAAAGAGGTGAGAATGATGGTCTTTGTAGGCAGGTGGTGTCTAATTACAGGTTTATCTACTTCAGTCTTCAATGAGAAATATTGCTAAAGGGAAAGAAGAAAAATGTCATTAGAGGATTGGCTGTCTTTTCTCAATAAAGATTTCAGTGAATTCATGAAGAAACCAAATAACAGCACTGTGCAACACAGACCTCCTTTGAAAGTGACAGAACAAGTTGATTGTGGTTGCTTATCAGGAAGAGCAATGCTTCAGGGTAGACAAAGATGGTTGCCAAAGCAGATGATTATATGGAAGTGGTAGATGAAACAGATACTGAGAAGCCACAACCGTGCTTTTCAGTGTGTGTTGAGGTGTTGAAAGAGATAGGCTCCAGACTTGCAATTAGGAATCATATATGAGCTTAGAGCATCATACAACGGTGCCTTGCTGCTGTTGTTCATGAGATAACTCCATTGGGAAATCATCACCAAGTTTGCAGCTGATAGAACTGTTGCTTGAATACAACTTCTTCAAGACTTGAGAGGAGAGGCCTCAAATTACCAATAAATTCAAATCCCATCGGCATCCTTGACTTTCTGACATTCTCCTGAAGAGGGATCTAGCAAGACCTTCATGTGGCTCCGTTCCGTAAAATTTGCCGTCAATACCTAGTTAAAGTGAATGGATAAAAGCTGCGGAAATCATTGAGTTTGGCTGTGGGAATGTTTATTGTAAAATTGTTGCAGGTTTTATTCATTGCATGCTTTTCATCATGAAACAGTTCTCTGCTCTGCAGTTGCACATCTTCACTTCAAGATCACTGTGAATGATGTTTTCTCAGAAGGTGACCTGAGAGCTGTCCTAACACTTCAGGGAAAAGTTGGTTTCACCTGTTGAATATTTAGCAATCTTGTGCCAACGGAATACAACTCGAGCTTGATATTGTCCACATCTTGATGTACCTTTTAAATCATCTGCTACCATTTATCGGAGGAAAGAATGATTTATTAATGACTGAATTATTTTTCTTGAAATTTTTACCTTCCTTTACGTTGTAGCAAGCTCCTCTGTTATGAAGAGGACTTTTTTTGTGTGTCATTTCTTTGCATGTGATTGTTTAATGAAAAAACTGCAGTGTTTGTCTAAAGCATCAAGTGTATTTCATTTATACGCTTTCAAAGGAGTTGTGCTGACATGATGAGATTTGGAACATTACAGTGGTACATCATGCATTAAAAAAAAATCAAGGGATTTTTGGATCAGAAAAGCTACCAGGACCATACCAATTCAGCGGAATTCTATCTGCTTTAAACCCCCATTGTTGACTCTCTGAGTCTTTTGTGATATGAGCAGCAGTGTTGACTGTCAAGTACAATGATAAGCATAATGATTAGAAGCATCATTTTTTTCACCTAATATTTGATGTATCATTCTTCAAATTTCAATTTGATTTCACCTTGTGAGTTCTCTTTATAGCATTGCCATGTGTCTATTTTTTCTGTAGTGTATGACCCCTTCCCTCTACATACGTGTACCTAACTTTGCGTGAAAGCACCAAAAAAGAGCCCAGTTCCACTTTAGCAATAATGTACTACCCATAATACATATGTACAATCCTAATACAGTCCCTGAATCTTGAAATGCCTTAAATCGTCAAATCACTGCTGATATTAGCAAACTTGTATTTTTTCAGTCAGATTGACAGAAAAGTGCAGATTCAGCTGTTTGTGATTTAGTGGCCTTGTGATTAAGCACAACGCAATGCCCTTACCACTAGATGATCACGGCTGGGTATGTAAATCCAGACAATACTGTAACACAATACTTTTATGAATGTTTAAGAAGTTTTTGAAGCAAGAATCCAGTGATTTGTAAGAATTCAGAATGATTCGCGGCACAGAACTTTGGGAGAATCAGGATCTGTTACAAAGTTGCAAAAGCTTGTGATTGTTTGTAAGCCACTGTAACTTCTAACTACACCTATAAAGGGGCATTCAGATATGAGGCGACATTGTGGTGCTACAAAATCCCTGCAACATTTTAGTGTACAAGTCAATGGGGTGTGAGGCGACAAAACAATGTCTCCAAGGCAGGACACCATTTGTTCGCTGCCTGGCTGCGAAAAAATGCGCACCAATAAAATTCCAAAAGAGTTAGCGCAAAGTATGTTGTCATGAGATTGTCTGTGCAAGTTTTGACAACGTTCTCTTTTATTTGAGAGTTATGCGTTGATGCGTGTTCATTAACATAAGTGGCACCACAATGTCACGCCATATCTGAACACTAAAAATTTTGTGGTGCCACAATGTTGCCTTATATCTGAAAACCCCTTAAGGAATATCATCAGTAATTGTGACGAGTGCTCTCCATCTATAATTGTGAACTGCCAGGGCGTGATTAATATATGAAAGTGAAATGTAATAGATAGTCTGCAACCATGATGAAACTGGACATGCAAGCTGTGCATACATGTAGATGCTCTCGCGCATGTACCGGTCACAAGAAATATTCACAATAAAACCAGTTTGTAGATACGATCCGAGTATAAGCAGGGAAAGGTCAACTGTGATGAAAATTTAGAATCCCCTGATACGAATTTTTGACATGTGCTTATGAATGGTCACTGTTGCACCAATGGTGCTTTTCCATGATACCCAGTTGGAAATACATGTACTGGTATTCTTTTCAACGGGGGAAGATAAAAGCTATTCATGAGGCATCTCTATCACGTTTTAAGAGATCATTCAGAAGTGAACTAAAGGGGCCTCCCCATGTGAAACATACGTTGATATTCGGGGTCATGTGGGACATGTGCTAACTATGAAATGGTCTGTCTAGGCACTGCAGTTGTGGTATATATGTGTCAGAAATATGAGCAATAGATCTTCGAAGGTGGTTTGTGAAACTGTTCCTAAGAAAGATCCAGTCTGTCAGCTTGTGCAAGTGAAGTGGCTTCCTTTATGCAGAGATGGGCATTATTCTATCGCTTAAAACTATAATCTTGCGACAATATGTTACTATCTATCACACAAATTTTAGGCTCTTCCTACTTAGACTTCATGTATACTATTGCATTATTCTGTATTTATAAAGCAATATATGCCCCTTTTAAACCAATGACAGCACAACTTTGTAATTTCAGCTCTAGAGGGCAGTAATCATCTTTTTGTTTGATTCTCTTAAATATATTTCTTGTTACTTCGGTTAGTACTGGGCAAAAAATGCTGTTGCATTTTGGTTGCTGCAGTTTTTGCCACAAGCTTTTCGGCAATCTCTTCTCGAGAAGCATTTTAACAATGGTTTGCTCAATACTGTATAATGCATTTTATGTTTGAAATATAAAATTACATAATTTCAAAACAAGTCTGATTTCATTATATTGGGGATTTATCTCTGTTGATTTTGTTTATTTATCACCATTATAATGTGAATGAATAATTCTGAACTTGATGGAAGTAGTATGCCTTTGATTTACAGAGATGAGGATTATTGTAAATGTATGATGTCGAAGAATGTTGCAGCATGGGATATGAAGCTTTGTTTAACCCTAAATTAATCACTTTTTCCCCTCAAATTGGCAAAATTTATTTTTATTTTACATTACATTATTTTACATGGTTTGAAAATGTAAAAATCTACTGTAAATGCTGTTATTTTTGTGTGATTAATTTTTCGCGCTGAGCGACCCAAAAACATATTCGCGGGTTCTTACTGCACAATTTACTCACTTGCAAAAAGTGCAAGATTTGATTTGATTTTTCAATGCATATGAAATCGTGCTAATATTTTCGTGAGTTCTGGAATCCGCGCTTGTCGAAAATAGCACGAAATCCACGAAAATTAATGCACAAACATTAACAGCACAGCATGCTGCATGGGACATGGACTGAACAGTGAAGTTTTCTTTTGTCTCTTACTAACTCTGGCCAGGGGCAGAGGCACATCATACTGTGCGTCTGTCTCAGATATGGATTGTAAATTAACATCAACATTAATGTCGCATCCTGGCTACTGACGAGGAATGCGACGGACTAACCTGTTTATGTCTGAATTAATACATGTAGATAGATGTGTAGCCCTTTGCCTGCAGGTACAGGTTTTATGCTGAATTCATAGAATTTTTGGATCAAAAGCGTCATGAAAAGGAGTCGCTGCTCTGGGTTAAATGTAGACTTCCACCCATCTTGAAAGGATTTTTTTCTTTTTGATAGCCCCATATATAATAAACTCTTCTTGATTTTTCATGGTACATTGAATTAATCAGACTTGCTTCAAAGTGACCTCGTTAAGATGGAACTAAAAGATGTGCAAAGTTTATTTCTGCCTGTTCATGACAAACAATGCTCTTGTTGTGCACAATACTGTTTTCAAAATAATGTTAGAAATCTTTCTCTTCCATAGTGCATCTTGTACTATTACACATAATGTTCTGTCATGCATATTTCTTAAAGTTTTTGTGTAATTCATTCAGAGTTATGCTAGAAGCAGCCAAATTTCTATAGTATGTCAGGATTTCTACTTCAAGTGTTCTTTATCTCCATTTTCTCTTAGAGTTGGTTTGTTGGAAATCAAATTCGTGATAATGTATGTGACAGAGAGAAAATGAAAAATGGGTCTTTGTGAGGCTATCCTAATGATATCCTGAAATCTGTGTATTGTTGCAAATGCATTTATGAATGTTAACATCATCTGTATAGATAAATATATATATATATACATATTTATGGCATGAGACCTTTATTACAGATGTGAGAAGAAAGCATCTGTATAAAAGGCATTCCTTTCAAATCAATTTAACCATGTATATGTACATGTATAATCACCAAAGGGAATGATTCTATGCTGTTTTTAGGTCCAAGAGATTAATCCTTTCTTTAGGTGCATGTATGTCAATGTATATTGGAGGCAACTTGGTAATAGAACAGCACGCCTAGCAATGATGAACTTACTCTGCTAGCTTCTGTGCATTTAAACAATATTGGTTGAAAGAGTGGAGGAGTTTCATTCTTTTTCTATGTATGATTATGATATCATGTTGAAAGCATATATTTTTGTTGGTTTATGATTAAAAAATGATATGATTATGTATGATTCAATGAAAATGAATCATTAAACATAAATTATGTATCTCATATTATTCTGACATTGCTCTGTACACTGATGCAAGGTCTTGAGATTGACTATGTTCAATGAAATAAAACTATAAAAAGATGGAAGCATATTGGTGTTTATCTAGTTCACTTTTTATAGAAAGAGGTGCAAGTGTAGAGGAAATTTGCAAAAGAAATGCTTGAGAGATTGTTTTGTGAAGATGAAAATAATAATAATAATATACATTTCTTGTATAGCGCATATCACATTATACAAATAATGCACAGATGTGAGTGTGTTAGT
The DNA here is from genome assembly GCA_029962745.1 of Echinometra lucunter. Lineage (NCBI taxonomy): Eukaryota > Metazoa > Echinodermata > Echinoidea > Camarodonta > Echinometridae > Echinometra > Echinometra lucunter. Next base: position 6,061,436 of record CM057160.1, read on the forward strand.
GGCGATGCAGTGCACTTGAGGGTATTTACAATGTGCGACTAGCACGAGGCGCTTGCGCCAAGTGCTTTTGCATGATATTGTAAATACCCGAGATGCCTGCATCGCCACTAACATCACAAATTTAAATCTGTGCATTATTTGTTTCATAAAACGGGTCGGCAGTATGACTTGTAGTGGAAAATTGGTTAAAACCGCTTCAAATTTCTTCAGATCGCACAAACTTAAAGAGGCAACACCTGCTTTCTCTTATGACATCACAAGCGTAGCCAGTGTGATGCGCCTCTGAGTTTAGCGCATCAAAATCCTTGTGAAAGACTTCTAGAAAGAACGCGTATTTCATGGGGCGCGTCTCAGTTTTTAATGCGCTAGAGGTGATGCATCCAAAATGCAGTGCTGCACAAAAAAATGCACAGTGCTGCACAAAAAATGCACGGCTGGAAGGTTGCGTAGAATGAAAGCATACGCACTCGCTATTGGCTACCTCCTTGAACCCGTTTTATAATAATTATGATATTACGTCTCTATGCACTTTCAAAGGAAAGAAATGAGCATGTAATGATATAGAATAGAAAGTTATAAAGAGAAACAATGAAATGACAAAACCAAAGGGATGAGGAGGTGGAAGGAGAAAGAGGGATAGGAAAAGAGATGAAGGGGTGGAGAGAGAGAGAGAGAGAGAGAGAGAGAAAGGTAAAAAGAGAAAGAGAAGAGAGGAGCAAAAAGTAGGGTAGGGAGAGAGAGAGAGAGAGAGAGAGAGAGAGAGAGAGAGGGAGGGAGAGAGAGTGCAAAAGGAAAGGGGGGATCAGAGAGGCAGAAAAAAAAAGGCAGAATAACTGGAGAAAAATTGTATGAAAGGGAAAGTAGGAGAGTAGGGCAATGATCCGATTAATTGATACAATTAATTTTAGGGGTATTCATTTCGAGAAACCTCCATACCAGATATTCAGCTCACTGATATTTATCATATGATATCTATGATGGGAATACCAAGATGGAATTAACTTTATTTTTGTAGCTATATATATATATACCCACACACATATATATATATATATATATATATATATATATAATACTCTGGAAATATATTCCTGGATAAAAGTGAAGTGATTTGGATTTTTTCATTTCATCATCCTAAATAAGCCGTCATGGTTATAAAGCTGTTGCTATGACAGGCATTCCTTGGCAATGCCTGAAGAATGTTGGGTGCTGGTTTTGTACTAGTTTGTGCAAGAGCCCCTATACAGGAAGGGGACACATTTTGCTTAAAATTCTTCCCTCGGGTCAGATTTAATTGAGTAATGCACACAGGTCATCATGAATAACTTCAGATTACTAGGTAGCTGGAGATACGTTGAGTGATGTTAAGAAGAGAAAAATTGGAGAGTTGAAGAGAATAACATAGAAATGAAGATGAAGTAAAGTAAAACATGAACAGTGTTAATCCATAGCAGTATAGAGTTTCCTTATGCTCCAAATTAATCACCTTCCCCTCCTCAATTTGGCAACACTGTTTTTGATTATATATTCATACTTTTTAAAAAATGTATGTAATACGGACCAATGTGGATGAAAATTAGAAATTTTAACAAATTGCCAATTTGCCATGGAAATGGTGATTATATTTCAAACTGCACTTTTAATTAAAAGAGCTTAGCTACAATCAAATGGCTCCCAATCATAAAAGGTTCAAGATAATGGCCAGAATTCACAAAGGTGGTTTAAATTTAGACCATGGTTTAGGCAAAATTTGTGGTATAAGTGTGCTTGATTTAGCGCATATTCTAAGAAAGGTCCAATAATAAATGCGTGTTATGTGGCAAAGGGTGCTAAATTCATGCTAGTTGCCATGCATAGATTATTTAAATTAATTTACATAAACCATGGTCTTAACTATGCCATGGCAACTAGCGCAAATTTAGCGCCCTTTGCCACATACGCGCGTTTATTATTGGACCTTTCTTAGCACACGCGTTAAATCAAGCGCACTTATACCACGAAATTTGCTTAATTTATACTACAAAATTTGGTCTAAATCTAAACCACCTTTGTGAATTCCGGCCAATGTATCCAAAATTGACATAAAATATTCATCAATTTTTCTATTTATGTGTAATTCCTAGCATTTTGGGTCAAAAGATCCTGTAAAATATCACTAAACATTGTACTGCTATGGGTTAAAAGAATGTAGACAATACTTTGAGTGATAACTGACAAATGACATCAGCAAGTAAGTCATAAATGCACGAAATGTACTGAATACAGAACAGTGAGCACACAGATACGACCTGTTTGAGTAATGCGTGAATATACTGTCTTTTAATTGGTACGTGTCTACACTGACAGCTCATTCTAGCCACTGTCTGCTGTACAGGTTTGCAACACAGATAACATCCATTGCTCTATCTCCTCCAATCCAGTACAAGTAGAAGAAAAAGAGGAAAAAATGGGGGAAACATACTGTCCAAATTCGACAGCAACATCAACCATACGGTTTCAGATATATTTATAATATTTGATATAATATATTTTGTACCATTCATTCATCTGGTCTTTTTTCATCTTCAAACAAGGAGTACAATGAAAAGAACCACATATTAAACTGATTTGGTATTATGATACATTTATATATATTTTCTCTATACTTATATCTAAATATCAATTTGATTTCTAAGATTCAGCTATAGACCCTATCGCACCATCACCATCAAATAGTGTAGCATTTATGAATCATATATATTTATATATATATATTTTCTCTTGCAAATTTCTTTTATCTAAACACACAGTAATTATTACAATGTCATCAATTGAATATGAATAATTTGTGATATACAACTACTATACATCACCGATTGCACATGAAAATGAAGGAAAAATAAATGCGCTTTAGATTCTTTTCAATCCCGCGCCCTTCGCTTGAACAACATCAATGTCCAAAAAAAAAAGCAAGCTAATGCATACACAAAACTTAAAAACGGGAAAAAATGACTGATCAGATCTCCATAACTGCCAACTTCTATCCAACTCTAAGCAGCCAAATTATCAATTCTTCTCTCATAATGACAACATAAAAGTATAACCTAGTGATGATCTCATCCTTTAGTAATTCCCCACACATATACTTCTTCTGTTACATTATCTCAGTATTGCTGATGTGGAAATTTTTACAAACTTCTTTAACGGTGTCTTTGGCAACGGCTTGTGTTCATGTAACATTATTTCAAACTAAGGTGACGATATCAAAACTGGACCGTGTTTAAGAAGAGTAACAGCACTGGGCCAGCAGATCAAAGTAAACTTGCTAGTTGAATTAATGGTATTCATATGCAGCAAACCAATGCTAAACATATACTGCAAACTAGAGACTATTCAAATTTCGAGGGTGAAGCAGACTCACAAAAGTTACAAGCTGCAATATCACAAATAATTCAGAAGTGAATTTTTGCAGTTCTCTAACGATTTTTTTCTTTGAAAATGATTGCTATTTATGACTGTGAAAATTTCAGGTCAACTTGGGTTAAGATTTTTACAGTTTTTGACCAGCAAAAATGACCTTTGCTTTGCAGTTTAAAATTCCTTTTCTATGATGAGCAGCTTATAAGTACTAAATATATCTATTAACTTTTCTTTAACTGAGCTTTAAAATTTTTAAAATTTTGATTAGAATGATTGTGCATTTGCTGAACATAGATGGCAGGACAAGCACATGGCACTATAAGCTCTGGATGTCAGGCTAATTTGATTAGAAAACAATTGCCTCTAAAAATAACTTGATTACAATAAGATCTTAGATACATGTAAAGGTATTTAAGACTTTCTGGCAGTAAGAGTATGCACTCAGGCATTTTTCCAGCAGGCATGAAGACTATGATGAATGGATGCCATAATGCCTGTATGTAATAGTCATTTACTGCTGGGAAAAGGAAAAATTTATATTTTGACATCTTTTGAAAGATACAAAGTTATTATCCACAAAGTAGTTAAACTGGAGAAACGTCATTAACTGAACAACAAGAGTTATAAAAGTAGCCTTCAAGTGACTTTTTAAATAAATGAAAAATCAATGATATTCTTTATCATACTAGGAAAGATAAATATGGCATAAATCATAAATACTCAAAGTCAGAGAACGTGTCAAATTTGTCGGATCTTTGGAATGTTTTGTATTTTCCACATAGTGATTCAGGTGGAATTTTGGCAGATATCTCAGAAATCAATGCCTTCATTCTTTTCAGCAGTTTCAAACAAGTATTTTCCTGAAAGAAAATATACATTTTGCTGAACTAACTAGTGATGTACCTAAATAAAATAGCAATATATCATTCTTCTTTCATACACACATGTCAATTATCATAAATCATGAATGTTAATTGGAATGACTTGGCTTGAAATGAGAATTAATAACAGATATCTTACGATAAGAATATGAATCAAAACAAAAAAACAAATCTTCGAGCTTCATACCACCATCCAACCAACGTCCATGTAAGCATTATAAGCAAATTCCAATAATGAACTAAATACTTGCGATCACGTAACAAGATGCCTCAACAAATATATAGCTAGACAATTATCAAACAGAATCAAATATTTTCTCTATGCTAATATATTAATGTAAAAATACAAACAAATAGCAAAGTTACAGTACAAAAGGATTGGCAGATTGGGAAAACATACGAATTCAATTTAATCAACTGAGAATTTCTGTCCAATGTGCCATAAATACAACGAGGTGATTGAAATCAGTGAATATTAATAAGCATTAACCTTTGACACAAGACTACTTGGGTATATCAGAGTTAAGTCTAGCCGATTTACCCACAAGAATTTTGATTAGTTATGGAATGTAGGTGTGACTTGTTGGAAGTGTATGTTACATGCTATTTACACACGAGTGCTGTGAAAGAATGCAATGTTCTGGATATCATTTTGAGAGAAGAAAGACTTCGAAACGAGAAGACAACCGTTTGTAGGATATTTTCATTTCAGGTGCATGAAAACTGCTTTAACGTGTTCAGCGCTACTATATGTCTACAAAAATATTGGCATTTGCTGATTGCTTGCCTATTAATTTTCCATTATTTTGAAGAAAAAAAGAAGACCCATAAAATGAAAATGAAAACCAAAAAGAAAATCTCTTAAAACCTACAGAATTATAGAAACAACGACCAGTTATGGTTGGTCTATACTCCTTTCCAATGAATATTTCAAACTTTCTTTGAGACTTTCTATTTGAACCAAACATGGCCATAGATTGTTGTATTTCACTTGTATAAGTCCATACATCCAATTTAGAGAGATCATTTCTTTTCAAGGAGAAATAACAATGAAGTCACAATATTTCTAATCCCATTTTGGAGAAGTCTTCATGAGTTACAGTAAGTAGTAAAACAAATTGTTGAAATAAAAAAAATATTCCAATCTTTATGCCTGTTTATACTGATCTCGTTTTCAACAAAACTGAATAAGAAAAATACATGTCATTTTGTATGTTGTGTGATATACCTTGTACTTGGATTGCACCGTAGCTTACTATACATGTTAGTAGAGTTAAGGTTAGAATACAAATCCTTTTATTTCTTTGTTTACAAGCATCTATTCCAGAATACTATACATTGAGGGTAATATTAGTTTAAAAAAAAAAAAAAAAGAACAGAAGAACCGCAAGTTGGTAATACCTTGTTTCTTTTACGATCAATACAAATGATTGCTGCATGGCAGTCCAACAAAATATCTATATTCGAACTGAATTGAAATGACTTCTTATGAGTCAGGAAACCTGAGTGAAATTATGTTCAAACTGTTTTCAATATGATCTGACACTAGCGAGCAGGGTACACAAGCTGACACAAATCAGACAGACGATATTTGTTGAGGTTTAAATGTTTTCAAGATCCCATGAATTTTGGGATCCACAATATCTCTCTCCCCACACTAACACACATTACATGCTCACGTTGATGTCACAGCTCAATGATGTCACATCTCAAACTCAGACTCGCTGATAAATTCTAAGAAGATATAAACCAAATTCCAAAGAAAAGAGCCATTCTTCTCCTTTGAATACATAACATTGCAACTGCACAAATTAAATAAAACTAGATTAAATTTCTTTATATTACATGGCATAAATGTTACAATATTCTAGTATAACTAGCGTGTTTTTAACATTTTTTTGTTATTTACAACGCACTATTTACAGGAACAATATGTCGAGTAATGAACATTAATGGCATTTCCACTTTCTTTTTTTTTTATTGTGACAAAGAAAAATTCATTTATTTGCTGGGTACATAAATACTGTAGAGTGTTGGAATAGCCCTCAACACATCAAGAAACAGGGGAGAAAATTGGACATATAGTTCAAATGCTAAAAATAATCTAATCATCCCCAACAGGGGGTGAAAAAAACATGTATAAAGATAGCATTGTGCAATCGACCGTCCTTTGACGTGATGAAATGAAAAATAACATCAATGAATGCTTTGTATATATCTGGCATATTCACCTTTACAATTTGCACATTCATGAACTAGTCATGATATGTGCAATGAATGATAAATGAATGTAGCCAAATCATATACGCTAATGCCTCTCTCGTCTTCTCTCTTATACGAAATATCTTTGTACACTACTATATTGAGACAATTCTTATTTACAGTATATTATTGAAATATAAACAACATCAAGGACAAGAAAATTTCAACATGTATTTATGTTTGTTTTTTGTTTTTTTGTTTGCAAGAGCATATCGCACTGGATAAAGTATACAATAAAAAGACATCTTAGCATAGCATTTTCGATGAGTCTACTCACACCTTACAAGTATGTTGGTGTGAATGAATCGTTCACTTTTGAAACAAAATCAAATCAAAGTGATTTCTACAGCCATGCCTGGCTCCGCAAAGGCTCCGCATACCAGCATTAAATGGAGTGGCAAAGTTCTGCTGGAGCAAAATCAAATTTAAAGAGAAAAAATATAGTGGACTGAATGAGCAATTTGATCAACCCAGGACATGGTACTCATCACTTCCATTCAATAATGGAATGTACGTGATGACAGCTTAAAAAACCAATTTTTTTTCATTCCTGAAAAATGAGATAACCGCAAATGGAAATTACAATGAATCTTCAATCGTTTAGAAGAAAGGTATATTTTAGCAGAAAAAGATAACTAGAAAGAGAAAGTGATGAAGAAAGGATAGTCTAAATGTTAATTTTCAAAATATCTGCTTTTGCATTGTTTCATTTGAGCGATAATTTGGTATACAAATTACATTCATGTATATGTATATGATTGAGGGAGGGGAAAATACTAGGTGAATATCTAAGGAAACATCTTCTCTCTATTCTAACATCAAATTTGAATCATGATACATTGTATACTCTGGAAGAAAATCAGTATCCTAGTACTCATTCCTAATATTTGTCTTGAAACAATCACAAATATTATCTATGCTTTAATACAGTCTAATCATCATCATCAGAAAAGAACCAGATTACAACATTCTTCAAATTCATTCAATTCCCCTGCAACGGTATCACGCCACCATCAGGTGAGTAATATATGTTCGTGAATCGAATGAAACTATCTTACATATTGCCTAGATCCCGCATGAAATCGCTATTTGTTATGGTGCACAATAACAGATCTATTTGACTGTTCTCTTGTAGGCAACTACTCCACCTAGTAATCCCATCTGACGGCACGTTTACTCCCGCTCCTTCTCTAGACAGCTAATCAAGTCATGCATTGGTACTCGCGTTGTTGGTTACCACCATCCATCTCGTTTCCATGGCAATTCACCTACCACAATATATCTCATCTTGCTATGCCACTATTTAGCCCCGCCTACCTTGCAACAAAAACAGTCGTTTGAGCAGGCAATGCAGATGCGTGGTCTTGAGTTAAGTTCAATTGTTCGCTCCAAGAGCTCCTCAAACTCATAATTTACCAGTTGATTTTCAACCCACAGCATCTTCACGCCCTATTCTCTTGCAAGCAAAAACAGATGATGCAACCATCTTTAAGAAAGCTCTTTTCATCTCAGTTTTTCAAAAGCAGTTGCATCTGTAAACGAAGACTGTGACGACAACGATAAGTGGTAAGTGAAACGCTGCCCTCTATTCACTCCGCGCAAAGAAAAACTGCCCAGCTGCTTCTTCGTTGGGTAGGCGCCACGCTGACCTCTCACCTACCACCACGATAAAGATCCTTGATGACGGTGATAATAAAATTTGAAGTGAAATGCTTCCCCTGTGTATAGCCTGTTGTCTGTTCTCAGAATTGATACCATTTCTTGTCTTTGTACTTTTGCATGATTTGGTTAGCCGCCTGTTGGAAGTTCTCTGCGTTGGCCATCATCTGGGCTGTCCTCTCCTCTAGTTCACTCAACTTTTGACCTCTCTCGTATAATGCCTGGAAAAAAAAAATTACAAAAGGTGGTGAATTTCAGAATACAATTCATCGGTTGCCCGGCAGAAGGGAACGAGCACCCTCGACCTGCAAAAGGGAACAAAGAGATATACAGTCAAATATTGAGATATTTACGAAATCTATGAATAATTACTTCAAGAAATTTATACCAGATCTCTTCTGCAATGTTCTTGAATTAATTATTCATAGATTTCTTTTAATATCTCAATATCTGACCGCATGTCTCGACATTTCCTTTTGCCCCTAAACTCGATGACCAACCTTTTAATCAGATTGCGGATAATTTCATGATAGAAGTGATGTAAAGAGCTCAGAATAAGAATAAATTCAAGGTAGTTACCTTGAAGACATTCTTCTAATCAAATATATATCTTAATATATGAAATAGCAATATACGCAACAAGATAATTTTTTCTGAATTTTTAGATATGCATTTAGAAAATAACAATGATGTCCCTATAGAGCATCTACCATCCAAGTCTGACTATAAACAGGCAAATGGTGGCTTGACAAAAAAGAAGAGAGGGGAGAGTGGAAGAAAAGAGGGCAAGGGGTAAGAGGAAATTAATCATATGATATATTAAAAAAAGATGTATTAAAAAAAGGTTATTAACAATTAATGCTAAGAAATCCATCATACTCAGGAACATATGTCGTTGCTGAATTGTGTTTTTACAGACGTGTATCCATCAAATATGATTATTTACGTCTGGGACCGACCTTTAACGTCACCATCTGAAAGACGTGGCAAATGTAGATTCATATCTTGCCAAAGGACATTAGTGCCGCGGCAGGGATTCGAACCACGGACCTTCTGGTTCAAAGTCCGCAGACTTATCCACTGAGCCACACACCTCCACAAAAAATGGAGTGGAAAACCAAAGGACCGAATATATCTTGGTCTTGCCCTACAGCACGGATACTCACAATGCGAGCCTTAGCAACCTCTCCCATTGCTCCGCCCGCCTGGGCCTTTACCCCTTCTAATCCCCCGGTCCCTGGAATGTGCCGAGCAACGCTCTTTGATGGTTTCCCAGCAGTCTCGCCGACTAGGTACAGGAATAAGAAAAAAAAAAACCAATTATGAATGGTTAGAATTAATCACAGAATCATACTGACAATCAATGTTGGAATCTAAAAAAGGTAAGTGCTCAACAAATTTAGCAGAAAATTTATATCTATATTAGCTACAAAATGATCAAAGAAGAGTTCTGAAGTTGATCAGAACATTCAGTTCAGACCACGAGTCTAGTACTAGATCCTGAATGTGTGAATTTAGCAAACAGCAAGGATCAATACATGTTACAAGTAACACCTAATTTGTGCAATACAAGAAATGAACAAATTCTGTACCAAAGGTTGTTTTGCTTCATGTCATGAGATTCAGACTAGTCCAAAGTTAACTGCGTACATTTTGAAGTAACCTCAGGGTCGTACAGCACATGCTTTTGTGACAAATTGTTGAAGGAATTCATAAATGTCGCAGCATTGATTCATAACTTACATAGCTCTTCCCTGTCTAGCGCCCCACCACCACCTCCAAACAGCCCCTTGAAGAAGCCCTTGCTTGGTGCCTCCGGTGTGTTAACAGGTAAGAACAAGTCTCCTAGCATGTCGTGGAGGTTCTCACTGAAACAGAAAAAGGTTAAATTGAATAGAACCATCTTAAATTGAAGAAATTAATTTTCTGAAACTGGGAAAGATTTTTCAAAAGACTGTGGATGTCAAATAATCATCTTTTTCAGTATAACCATCGCAATCATAAACATTAACATCACCACCACCAACAGTCATCATCACCATTACTATCAATGTCATCATTATCATCATCACTTATCACCTTCATCATCATCACCACCACCATCATCATCATCTCTATCACTGTCATTACCATCATCATCTCTATCACTATCATTACCACCATCATCATCACCATCACCACCACCATGATTATCATCATCATCACCACCACCACCATCATAATCATCACCACCACCACCATCATCATCATCATCATCATCATCATCATCATCATTATCATCATCATCATCATCATCATCATCATCATCATCATCATCATCATCATCATCATCATCAACATCACCATTACCACCACCACCAACCATCCTACTCCTCCTCACCCTCCTCGTTTCTCACCTAGCTTCGCTGCATATTGTAAACCTCTGTACTTCAGTAGGTGAGCATTGGTACAAGCCTTTACCATGAGAGCTAAATTGGAATGTTCTGCCGATCCTATGAGCAAAATGAAAAACAAACAGAATAAATGAGACAGTGAACTTAGTCAGAAATAACTACATCTACACAACTGGTGGCAAGCAAATCTGTTAAGGCCTGCCAGCAAAATCTGATTGTGCAAAAAATGAACAGAAAGACATCAATAACACATGAAACCTAAATTTGCACTTGTTTTGTACTCATTAAAGGACTATTTATTCTTAAAAGCATTGGTAAAAAAGGCATTTGTCTGGAAAATATGAGACAAACAAGTCATCATTATTTCAAAACAAAATATTGCTTGCAACACAAAGACAACAATATTTCTTTAATTTAAAAGATTTGATCATTTTCCTGTTTTAAACTCAGCTCCACACTGACTTTAGGTAAGGGATGTTATTTGGGAGATATTGTCCAAATCAAATGGATCATACCAGTCTCAATGTTTCAGTTTTTAGAATTTTTGGGTCATTAAATAATTGATGAGATAAAGGGCTTTTGGATCCCAATGAGTGTCTAATGTGATGGCCTATGAAGACAACGTTATCTTTATGAAGAAATCATTGAAGACATTAATAAAAGTTTACAGGCTACCGGTGAAAGGTGAAAAGTTACCCGAGATCTGTAAGTGGAAGGTATTCTTTGTCTAGTAGAAACCTGAAGTTAGGGAGATTGCAGGCCACACCACATAAATTACTTTTAATAAGGTTTAGGTCAAAGGTGAAAGGGGAAATGTTACCTGAGATCTGTAAGTGGAGAGTATTCTTTGTCTAGCACAAGCCTGAAGCTTGGAAGACTGCAGGTCACAATATGACCAATGACAATCACATATATTACTTTAAAGGTTACAGGTCAAAGGTGAAAGGTGAAAGGTTACCTGAGATCTGTAAGTGGAAGGTATTCTTTGTCTAGTAGAAGCCTGAAGCTTGGGAGACTGTAGGTCATAATATGACCGTTGGCCACATAGCACGCCAGGCATACGCTATCTGTACGCACAAAATATTATCCCAGTACAAATAATCAAAAGTGGTCATTGCAATTTAAAGGAAAATTAGAAACTTTTTTATTGATACCACTTTACATGGATGCTTGCTTGTGTAGTTATGTATGAATACAATCAATCCTTTAGTTAGAAATGCAGAAATACAGATTTTAAGAATCAAAATGATTATAAATTAAATAATTATAAATAGAAATGTGTCAAATGAGAACAACAATTAAAATGTTGGATGGGCAACACACAAATCTATGTAAAATCTAATCACTGTTTATTTTCATCTTATAAAATTTAATTCATACAGGTTGATTTAATACATATCATAATATCTTGAGCATGTGTACATGTACATGCAAGAATGAAAGAAAAATATAATGTGTGCCAATTTGAGGATGAACCTTTAGTTCATTCAGACCTTCCTCTGTGGGACAACGGACTGAGAGGTCAACTTACTTTGCATACTGATCACATCGCTGCGTACAACATAAGATGATTCGGATATTTTTGTTCTGTACACACAAGTCTGGGAAGGCAATGATATCACCTGCAAAAAACAAAAAGGAGAAAGAGAAAAAAATGGTAGTCTCAGAACATGGTCATCGATGGGGAGGGGGGGGGGGATGTGACAGGTGGACCCAAATTTTCATGGTTGGGGAACACAATAGGGTATGTACCCCAACAATTATGGAAGTCTTCCATTTGCTGCTTGTTAGCAGCAAATTTTTTCGGGTAAAAAGAGACACCTGAAATAGCCACGGACCCTTTTTTTTTCTTTCTTTTGCTTGTCAGAGAAATTTGGGGGATAAAAGGAGACACCCACCAGAAAATTGCTGTGTCCTCCCCCCCCCCCCCCCCCCACATTAAATGGATTGACGCCACTGTCTCAGAGAGTACAGGAATGGAACAATAAGTCAATATTTCAGAGCAGGGGTTCTTTAACAAGGCGATAAGATAAAGAAGTGTGAAACATGCTATGCTTAAATCATTCCATCTACCACAGTAGATTTTTGAATCAAATATTGTTTCAAGTATTAAAAGGCCTTAAGAAAAAATCCTCGGATTGTGGTCTAGTCTTGACATTCTCCAAAACATAAAGGAATAAACCAGTGTGGAGAAAATGATCTGCATGTAAACAGACAAAGGTTACTTGCACCGTATTAAGGAAAATCCCGGATAAGTGCCAATGGCAGTAAATTATTATTTTTCATTTATGAATTAATGGCAAATTCCATGGTACAGGCAAAGGAGATACACATGTAGTTTCCTTCCAGACATCCGACTAGTCGACGGTATTTCTTTCTTCTTTCCTTTGTAAATACGTCTTTACCTTCACCTGGAAATTAAATACATAAATAAATAAAACTGCAAACTAGTCTAAAAGTTTAAAAAAAGATATCTGACCTTGGCCTCTTTCTCTGAGCAGATGACAACAAACTGACGATCTGCTATCTCTGTAGATGAGGATGGAGACATACGACTTCTTTGTAGTAAGGGCTCTGAAAAACATGAAATCAAAGGAAAAGTTCAACTTTTCAAACCATTCACGTATGTGGCATTACCAATTATGCAATCTATCAGAATCTAACTTATACAAAGCAATAGTAACTGTCTCAATCATCATTCATATTTCAACTGTTTTAACACTCTGCTCAAATATTTTCATAGCAAATTAAGTTATCTATAAGTTATTTTGAGTGAGAGTTGGCTATGTACAGATCAATAAGATAAGAATTAACTACAGGGGAAACTTGGTATAACGAGGTCGTCGGGACCCAAGGGTTTTCCTCGTTATAGCCGTTACCTCGTTATATCAGAACAAACAAAAAAATGTATGTATGGGACTACATGTACATATATGAATGTACAGAAGTCTGCAGCCTCTATTTATGAACTCATTTTGCAGCTACAGAGGCATTGATAATAATTTCAACCTCTGATCTAGCTGATAATATTCTGGATAATATTGGGAAATGTGTTTAAAGTACTAATTTCAGATGCCAAAATTACCGATGACAAGAAAGTCCATCACACTATCGAGGTTGCCTGTGCTGAGGTATGAAAAAAAAAGTTGCGCGCTGTACTATGCTACAAATAAAAACACAAGCTGCATGCATCGATCACCAGCTGAGCCAGCTGGGACTTGTGTGTGCCATCGGCAGTGCCATTTTTTTCTGCTGAATGATTTTTGTTGATAAAGCTGCAGTGAAATTTGCTTGCTCGTTACAACGGGATTGATTATCAATGTTTTTCTTTGTTTTAGGGGCTCAAGATTTAGCTCGTTATATCCGATATCTCATCATAGCCGATCTCGTTATAACAGGTTCATGCCGCCATAGACTTACACGTAAGTAAATTTGAGACCGTGACAAAACCCTCGTTATAGCCGTTACCTCGTTATGTCGAGATTTCCCTGTATTACTTTTTACAACTCCTCCAGGTCTTCAACATTGCTTTTATAAATGAACATCAGTCGGTTTGAACCTAAATTTGTATTTAGAACTGACCATTAAACCAGCCTATATTAAAAAAAAAAGACACCTATACTTGCCAGAATGATTATCATTCCTACTTTTCCCAATATTCCTAATGGTCCTTTCACATATGACTTACTTTTATCCCTGCCTTCCCTGGTTTCTTTGTTAGGGTCCCTCCACACATCACTTGCTGGTGGAACCTGAAGACCATTGCAGTCTAGGAAGGCTATGTGTAGTACACAGCCCTTCAGCCTGAATACAGTACCTGAAAAAAGAATCAAACACATTATTTTGATTTCCAGCAAAATGAAGTAATTTTGATCAAGTTTTGATGATCTCAATGATGACAAAACATTATAATGTCCTTTGGCAAGATATGAATCTACATTTGCCACTCTCCACCCAGGTGTTAACTGGGTACCCGGTAGGATGCGAAAGTCATTGTGATTGTTTAGCATTGTGCGCGCCTGCAAAAGGCGCCTGGCTGGAATGCTCCCTAGGGAGTGGAGAAGGTGCATGCATTGTATGCGGGCAAGCATTGAATCCGATGACCGGGGTAATAATATTTCTGTAAAGCGCTTAGAGACTCTCTTGGAGATGTATTAGGCGCTATATAAATCCAGAATATTATTATTATAATTTACATTTATTTCATATTCAATCAAATGAGAACAGTTTCTTTAAAAATGTTATATTTTTCACAGTTTTAAATGATTTGTTATTGTAAAGTAGAGACTAACAATCAATTTATTCCCGACATCCCTAAAACTGACAAATTGGGGGCTTGTCCCGCAGTGAAACTTAGGACCTCTTGCACTTAAAGTAAAAAAAGTTAACGAAAAATAACTCTTACGATAATGCCTACAACTTTCATTACTGCCTACTAATCCCAAATTTTAAAAAAGGACAAAAACAAGGTGTTAGCCCTCCTTGATACATTTCAACATTTTAAACAATAATATCAAACAAATGCAACAAAATAACTTGTGTTAGCCTCCTGTAAGACACACCCACTCCCTACTTACCGCTTGGTGTGACAATGACTGGTTGGGATAGTCTTTGTTCGCCTGGAGGTGGAAGGTTGACCACAATGCCAAGTACAGAACCTAGGGTAGTCCCCACCCATAGACATGGACACGTCACAGATTCTGCAATAAAGTTGTATGTCACATGAAACTTAACAGAAAAAAAAAACTAACATACATCTCTCTCTATGTGTCCTGAACCATCCACACTGACATCACATTCTACGATAAAGGTGTAAATGCAATCCACACAAATTTCTCCTTTTTTCTCTCCTAGGCCTTCATTTCATAGATACGTACACATCACAATTACTGCATTATAAAGAAGTCATATTAACACAAAACTGTATACCAAAATGACATATTCTCATTTCTCTAGAGAATCCATATGGTAGTAAATAAAAAAACTAAGTTTTAAGGAATACATTATATCATGAAGATGATTATTCATACCAGTGCTACTGTTGGCCCATTTCAGAACAGCTCCACTTTGTACATGAACTAAAAGATCCACATTTGAAATTGAAAACAGGAAAGTGAATACTCCATTCCAAACAATACTGTTATATGAATTCAATAACGACAGTGGGTTACAGCTTTAAAGTAAGAAATTCTGACTTCATGTGTAAAGTTTTTTTATGTCAGGCCAATAGCATATAAAATAACTTGGTAATAAGTGTGTGACATATTACTGGCAATCCTGAACATCATTAAAAATGGGAAGAGAGAATAGTCATTGACAAAGTCTTCACCTTCTTTTCTTGTGTAGGACTCTGAAAATATAAGATTCTGGACTCCTTCCCTAGTCTCTTTCTCCAGACTGGACATGCTGGAGCTTCGTGAGCGAGTGAATGAGCCTTCACTGCGATCTGCATGTGAAACACCGGGTAGAGGAGACTAAGCACACAAGATGGTATGTGTGTATGTGTGTAAAGTGAATGGAAGAAATCATATCAAGTGAGGACAAAAAGGGTCCTCGTTTAGGTCCATTCAACAGAAGACTAATAAAAAAAAAAAAAAAAAAAAATCTCAGGTTTATGTGAATGAAATGGCATATTCCACTAAATAACAACAGAACCAATTCACAATATCAAACAAATGTCATTTTGCTGCAATGAGGTCTGGTCCTAATAAAGTCTTTGCAAAATATTAATCCATAACAGAGAACTTATTAAACTACCACTTTCAGAAGAGTAACATGAACTATAGTGAATGTGAGTGATATATTGTAATTGTAATACCTGTATGAACCACGCTAAGTTTCTCAGTGAACTTTTTCAAATGCCAATTTCAGAAGGGTAACATGAACTGAAGTGAATGTGATTGATATATTGTAATTGTTAATTTTACCACGCTAAGTTTCACGAAAATTTGTGTATGTACAGATACCAACTGACATCCTGCTTTTTTCTAGCTCTAATTTTGTATAAAGTAAGGTAATTATGTTTTTCTATTTCATGTTGATCAAGTCTTGGTACACATGATATCCATTTCAAAAAGATATTTTTGCATGTGTTTGTCTGAACGATATACTTGTTATTCCATACAATGTACCTTGTATACTCCCTATCGCATATACCCGATTATTATCTGGTATTTGCTCTTTAACCCAAAGACTACTAAATTTTTTCATTCCCAGAGAATAAATACAGGGACCATCCAGTTCAAGGGGCCTGAGGATTAATACTGATATCAGGGATAAAAGTGTTACGACACCTACTTCCGGTCTACTTGCATCATCATGGTGCCCATTTAACTATTCCTTTGCTTGTCTATGTGATTGCTTGCTTAACCGACATCGAATCTTTGACAATTTTTAATAGTCCTTCTGACGAAGATTCTCATTTAAAAAGCAAATTTATGAAAACACTATTATTCACTAGATTATGCAAAAAAGTTGACTTTTTTTCCACAGCTACCCAAACGTTGTCACTAGCTGTACATGCCGGAAATACCCTTCCCAACAAATCAACTGATTTGAATGCCCCTAAATTAGAGTGCTGGCAAGTGTTGGCATTTAGAAAGTTATATGCCATAGGCAGAATTGCTTGACACTTGAAATTCATGAAACTTTCATGAATTTAGCACATGGTTTACATTCATGTTTAATGTCAAAATATGACTGAATTACAACACTGAATTTTCGCAACTGAAAAATTTACCTACCATAAAATAGCCATCATCATAAATTCACAAAAATTCTAGGAACAGAGAAGATTTCAGTTAATAATTACACTATACACTTTCATCAAACACAATTATGTACAATTCATGAATCTTATCAAACCATTCTAAAAATAAGGTTTCTCTAAAAAATTATGGCTAAATATGTCAACAATCAATTTTTATGTGTACAAATATTATGCAATGCATGACTGCTATTCTTAAATAGCAGTAGTTGACTTTGTAGAATTTGTTGGGTAGAAAATATTTTTATCTTTCATTTCATTAAAAAGGCAAATACAGAAACATACATTCAGTGACAACTGTTTCTTATGGTATCACTGCTAATTTCACAAATCATGTGTATTTTCAGCTGGCTGGAGAGTTTAATCACATGGAATAAAATTTGAAATAAATTTGGTTTAATGTAAGGAAATGTAAACCCATTTTCTGTATAGCAAGTGAAAACTGTATATTTTTTCATCTGCATTCACGGTTCTATCATATATGCAATAAGACACCAAAGTTTTGAAATTAGCTATAGTAATTTATATAACACCTAAATAGATCCCTGTCATTTGATTGGTTGTTTGATATTGATCATTTGTCCCATTGCACTATGACGTATTCATTCGTGCAATTGTGGCTCCATTTACCGTGCAATCTTGGATCCATACGATTTGCTCCACTGCACGAACGCCGAGAGCCCGGCACACTACATACGTAAAATGCTTGCGTTTGCAGTGTGGAACCACGAACAGCGCGCTAGCGTATAGCGCTATTGATTTATTGCGATTTGATCTATTTTTAGGTGTCATATAAAACAAATAATGAATGTTTTTTTTTTTCATTCGTGCAATGGACAGAGTATTTCATTCAGTGAAAGATGAAATTATTGATCAATTATTGATCAATTCATCTTTCACCTCATGAAATATTCTGTCCATTGCACTCATAAACATTCATTATTTGTATAATCTTATATCATGGAACAATTTTTCAATATTGATTAAATATTTGTTAAAAGTTTGATGGAATTTCTAAATATCACTAGTATGACTGTGAAAAAAAAGATGTCTGCCTTAAATATCATGAACTATCTCTAAAGAGATATCGCTGGGAATAAGTCTCACTTTCTCAAAAGTTGAAACATAACAGATACAAACAATGTGTCTGAAAAAATCATAACCTTTCTTGTAATGTACATTGTGTTACATGGTATGTGGCATGTGTCTATTTCTTCAACAATTTCAAATCCACAGTTTTTCTAATAAATGGAACAAATTTGCAAATGTCAAAATGTAATGTGAATTAATAATGTCAAAATTTCTTCTATCAAGTCTCTCTGTCAGCTGCAATGTGTTAAGTCTGTAAAGTTGACAACTGAAAAGTCTCTTAAAAATTTGTGTGGTTTTATTTATTTTTTTATATACATGTTTGTTTGAATACCATGCAAGCAGTGAATGATACCATTTACTTATATAGACTATGATAAAATATTGATCATCTACATGCATATATTCAATATAAATTCAGTACTTGTATATTCATGAACATTGAACATTTACGAACATATATCCATTATCCACCATATTATGCATACAAACTAAGCCACTGCACTTCACCTGCTTGCCAATCGAATAATTTGGGATTACCTAAATCTATGTTTGCTTTCATTGCAATGCTAGATATAAGACAAGGAAATACAACTTATCAGTACATCTATCTACAGCTAGCCTACTGCAAAGTGATCAGTTTCTTAACATCTTACCGAAATATGAGGGGGGAATAATTTCCTTTACTCACCCATAACATAACTTACTTGTTCAATAATAGGAGAAGGAGGGTACCATTTCTATTCTAAAAGCTAGAGTCCTGTGAGAAATATTCTCAGAAAAAGCTTTAAGCCATAATCCTGTCTCTGAGTTTAATATAATTGAATATAATTTGATAATCATTTGACTAATAATAATTTACTTTTCAAATGACTATTTACTTGTCTGAGAATGTGAGTTATGAACATTTGAAATGACAGAAACTTCAAAATAAAAAAAAACCAAAACCCAACCCTGCAAATGAGAAATGTGAGGGTGTAAGACCCTTTCAAATGAAAGTTTTGAGAGGAAAAAGACCTTTCCACACAATACTTTTCAAGCGGGAAAAACTCTTCCAACTGAAATTTAGAAGGGGAAACTTTTAGATGTGAAAGTTTTCAAAATGACACCCCTGCAGAAGAGAGATGACCAGTATAGCAAAAACTCCGCAATATGCTTGCCACACCAGACTCAACCAGTAGACGAACCGAGGGTACAGATGACTTTTTGTGACATGCATCAGACTGAGAGGGAGGGTCACTACCAGAGGGGTGGGGTGCTTGGGAAAGGGCGGGGTTGGATGAAGGACAGAGAATTGGAAGAAGAGGAACGGGGTGGTGGTCGAGGAAAGGGAGTTGGTGGCCGAGATTGGGCTTGTGACCCGACTCGTTAACCACTGGTGGTAGTAATAGTAGGGGTAGATGGTGGGATGATCTGGGGCAGGAGTGGGGTTGGGTGGTAGGCCTGGGAGGGGGTTGGGTGTAGGCCGGGGAGGGGGTTTGGGTGGGGGGTGGAGGGGGGGAGGATGTGTTGGGAGTATCAGAAGGGGGATCAGGGTGGCTGACACCATTGGTTTAGGAACTGAGGGGTAGAAGAATAAAGATGATACAAAATAGAAAAAAAAACATGACATGGAATAAAAAACACCACAAAACAGAACAAAACATCACCATACAACACATGAAATCAAGACAGATATATGAAAATACAATATGATACAATGAAACAATGTGATGAAGGACATATGAGGGTGAAAATGAGCACAGGAAATTGGAGGAGGGGCGCAAAATAAAAGTGGAAAAGAAAGAAAGAAACAAAAGATATATACGTGTATATATTGGTAATAGCTTGACCATATTCACTTGAAATACATTAATAAATATCATAGGTACAAAGTTGAAAAAAAGAATTAGCAGTGATTCACAGCAAACACAACAATGAGCTTGTAAATTTGTGACAAATAATTTAATAGTGGAAAAAGAACATTTGTATTTTACTGCTTTGTTCATGTTAAAATATTCAAAATCTAAGTAGAAATTCTTTAAAAAAATCTCAATGGATTATTATGCTCTGTCTGTTGTTGAAATCTACAAATTGCAAATTACAGTGACACTTTTAGAAAAGTTAAAGCAATAAACTTTGGGAAGTCTAGTGTTTAAAAATTAATTAATGACATAAATTTGAGTCTCTGGACTTGCATGCAGTTTATAGCCCAAGTCTTAGTATCACATTTGAAAAAAATTCCATTTCTTAATTCTTATCAACCAGAGAACCAGAGCTCCAGTCAAACTTGACAAAAATCAATTTGTCAGGCTTTCTACATTATTTAATTACTGTCACATGCAAAAAAAAAAAAAAAAAAAAAAAAAAAAAAATCTGCAAAGCATCATATCTCAAATAGCTAAAATGTGTGCTTGTGCATGCACTTCATTCAAAGCACTAGCTAAACCTCTATCCCAAAATGCAAAGGTAAGGAATTATTAAAGGACAGGCAAGAGCAGGAAAGCAAGAGATGACAGCAAAAGAAGATTTTTTTCAGAGGATGAAAAAAAGTGATGTAGGGAAGCATACGACATACGACAGAAGATGCAATTTTCTCTAAAAATGGCATATGTAAATTACAATGTACTGTGCTATGTTTCAGTTACATGAAGCCTTGTGTTAAACATGTACCAGTATAAATAGAAGAATAAGAATTTTGTTTTATTTAACAAGCACCTTGGTAATGATTTTTTTTAAAGCTGCATATTTATATCATCTGAACATATATAGCATTGCAAGGTACAATCCCATACAAGCACTCGCTACATACTAAACCTAAGCAGTGTGCGGAGGATTCAAAGCTACACTGAGAAGCAACTTTAAAGTACCTGCACAATCATAACTACTATCTGGGGGAAAATTTTATGTTTAAATAACGACACTCTGTATGGTATATGCATTTTTCATTATGAGAGGCATGAAAATAAAAATGTTTGAAAATGAGAGAAAAATCAGCTTCTGTCAAAATCTGCGTGATAGCCAAATGTGAAATGTGTTCAGTTATCATCTATTTTGAAATGGTTTTTAGGAGTATATGCAGATAAAGTACCATTTATGTGGAGTTTGTTACAGCTTCTCCAATATACTAAAATTTTCAATTCAATGAAGAATCTTGCATTTATATTACTGTAATAATGATGTGTTTTAACATGTCATTCCTATTTTAGGTGCGGTTACATGATGTTCATTTCATTACTGTATATAGTGGACATACACTGTATCCATAACTTGGTTTTGTTCATAAATACTGATTGAAAAATCAACAGCAATGTGGATGTTTTCTCTTTGTGGGACAGCCAAAGCCCAAAGATATGCATGAATTGATGAGCCTTTTCTGTTTTTGAACAACTTCAACAAATTCTCTATGTAAACTTAATTCTGCATACAAGATCATCGGTAATCCCATGAGCATGGTGTAGATGTGAGTTTTTGAGAAAATGAGGATGTTTGAGTTGACTATTTAATATAACAATCACTTCAATGGTTTTAATGATTATATATGTATGTAAGCAATAATTGATGCTGCATAGTGCATAAATGTATAATTCCAAGTATAGGAAATGGACAGCTTGTATTATACAGTTTTATTGCTTGTTTATATTTTGCTTTTGCCTGTATCATGTATGAAGTTGCTTAGCCATATGCATGTATTTTTGTCAGAATATTGTTATTGTAAAGCAAACAAGATGACACAAACTTTTAGTAAATGGTTAGCTCATCACAATGCTATTAGAGCATGTTAACGTACACATAGCACGTCCTCAAACAAGTAAGATGTATATGGTATTAGTTCACAACTGATAACCAATCAACATATTGTGGTTAAGAACTATCACTGAAAATTCAAGAAACCGGTTGCAAAAAGATATCAACAAAACATAAATAAGAGAAAATCCATTTTGCAACCGAACTGAAAAACATACATATCATCAATTTTTAAGAAGTAAAAGAGAAATATCATCGGGCTGAGAGACAAAAGGGCATTAAATCATATCAAATTTATACAAAACGTTAATGCCTTCTTGACTCTTAACTGACTACCAGCATCTCAAGTGAATATATGTATAACTCAAAGAAATAGGGCAAATCAATATTAAAAATCTATTAAAAAAAAAAAAAAAAACAGAGAAAAAGAAAAAATATCACATGGTGTCTAAACAGTATTTATGACCATTAAATAAAATCAATATATCTCACTTCTGT
>CM057160.1:6084608-6113767 GCA_029962745.1 Echinometra lucunter
AAAAAGACATCTTAGCATAGCATTTTCGATGATCTACTCACACCTTACAAGTATGTTGGTGTGAATGAATCGTTCACTTTTGAAACAAATCAAATCAAAGTGATTTCTACAGCCATGCCCTGGCTCCGCAAAGGCTCCGCATACCAGCATTAAATGGAGTGGCAAAGTTCTGCTGGAGCAAAATCAATTTAAAGAGAAAAAATATAGTGGACTGAATGAGCAATTTGATCAACCCAGGACATGGTACTCATCACTTCCATTCAATAATGGAATAACGTGATGACAGCTTAAAAAACCAATTTTTTTTCATTCCTGAAAAATGAGATAACCGCAAATGGAATTACAATGAATCTTCAATCGTTTAGAAGAAAGGTATATTTTAGCAGAAAAAGATAACTAGAAAGAGAAAGTGATGAAGAAAGGATAGTCTAAAATGTTAATTTTCAAAATATCTGCTTTTGCATTGTTTCTTTGAGCGATAATTTGGTATACAAATTACATTCATGTATATGTATATGATTGAGGAGGGGAAAATACTAGGTGAATATCTAAGGAAACATCTTCTCTCTATTCTAACATCAAATTGAATCATGATACATTGTATACTCTGGAAGAAAATCAGTATCCTAGTACTCATTCCTATATTTGTCTTGAAACAATCACAAATATTATCTATGCTTTAATACAGTCTAATCATCATCATCAGAAAAGAACCAGATTACAACATTCTTCAAATTCATTCAATTCCCCTGCAACGGTATCACGCCACCATCAGGTGAGTAATATATGTTCGTGAATCGAATGAAACTATCTTACATATTGCCTAGATCCCGCATGAAATCGCTATTTGTTATGGTGCACAATAACAGATCTATTTGACTGTTCTCTTGTAGGCAACTACTCCACCTAGTAATCCCATCTGACGGCACGTTTACTCCCGCTCCTTCTCTAGACAGCTAATCAAGTCATGCATTGGTACTCGCGTTGTTGGTTACCACCATCCATCTCGTTTCCATGGCAATTCACCTACCACAATATATCTCATCTTGCTATGCCCTATTTAGCCCCGCCTACCTTGCAACAAAAACAGTCGTTTGAGCAGGCAATGCAGATGCGTGGTCTTGAGTTAAGTTCAATTGTTCGCTCCAAGAGCTCCTCAAACTCATAATTTACCAGTTGATTTTCACCCCCAGCATCTTCACGCCCTATTCTCTTGCAAGCAAAAACAGATGATGCAACCATCTTTAAGAAAGCTCTTTTCATCTCAGTTTTCAAAAGCAGTTGCATCTGTAAACGAAGACTGTGACGACAACGATAAGTGGTAAGTGAAACGCTGCCCTCTATTCACTCCGCGCAAAGAAAAACTGCCCAGCTGCTTCTTCGTTGGGTAGGCGCCACGCTGACCTCTCACCTACCACCACGATAAAGATCCTTGATGACGGTGATAATAAAATTGAAGTGAAATGCTTCCCCTGTGTATAGCCTGTTGTCTGTTCTCAGAATTGATACCATTTCTTGTCTTTGTACTTTTGCATGATTTGGTTAGCCGCCTGTTGGAAGTTCTCTGCGTTGGCCATCATCTGGGCTGTCCTCTCCTCTAGTTCACTCAACTTTTGACCTCTCTCGTATAATGCCTGGAAAAAAAAAATTACAAAAGGTGGTGAATTTCAGAATACAATTCATCGGTTGCCCGGCAGAAGGGAACGAGCACCCTCGACCTGCAAAAGGGAACAAAGAGATATACAGTCAAATATTGAGATATTTACGAAATCTATGAATAATTACTTCAAGAAATTTATACCAGATCTCTTCTGCAATGTTCTTGAATTAATTATTCATAGATTTCTTTTAATATCTCATATCTGACCGCATGTCTCGACATTTCCTTTTGCCCCTAAACTCGATGACCAACCTTTTAATCAGATTGCGGATAATTTCATGATAGAAGTGATGTAAAGAGCTCAGAATAAGAATAAATTCAAGGTAGTTACCTTGAAGACATTCTTCTAATCAAATATATATCTTAATATATGAAATAGCAATATACGCAACAAGATAATTTTTTCTGAATTTTAGATATGCATTTAGAAAATAACAATGATGTCCCTATAGAGCATCTACCATCCAAGTCTGACTATAAACAGGCAAATGGTGGCTTGACAAAAAAGAAGAGAGGGGAGAGGGAAGAAAAGAGGGCAAGGGGTAAGAGGAAATTAATCATATGATATATTAAAAAAAGATGTATTAAAAAAAGGTTATTAACAATTAATGCTAAGAAATCCATCATACTCAGGAACATATGTCGTTGCTGAATTGTGTTTTTACAGACGTGTATCCATCAAATATGATTATTTACGTCTGGGACCGACCTTTAACGTCACCATCTGAAAGACGTGGCAAATGTAGATTCATATCTTGCCAAAGGACATTAGTGCCGCGGCAGGGATTCGAACCACGGACCTTCTGGTTCAAAGTCCGCAGACTTATCCACTGAGCCACACACCTCCACAAAAAATGGAGTGGAAAACCAAAGGACCGAATATATCTTGGTCTTGCCCTACAGCACGGATACTCACAATGCGAGCCTTAGCAACCTCTCCCATTGCTCCGCCCGCCTGGGCCTTTACCCCCTTCTAATCCCCGCGTCCCTGGAATGTGCCGAGCAACGCTTTTGATGTTTCCCAAGCAGTCTCGCCGACTAGGGTACAGGAATAAGAAAAAAAAAAACCAATTATAATGGTTAGAATTAATCACAGAATCATACTGACAATCAATGTTGGAATCTAAAAAAGGTAAGTGCTCAACAAATTTAGCAGAAAATTTATATCTATATTAGCTACAAAATGATCAAAGAAGAGTTCTGAAGTTGATCAGAACATTCAGTTCAGACACGAGTCTAGTACTAGATCCTGAATGTGTGAATTTAGCAAACAGCAAGGATCAATACATGTTACAAGTAACACCTAATTGTGCAATACAAGAAATGAACAAATTCTGTACCAAAGGTTGTTTTGCTTCATGTCATGAGATTCAGACTAGTCCAAAGTTAACTGCGTACATTTTGAAGTAACCTCAGGGTCGTACAGCACATGCTTTTGTGACAAATTGTTGAAGGAATTCATAAATGTCGCAGCATTGATTCATAACTTACATAGCTCTTCCCTGTCTAGCGCCCCACCACCACCTCCAAACAGCCCCTTGAAGAAGCCCTTGCTTGGTGCCTCCGGTGTGTTAACAGGTAAGAACAAGTCTCCTAGCATGTCGTGGAGGTTCTCACTGAAACAGAAAAAGGTTAAATTGAATAGAACCATCTTAAATTGAAGAAATTAATTTTCTGAAACTGGGAAAGATTTTTCAAAAGACTGTGGATGTCAAATAATCATCTTTTTCAGTATAACCATCGCAATCATAAACATTAACATCACCACCACCAACAGTCATCATCACCATTACTATCAATGTCATCATTATCATCATCACTTATCACCTTCATCATCATCACCACCACCATCATCATCATCTCTATCACTGTCATTAACCATCATCATCTCTATCACTAATCATTACCACCATCATCATCACCATCAACACCACCATGATTAATCATCATCATCACCACCAACCACCATCATAATCATCACCACCCACCACCATCATCATCATCATCATCATCATCATCATCATCATTATCATCATCATCATCATCATCATCATCATCATCATCATCATCATCATCATCATCATCAGCAACATCACCATTACCACCACCACCAACCATCCTACTCCTCCTCACACCTCCTCGTTTCTCACCTAGCTTCGCTGCATATTGTAAACCTCTGTACTTCAGTAGGGTGAGGCATTGGTACAGCCTTACCATGAGAGCTAAATTGGAATGTTCTGCCGCGATCCTATGAGCAAATGAAAAACAAACAGAATAAATGAGACAGTGAACTTAGTCAAAATAACTACATCTACACAATGGTGGCAAGCAAATCTGTAAGGCCTGCCAGCAAATCTGATTGTGCAAAAAATGAACAGAAAGACATCATAACACATGAACCTAAATTTGCACTTGTTTTGTACTCATTAAAGGACTATTTATTCTTAAAAGCATTGGTAAAAAAGGCATTTGTCTGGAAAATATGAGACAAACAGTCATCATTATTTCAAAACAAATATTGCTTGCAACACAAAGACAACAATATTTCTTAATTTAAAAGATTTGATCATTTTCCTGTTTAAACTCAGCTCCACACTGACTTTAGGTAGGGATGTTATTTGGGAGATATTGTCCAAATCAAATGGATCATACCAGTCTCAATGTTTCAGTTTTAGAATTTTGGGTCATTAAATAATTGATGAGATAAAGGGCTTTTGGATCCCAATGAGTGTCTAATGTGATGGCCTATGAAGACAACGTTATCTTTATGAAGAAATCATTGAAGACATTAATAAAGTTACAGGCTAACCGGTGAAAGGTGAAAAGTTACCCGAGATCTGTAAGTGGAAGGTATTCTTTGTCTAGTAGAAACCTGAAGTTAGGGAGATTGCAGGCCACACCACATAAATTACTTTAATAAGGTTTAGGTCAAAGGTGAAAGGGGAAATGTTACCTGAGATCTGTAAGTGGAGAGTATTCTTTGTCTAGCACAAGCCTGAAGCTTGAAGACTGCAGGTCACAATATGACCAATGACAATCACATATATTACTTTAAAGGTTACAGGTCAAGGTGAAAGGTGAAAGGTACCTGAGATCTGTAAGTGGAAGGTATTCTTTGTCTAGTAGAAGCCTGAAGCTTGGGAGACTGTAGGTCATAATATGACCGTTGGCCACATAGCACGCCAGGCATACGCTATCTGTACGCACAAAATATTATCCCAGTACAAATAATCAAAAGTGGTCATTGCAATTTAAAGGAAAATTAGAAACTTTTTTATTGATACCACTTTACATGGATGCTTGCTTGTGTAGTTATGTATGAATACAATCAATCCTTTAGTTAGAAATGCAGAAATACAGATTTTAAGAATCAAAATGATTATAAATTAAATAATTATAAATAGAATGTGTCAAATGAGAACAACAATTAAATGTTGGATGGGCAACACACAAATCTATGTAAAATCTAATCACTGTTATTTTCATCTTATAAAATTTAATTCATACAGGTGATTTAATACATATCATAATATCTTGAGCATGTGTACATGTACATGCAAGAATGAAAGAAAAATATAATGTGTGCCAATTTGAGGATGAACCTTTAGTTCATTCAGACCTTCCTCTGTGGGACAACGGACTGAGAGGTCAACTTACTTTGCATACTGATCACATCGCTGCGTACAACATAAGATGATTCGGATATTTTTGTTCTGTACACACAAGTCTGGGAAGGCAATGATATCACCTGCAAAAAACAAAAAGGAGAAAGAGAAAAAATGGTAGTCTCAGAACATGGTCATCGATGGGGAGGGGGGGGGGGGATGTGACAGGTGGACCCAAATTTTCATGGTTGGGGAACACAATGGGTATGTACCCCCAACAATTATGGAAGTCTTCCATTTGCTGCTTGTTAGCAGCAAATTTTTTCGGGTAAAAGAGACACCTGAAATAGCCACGGACCCTTTTTTTTTCTTCTTTTGCTTGTCAGAGAAATTTGGGGGATAAAAGGAGACACCCACCAGAAAATTGCTGTGTCCTCCCCCCCCCCCCCCCCCCACATTAAATGGATTGACGCCACTGTCTCAGAGAGTACAGGAATGGAACAATAAGTCAATATTTCAGAGCAGGGGTTCTTTAACAAGGCGATAAGATAAAGAAGTGTGAAACATGCTATGCTTAAATCATTCCATCTACCACAGTAGATTTTTGAATCAAATATTGTTTCAAGTATTAAAAGGCCTTAAGAAAAATCCTCGGATTGTGGTCTAGTCTTGACATTCTCCAAAACATAAGGAATAAACCAGTGTGGAGAAAATGATCTGCATGTAAACAGACAAAGGTTACTTGCAACCGTATTAAGGAAATCCCGGATAAGTGCCAATGGCAGTAAATTATTATTTTTCATTTATGAATTAATGGCAAATTCCATGGTACAGGCAAAGGAGATACACATGTAGTTTCCTTCCAGACATCCGACTAGTCGACGGTATTTCTTTCTTCTTCCTTTGTAAATACGTCTTTACCTTCACCTGGAAATTAATACATAAATAAATAAACGCAAACTAGTCTAAAAGTTTAAAAAAAGATATCTGACCTTGGCCTCTTTCTCTGAGCAGATGACAACAAACTGACGATCTGCTATCTCTGTAGATGAGGATGGAGACATACGACTTCTTTGTAGTAAGGGCTCTGAAAAACATGAAATCAAAGGAAAAGTTCAACTTTTCAAACCATTCACGTATGTGGCATTACCAATTATGCAATCTATCAGAATCTAACTTATACAAAGCAATAGTAACTGTCTCAATCATCATTCATATTTCAACTGTTTTAACACTCTGCTCAAATATTTTCATAGCAAATTAAGTTATCTATAAGTTATTTTGAGTGAGAGTTGGCTATGTACAGATCAATAAAGATAAGAATTAACTACAGGGGAAACTTGGTATAACGAGGTCGTCGGGACCCAAGGGTTTTCCTCGTTATAGCCGTTACCTCGTTATATCAGAACAAACAAAAAAATGTATGTATGGGACTACATGTACATATATGAATGTACAGAAGTCTGCAGCCTCTATTTATGAACTCATTTTGCAGCTACAGAGGCATTGATAATAATTTCAACCTCTGATCTAGCTGATAATATTCTGGATAATATTGGGAAATGTGTTTAAAGTACTAATTTCAGATGCCAAAATTACCGATGACAAGAAAGTCCATCACACTATCGAGGTTGCCTGTGCTGAGGTATGAAAAAAAAAGTTGCGCGCTGTACTATGCTACAAATAAAAACACAAGCTGCATGCATCGATCACCAGCTGAGCCAGCTGGGACTTGTGTGTGCCATCGGCAGTGCCATTTTTTTCTGCTGAATGATTTTTGTTGATAAAGCTGCAGTGAATTTGCTTGCTCGTTACAACGGATTGATTATCAATGTTTTTCTTTGTTTTAGGGGCTCAAGATTTAGCTCGTTATATCCGATATCTCATCATAGCCGATCTCGTTATAACAGGTTCATGCCGCCATAGACTTACACGTAAGTAAATTTGAGACCGTGACAAACCCTCGTTATAGCCGTTACCTCGTTATGTCGAGATTTCCCTGTATTACTTTTTACAACTCCTCCAGGTCTTCAACATTGCTTTTATAAATGAACATCAGTCGGTTTGAACCTAAATTTGTATTTAGAACTGACCATTAAACCAGCCTATATTAAAAAAAAAAGACACCTATACTTGCCAGAATGATTATCATTCCTACTTTTCCCAATATTCCTAATGGTCCTTTCACATATGACTTACTTTTATCCCTGCCTTCCCTGGTTTCTTGTTAGGGTCCCTCCACACATCACTGCTGGTGGAACCTGAAGACCATTGCAGTCTAGGAAGGCTATGTGTAGTACACAGCCCTTCAGCCTGAATACAGTACCTGAAAAAGAATCAAACACATTATTTTGATTTCCAGCAAAATGAAGTAATTTTGATCAAGTTTTGATGATCTCAATGATGACAAAACATTATAATGTCCTTTGGCAAGATATGAATCTACATTTGCCACTCTCCACCAGGTGTTAACTGGGTACCCCGGTAGGATGCGAAGTCATTGTGATTGTTTAGCATTGTGCGCGCCTGCAAAAGGCGCCTGGCTGGAATGCTCCCTAGGGAGTGGAGAAGGTGCATGCATTGTATGCGGGCAAGCATTGAATCCGATGACCGGGGTAATAATATTTCTGTAAAGCGCTTAGAGACTCTCTTGGAGATGTATTAGGCGCTATATAAATCCAGAATATTATTATTATAATTACATTTATTTCATATTCAATCAAATGAGAACAGTTTCTTTAAAAATGTTATATTTTTCACAGTTTTAAATGATTTGTTATTGTAAAGTAGAGACTAACAATCAATTTATTCCCGACATCCCTAAAACTGACAAATTGGGGGCTTGTCCCGCAGTGAAACTTAGGACCTCTTGCACTTAAAGTAAAAAAAGTTAACGAAAAATAACTCTTACGATAATGCCTACAACTTTCATTACTGCCTACTAATCCAAATTTTAAAAAAGGACAAAAACAAGGTGTTAGCCCTCCTTGATACATTTCAACATTTTAAACAATAATATCAAACAAATGCAACAAAATAACTTGTGTTAGCCTCCTGTAAGACACACCCACTCCCTACTTACCGCTTGGTGTGACAATGACTGGTTGGGATAGTCTTTGTTCGCCTGGAGGTGGAAGGTTGACCACAATGCCAAGTACAGAACCTAGGGTAGTCCCCACCCATAGACATGGACACGTCACAGATTCTGCAATAAAGTTGTATGTCACATGAAACTTAACAGAAAAAAAAAACTAACATACATCTCTCTCTATGTGTCCTGAACCATCCACACTGACATCACATTCTACGATAAAGGTGTAAATGCAATCCACACAAATTTCTCCTTTTTTCTCTCCTAGGCCTTCATTTCATAGATACGTACACATCACAATTACTGCATTATAAAGAAGTCATATTAACACAAAACTGTATACCAAAATGACATATTCTCATTTCTCTAGAGAATCCATATGGTAGTAAATAAAAAAACTAAGTTTAAGGAATACATTATATCATGAAGATGATTATTCATACCAGTGCTACTGTTGGCCCATTTCAGAACAGCTCCACTTTGTACATGAACTAAAAGATCCACATTTGAAATTGAAAACAGGAAAGTGAATACTCCATTCCAAACAATACTGTTATATGAATTCAATAACGACAGTGGGTTACAGCTTTAAAGTAAGAAATTCTGACTTCATGTGTAAAGTTTTTTTATGTCAGGCCAATAGCATATAAAATAACTTGGTAATAAGTGTGTGACATATTACTGGCAATCCTGAACATCATTAAAAATGGGAAGAGAGAATAGTCATTGACAAAGTCTTCACCTTCTTTTCTTGTGTAGGACTCTGAAAATATAAGATTCTGGACTCCTTCCCTAGTCTCTTTCTCCAGACTGGACATGCTGGAGCTTCGTGAGCGAGTGAATGAGCCTTCACTGCGATCTGCATGTGAAACACCGGGTAGAGGAGACTAAGCACACAAGATGGTATGTGTGTATGTGTGTAAAGTGAATGGAAGAAATCATATCAAGTGAGGACAAAAAGGGTCCTCGTTTAGGTCCATTCAACAGAAGACTAATAAAAAAAAAAAAAAAAAAAATCTCAGGTTTATGTGAATGAAATGGCATATTCCACTAAATAACAACAGAACCAATTCACAATATCAAACAAATGTCATTTTGCTGCAATGAGGTCTGGTCCTAATAAAGTCTTTGCAAAATATTAATCCATAACAGAGAACTTATTAAACTACCACTTTCAGAAGAGTAACATGAACTATAGTGAATGTGAGTGATATATTGTAATTGTAAATACCTGTATGAACCACGCTAAGTTTCTCAGTGAACTTTTTCAAATGCCAATTTCAGAAGGGTAACATGAACTGAAGTGAATGTGATTGATATATTGTAATTGTTAATTTTACCACGCTAAGTTTCACGAAAATTTGTGTATGTACAGATACCAACTGACATCCTGCTTTTTTCTAGCTCTAATTTTGTATAAAGTAAGGTAATTATGTTTTTCTATTTCATGTTGATCAAGTCTTGGTACACATGATATCCATTTCAAAAAGATATTTTTGCATGTGTTTGTCTGAACGATATACTTGTTATTCCATACAATGTACCTTGTATACTCCCTATCGCATATACCCGATTATTATCTGGTATTTGCTCTTTAACCCAAAGACTACTAAATTTTTTCATTCCCAGAGAATAAATACAGGGACCATCCAGTTCAAGGGGCCTGAGGATTAATACTGATATCAGGGATAAAAGTGTTACGACACCTACTTCCGGTCTACTTGCATCATCATGGTGCCCATTTAACTATTCCTTTGCTTGTCTATGTGATTGCTTGCTTAACCGACATCGAATCTTTGACAATTTTTAATAGTCCTTCTGACGAAGATTCTCATTTAAAAAGCAAATTTATGAAAACACTATTATTCACTAGATTATGCAAAAAAGTTGACTTTTTTTCCACAGCTACCCAAACGTTGTCACTAGCTGTACATGCCGGAAATACCCTTCCCAACAAATCAACTGATTTGAATGCCCCTAAATTAGAGTGCTGCAAGTGTTGGCATTTAGAAAGTTATATGCCATAGGCAGAATTGCTTGACACTTGAAATTCATGAAACTTTCATGAATTTAGCACATGGTTTACATTCATGTTTAATGTCAAAATATGACTGAATTACAACACTGAATTTTCGCAACTGAAAAATTTACCTACCATAAAATAGCCATCATCATAAATTCACAAAAATTCTAGGAACAGAGAAGATTTCAGTTAATAATTACACTATACACTTTCATCAAACACAATTATGTACAATTCATGAATCTTATCAAACCATTCTAAAAATAAGGTTTCTCTAAAAAATTATGGCTAAATATGTCAACAATCAATTTTTATGTGTACAAATATTATGCAATGCATGACTGCTATTCTTAAATAGCAGTAGTTGACTTTGTAGAATTTGTTGGGTAGAAAATATTTTATCTTTCATTTCATTAAAAAGGCAAATACAGAAACATACATTCAGTGACAACTGTTTCTTATGGTATCACTGCTAATTTCACAAATCATGTGTATTTTCAGCTGGCTGGAGAGTTTAATCACATGGAATAAAATTTGAAATAAATTTGGTTTAATGTAAGGAAATGTAACCCATTTTCTGTATAGCAAGTGAAAACTGTATATTTTTTCATCTGCATTCACGGTTCTATCATATATGCAATAAGACACCAAAGTTTTGAAATTAGCTATAGTAATTTATATAACACCTAAATAGATCCCTGTCATTTGATTGGTTGTTTGATATTGATCATTTGTCCCATTGCACTATGACGTATTCATTCGTGCAATTGTGGCTCCATTTACCGTGCAATCTTGGATCCATACGATTTGCTCCACTGCACGAACGCCGAGAGCCCGGCACACTACATACGTAAAATGCTTGCGTTTGCAGTGTGAACCACGAACAGCGCGCTAGCGTATAGCGCTATTGATTTATTGCGATTTGATCTATTTTTAGGTGTCATATAAAACAAATAATGAATGTTTTTTTTTTTCATTCGTGCAATGGACAGAGTATTTCATTCAGTGAAAGATGAAATTATTGATCAATTATTGATCAATTCATCTTTCACCTCATGAAATATTCTGTCCATTGCACTCATAAACATTCATTATTTGTATAATCTTATATCATGGAACAATTTTTCAATATTGATTAAATATTTGTTAAAAGTTTGATGGAATTTCTAAATATCACTAGTATGACTGTGAAAAAAAAGATGTCTGCCTTAAATATTCATGAACTATCTCTAAAGAGATATCGCTGGAATAAGTCTCACTTTCTCAAAAGTTGAAACATAACAGATACAAAACAATGTGTCTGAAAAAATCATAACCTTTTCTTGTAATGTACATTTGTGTTACATGGTATGTGGCATGTGTCTATTTCTTCAACAATTTCAAATCCACAGTTTTTCTAATAAATGGAACAAATTTGCAAATGTCAAAATGTAATGTGAATTAATAATGTCAAAATTTCTTCTATCAAGTCTCTCTGTCAGCTGCAATGTGTTAAGTCTGTAAAGTTGACAACTGAAAAGTCTCTTAAAAATTTGTGTGTTTTATTTATTTTTTTATATACATGTTTGTTTGAATACCATGCAAGCAGTGAATGATACCATTTACTTATATAGACTATGATAAAATATTGATCATCTACATGCATATATTCAATATAAATTCAGTACTTGTATATTCATGAACATTGAACATTTACGAACATATATCCATTATCCACCATATTATGCATACAAACTAAGCCACTGCACTTCACCTGCTTGCCAATCGAATAATTTGGGATTACCTAAATCTATGTTTGCTTTCATGCAATGCTAGATATAAGACAAGGAAATACAACTTATCAGTACATCTATCTACAGCTAGCCTACTGCAAAGTGATCAGTTTCTTAACATCTTACCGAAATATGAGGGGGGAATAATTTCCTTTACTCACCCATAACATAACTTACTTGTTCAATAATAGGAGAAGGAGGGTACCATTTCTATTCTAAAAGCTAGAGTCCTGTGAGAAATATTCTCAGAAAAAGCTTTAAGCCATAATCCTGTCTCTGAGTTTAATATAATTGAATATAATTTGATAATCATTTGACTAATAATAATTTACTTTTCAAATGACTATTTACTTGTCTGAGAATGTGAGTTATGAACATTTGAAATGACAGAAACTTCAAAATAAAAAAAAACCAAAACCCAACCCTGCAAATGAGAAATGTGAGGGTGTAAGACCCTTTCAAATGAAAGTTTTGAGAGGAAAAAGACCCTTTCCACACAATACTTTTCAAGCGGGAAAACTCTTTCCAACTGAAATTTAGAAGGGGAAACCTTTTAGATGTGAAAGTTTTCAAAATGACACCCCTGCAGAAAGAGAGATGACCGATAGCAAAAACTCACGCAATATGCTTGCCACCACAGACTCAACCAGTAGACGAAACCGAGGTACAGATGACTTTTTGTGACATGCATCAGACTGAGAGGGAGGGTCACTACCAGAGGGGTGGGGTGCTTGGGAAAGGGCGGGGTTGGATGAAGACAGAGAATTGGAAGAAGAGGAACGGGTGGTGGTCGAGGAAAGGGAGTTGGTGGCCGAGATGGGCTTGTGACCCGACTCGTTACCACTGGTGGTAGTAATAGTAGGGGGTAGATGGTGAGGATGATCTGGGGGCAGGAGGGGGTTGGGTGGTAGGCCGGGGAGGGGGTTGGGTGGTAGGCCGGGGAGGGGGTTGGGTGGGGGTGGAGGGGCGGGAGGATGTGTTGGGAGTATCAGAAGGGGGATCAGGGTGGCTGACACCATTGGTTTTAGGAACTGAGGGTAGAAGAATAAAGATGATACAAAATAGAAAAAAAAACATGACATGGAATAAAAAACACCACAAAACAGAACAAAACATCACCATACAACACATGAAATCAAGACAGATATATGAAAATACAATATGATACAATGAAACAATGTGATGAAGGACATATGAGGGTGAAAATGAGCACAGGAAATTGGAGGAGGGGCGCAAAATAAAAGTGGAAAAGAAAGAAAGAAACAAAAGATATATACGTGTATATATTGGTAATAGCTTGACCATATTCACTTGAAATACATTAATAATATATATCATAGGTACAAAGTTGAAAAAAAGAATTAGCAGTGATTCACAGCAAACACAACAATGAGCTTGTAAATTTGTGACAAATAATTTAATAGTGGAAAAAGAACATTTGTATTTTACTGCTTTGTTCATGTTAAAATATTCAAAATCTAAGTAGAAATTCTTTAAAAAAAATCTCAATGGATTATTATGCTCTGTCTTGTTGAAATCTACAAATTGCAAATTACAGTGACACTTTTAGAAAAGTTAAAGCAATAAACTTTGGGAAGTCTAGTGTTTAAAAATTAATTAATGACATAAATTTGAGTCTCTGGACTTGCATGCAGTTTATAGCCCAAGTCTTAGTATCACATTTGAAAAAAATTCCATTTCTTAATTCTTATCAACCAGAGAACCAGAGCTCCAGTCAAACTTGACAAAAATCAATTTGTCAGGCTTTCTACATTATTTAATTACTGTCACATGCAAAAAAAAAAAAAAAAAAAAAAAAAAAAATCTGCAAAGCATCATATCTCAAATAGCTAAAAATGTGTGCTTGTGCATGCACTTCATTCAAAGCAACTAGCTAAACCTCTATCCCAAAATGCAAAGGTAAGGAATTATTAAAGGAGACAGGCAAGCAAGCAGGCAAGAAGGTTATTATTTTTTTTCAGAGGATGAAAAAAAGTGATGTAGGGAAGCATACGACATACGACAGAAGATGCAATTTTCTCTAAAAATGGCATATGTAAATTACAATGTACTGTGCTATGTTTCAGTTACATGAAGCCTTGTGTTAAACATGTACCAGTATAAATAGAAGAATAAGAATTTTGTTTTATTTAACAAGCACCTTGGTAATGATTTTTTTTAAAGCTGCATATTTATATCATCTGAACATATATAGCATTGCAAGGTACAATCCCATACAAGCACTCGCTACATACTAAACCTAAGCAGTGTGCGGAGGATTCAAAGCTACACTGAGAAGCAACTTTAAAGTACCTGCACAATCATAACTACTATCTGGGGGAAAATTTTATGTTTAAATAACGACACTCTGTATGGTATATGCATTTTTTCATTATGAGAGGCATGAAAATAAAAATGTTTGAAAATGAGAGAAAAATCAGCTTCTGTCAAAATCTGCGTGATAGCCAAATGTGAAATGTGTTCAGTTATCATCTATTTTGAAATGGTTTTTAGGAGTATATGCAGATAAAGTACCATTTATGTGGGAGTTTGTTACAGCTTCTCCAATATACTAAAATTTTCAATTCAATGAAGAATCTTGCATTTATATTACTGTAATAATGATGTGTTTTAACATGTCATTCCTATTTTAGGTGCGGTTACATGATGTTCATTTCATTACTGTATATAGTGGACATACACTGTATCCATAACTTGGTTTTGTTCATAAATACTGATTGAAAAATCAACAGCAATGTGGATGTTTTCTCTTTGTGGGACAGCCAAAGCCCAAAGATATGCATGAATTGATGAGCCTTTTCTGTTTTTGAACAACTTCAACAAATTCTCTATGTAAACTTAATTCTGCATACAAGATCATCGGTAATCCCATGAGCATGGTGTAGATGTGAGTTTTTGAGAAAATGAGGATGTTTGAGTTGACTATTTAATACTATAACAATCACTTCAATGGTTTTAATGATTATATATGTATGTAAGCAATAATTGATGCTGCATAGTGCATAAATGTATAATTTCCAAGTATAGGAAATGGACAGCTTGTATTATACAGTTTTATTGCTTGTTTATATTTTGCTTTTGCCTGTATCATGTATGAAGTTGCTTAGCCATATGCATGTATTTTTGTCAGAATATTGTTATTGTAAAGCAAACAAGATGACACAAACTTTTAGTAAATGGTTAGCTCATCACAATGCTATTAGAGCATGTTAACGTACACATAGCACGTCCTCAAACAAGTAAGATGTATATGGTATTAGTTCACAAACTGATAACCAATCAACATATTGTGGTTAAGAACTATCACTGAAAATTCAAGAAACCGGTTGCAAAAAGATATCAACAAAAACATAAATAAGAGAAAATCCATTTTGCAACCGAACTGAAAAACATACATATCATCAATTTTTTAAGAAGTAAAAGAGAAAATATCATCGGCTGAGAGACAAAAGGGCATTAAATCATATCAAATTTATACAAAACGTTAATGCCTTCTTGACTCTTAACTGACTACCAGCATCTCAAGTGAATATATGTATAACTCAAAGAAATAGGGCAAATCAATATTAAAAATCTATTAAAAAAAAAAAAAAACAGAAAAAGAAAAATATCACATGGTTGTCTAACAGTATTCTATGTACCATTAAATAAAATCAATATATCTCACTTCTGTATTTGAAATATTACTGAAAATGTATATAATAGATATTTTCGCAGGAGAAACAAATCATTCTATGATTTCATGTGTTGAAATAAAAAAAAGAAAATACTTTTCAGAAAGAGTAATGGGGTAGGGTTTATATACATTTTAGAATATATTCACTTAAGACATAATTTTACAAAATGATGAAGAGATTCTTAAAATATCATAGATCATTACAAATTGAATTGTGCAATATCATCTGAAGAAGAAAGATGTTGAGAAATGTTTCTGATGCCAAGTCTTGTTTGAAGCTGTCTATCAGAACAAGAGGTATATGACAATTTTCAAAACACCAGTCAGCTCTTTGACATCTAATCTGTATCCACTTCCATATATATACAAAACCATTAGTGTTGTTTCACAGGCATGCTTGAAATATGTCTCAGAAATATATGGAACATCTCATTGAATTACAACAATAGCTTCCTGCTATAACATATCTCTGCAAGGACCAATCTCTGTAATTTTACTTCCAATCTTCCTGTTGATGAGAATCTTCAAGAAATGCAAAGAATCGGTTTTAATCCTGTGTTTAATAGCATATTCCTTGATTTCTTCAAGGTATCAGAAGAAAGGTTCCCCCAAATTGATTTTTTTAAATGTTTGCAAAGACTTTCCAGACATAATTTCAACTTTTTAAAGGTCTTTACAACTGTTTTATGGGGTTAGAGATAACATCTGTTCATTTTTTTCCCCTTCTGAATTGCCAAATGATTTAAAAAGTTAAAAGATAGGTTAAAGAAACAGGTGACATGGCATCAGAAACATTTCAAAACGGTCAACATGATATAAAGTTCAGTACAATATTTTTTCAAAGACAAAAAATGTGGAAATAAGAATCAGATTCTATGTAGAATAAACTATGTAGAATAGATAACTAGATAAATATAATAAATATAAAAATATCACAAGCAAAATAGACAAAAGTATCCATAGCAGTGCAGTGCAAGCATACATACTCTACAGGGCATCGGAGGTCAAATGGGGATGGAGGTCAAAGGTTAGAGGTCGGGAGGTCAATATGCCCTCTTATGCAGGACAAAGGTCATCATGCTAGCCTCATGCCCAGGTTCATTCCCAGGCTCGGGCAAACCGTGCTGAACGGAGGAAACGATACCAGATTTGTTCCTGAGTTTCTTGAGAGAAAAGGCCCTACGTAAGAGAACGACCCTTCGAAAAAATGCGGCTGTAAGAAGATGAGAAGGACCAAGATGGAGGGACTTCATATTACAGTTGATGAAGGAGAGGAGAAGTATCGCATGATGGATAGAATTTAAGAATGAGTAGAAGACTGCCGATGTACTTTACTAAGTCTTATGATTTCATATCAAGAAAGAATTTTCTACTGAAATGTTACAACTACATGGAACATGCAATTCGATAATGGTTTTCATTTGATGTATGTATACATCAATATCTCATTCAGATTTTAATCTTGTTATCAATATCTAATACCCCCACCCCTCCCCAAAAAAAAAACAATCTTGATCAAGAATCATCACAAAAACAATCTTTGACTAGCCTTCACAGAAATGCCTTATTTGTTAAAATCTTTAAGGAAACTTAAAAGTTTCTATGCCGCCTTTTAAAAATGGATGCCTCAACAATGAAATATCACATTAAGATTTTTTTTTGTCAGAATGGATCTATTTCCATCGATGAAACAATTTACTATGAAAATATATTTCATTCAGATATCACCAGTGTAATATATAGATTTCATTCCATTTTTTTGCCCCCTCACCCCTCCCCCTCCAGACAAATGAATAAATTTCTAAAAACCCAAGAAGGTGGGAAGATTCTTTCAAAGAAAATTGAGGCAGGGTATTGAAATAAACTTATCAAAATGGAGGATCAAATGAGACTGAATTTGGGGTACAGCATACATGTATTTGAGTAATATAGGTATACAATAATGGAAAAGATTCTTGATACATCTCAAGAACACAACCAATGCACCAATGTAAGAGACAGAAGTATATATATCTCATGTTTGGTAGGTGCATGCATATACATGTTTATCTGCATCTAAATGAGCATGTTTCTCTTTGTTTTCATGGAAAAAGGAACGGGAACGGTGGATTCGTAAGGGGGTGAGAAATCTAATGCAAAGCTATAGATTAGTATGCGGAAAAATTGGGGAAAAGAGTAAAATTAGTATGACAGCGTAATAAATCATTCTAAATGAAAGGAGCACAGTGTTTTGTTTTATCTAAACTACAAAGGAAAATACTATAAGTGGCAACTACTAGTATTTGAGCTTTTAAAGCAGATTAGTGCGGCATTAATTAGAGGTTACAGGATAAAATATTTCTGAAAATAATGGGGAAAAAATGGGAAAATGAAATGAACAAATTTTGATAAAAGGGAAGATACGCATAGAAAAATTATATATCTCAAAACAAATAAGTATTTCTTTGTAGAGAATAGCCTCTATATCTTTTAATTACTGGACAAGGTACATTTTCATATTGGTTGATTTCATGTGATCATTCTAATTATATGGATAATGATCGGACGGAATTCTTAGTTTAAAGAAGGGTGACTGCTTTCATTGACGACATCAACGATGGCTTTACCTTACGGGGCAATGGAATATCAGTGGAGGCATTATGAGCAATTATCAGATAAGTACATCTCGCTTAAAGAAATACAGGGAAAATCAGCTCTTTGACTTGCTAAATCAAATTCAAATTTGTATTGATAGGACTGGGAAAGTTTAAAAATAGTGATTCATGAGGAAAACAAATCTTTACAGGAAAGCTATCTATAGAGATAGATCATTTTGGCAATATTTCTGAGGATTCATTTGAGATTTTTACAAAATTTCAAAGTATGGACAGTTGCAAATAACCATCAACAGTGATTAATTTACAAAAGGCATTCATTAGATGTTATGCTTTCAGGCTTGGCTAGACTGAGTATAGAGTTGAAAGAGTAAAGGAGAATTTGACAAGAGCCATGAGAGATACCTGAAAAGTTTTCAAGCTGAAGAACTGGATGCAAAACGAAATTTAGTGGAGAGAAAGCCACTATAATCTGAGCAAAAAACAAGTGAATCTTTCAAGAAGATGCTGAACTACAAAGAAACCTAACAAGACGAATACTTCATGATCATTAAAGGCTTTCACAAGTAATATCTATTTTGGAGGTTTAGCTTAGAAAAGAATGAAGGTTATATGATATAGATATATATATATATATATAACAAGGAAGATTTGATGCTTCCAGAAAGTTCTCTTGGTTATAATCATTTAAGAAGTTTAACTTGAAAAGAAGAGAGAAAGCTTCAGAACTGTGAAAGAAATGAAAGATACATCTACTCTATTCCGGAATAAGTATAGTTTAATGAATGAGAAAGGCTTTTAAGAGTGATATCTAGTTCAGAGGTTTAACTTAAAAAGAAATGAAATAGGCTTAGGATTGAGAAAGAAATTTAAATGAAAAGAATAGAGGATAGGGGAGGGTTATGTGTTAGTTTTGTTAGGCCACTAACTGAGCAATCCACCCATGCAGCCCATGGTCACGTCCGAGCTACCTCCTGCACCACCTCCCACGCCTCCTCCTCCTCCTCCTACTCCTCCTCCATCCCCATTGGGTCCTCCGGTATCTGAGACGGTGGACTGGGTCTTGGCCATCATCTTACGACAGCCCTGGGACTTACTGCGCCGCAGCTGGGACGGGTCGTGGTTGTTGCGGGGCTTGACACCGCCGCTGCCGGCTCCTCGCATGGCACTGTTCCCGGTCGGACTGATACAGACTCCATTCTGCAGTTGGAGAAAAAGAAAAAAAGAAAAAAAAAAGATGGGAGAAGGAATAGAATGAGAATAACAGAGTGAATATACAATAAGGTAATGAAAAAAAAATAAAATAAAATGAACTGATGGAAAAAAGAAGATAAAATGATGACTCACCTGAGCCATTTTACCAAATGCAATTATAGTTTTTTGTAAAACACCGTAGTGATTGCCAGAGTATATCTTGGGTCTATGCTCAGCAATCATTTATTTCTGGCAATTATTTTCTTGATTAATTCATCCAGTACTACATCCCCAATCCATTTGCAGACGCTGATTCTCTGGATTTTGGTGGCTAAATTCTATTCCTTCAAGTTTTCTTCCTTTTCAGTTAAAAAACAGAGAAGAAATCCCCTTGACAGAACAGCCCTGTTGAAATCTTATCATCACTTACTGACTCTCCACCAATGCTGGACCCGACGGGTGACCGACACCTCTCCTGGTCAGACATGTACTGCTCTACGATGTCTCCCAGGCCCTGGGGCTGAGATTTGTTCTTCTTTGGGGATCTTGGGGTGCGCTGGTAAGGGTCAGCTGAGCCATACAGGTCGGGCGTGCCCATGTTGAGCAGGCACGTCCGCTGCAGGTAGTCGACAATTGCCAGCCCGTTGGTGGTGCCAAAGGCCAATCTAGGAGAACAAAAGCAATACAAAAATTAAATAAAAAATACAATAAATCCACTGCTCTGTCTAAACATTGCACTTAGGGAATTAGTAAAAGTGACTGTTGTGTAAACAGGTGGACTTTCTAATTTGGTTCTACAGTACATATTTCCATCCTGTTATTTCTTTCTGCTTCTACTAAAATTTTCTCCAGCTTTATTTCATCAAATTTAGAGTAAGCCACAAAGTTATAACCGGATTAAGGTGCAAGATTAAGATAAAAAATAGGCATAGTGTTTTGCCCAGGGCTGAACTTCAGAATTTAGTACATGTATGAATAAGAATGTGGAGCATGCGTTGTTAGGCCAAATATCGGATCATTGTTTAAATGATGTACTCACAGGCCATAGGCTGAGCTGATCTCCACACAAGTGATGGTGGGAGGGGGTTCCCCATCCACCCAAAGCAGCTGCACACAGAGGGAGGGTTGGAACCCCATCCCCCTCTTGTGGGCCCCACTCTTCACCCTCAGGTTGGGCACGTTGTCCCTCAG
Source organism: Echinometra lucunter (assembly GCA_029962745.1). NCBI lineage: Eukaryota > Metazoa > Echinodermata > Echinoidea > Camarodonta > Echinometridae > Echinometra > Echinometra lucunter. Next base: position 6,105,436 of record CM057160.1, read on the forward strand.
CCCGTCCCCGCCCGTCTGGTGGGGGTGCTGCTGCTGCTGGTGATGCTGGTGGTGGTGATGATGGGGATGGTTGATGGGGCTCGGCGAGGGCGTGGTGGAGGTCTGCTGGATGGGAGTAGAGGGCAGTGTTGCCGACGCCACGCTGCTGGCCGAGACGGTGCTGGTGTTGCGCTTAAGAGGTGCAGGTTGGATCGGCATCGGAGGCATCTCTGTCTCTGGTGTCTCAGGCTCCTCTGCCTCGTATACTATTGAGATCTCTAATGTCTGTGATATTGTATAGACAAAACACCAATACAAATAATCTAGATGCCCAAAAGAAATATTTCAGTTGTTAATTATCACATGCTCTCTGATTGCTTCAAAATTTTACACGGAAATAACAATGAATTGACATTCTCAGATTCTATATGTTAAATGCATTCCCATCTTAGAAAATTTTACCTTTTTAAATTTCATATACTGGCATTTCCTAACAATTAATTCATGAGTAATTCTGAATCATAACAAACATTTTATTTATACTCACACAATGTACAAATATCTCAAATATCATTTTATCATCCTGTATCACTGTAATTTCCTTTTTCTCTGTTTCATCCTTCCTCTCTTCCTTTTTGTGTCTTCACAGGCCTCCTTTCTTTCATCTCTCTCATTTTTTCTTTGTTGCTTTTTCCCTTTCTTTCCAATCTTTCTGTCTTTTTATCTCTCTCTCCCTCTCCCTCCCTCCCCCCTCTCTCTATATAAGTATATTGTTATTTCCATCTTTATCCAAAACTCTACGCTCCCTTTATCTATCTTTCTTTCTCTCCATTTATGACTTCTATTCTCTACTGACCGGTAGTTCTGTGGATGCCTCCATCTTGCTGAAGCGGTAGAGTAGTAGATGACCGCTGGCCCCGGCCACGCAGAGCATCCTACTCTCTGAGCAGAGCTTGACCAGTTGGATGGCGAAAGGGTCATCGTCACCGTCCAGTGTCTTGGCTTGTTTGGCTTTCTCAAAGACCTTGGCGGTCTTGAGTTTGTAGAGAACTTGAAGCATGACTGCATGGATTCAAAGAGGAAAGAAAACGATTAATCTTAACAGAAAAAATGTAATATTCACTGTATAATACAGTACTTGTACCCTGGGGTACAACTAAAAATTGATAATTTCATTAATTTATTTAATATTTTCAGCACTGTACCCTGGACACAAAAAAAAGCCTAAAAGTAATTTTTCAATGTTTTATGCACGAGGATCTTAATAAATTTATGAAATTTGTTGTCATACGTCCTCATACGTGTCATAAAAGAAGGAAAATCAGCCTTGGGATTGTTATCACCAATGGCGACATAAAATTTGCCTTAACAACATTGCATAACTGTATTCAAATGGACAAAAGATGGCATTTCATAACCCTACCCCAGGTAGGTAATGGTAGCCCGGTTTACGGCATGCTGAATCATGTGTATCATTATGAGAGCTGATAATCAAGTCTAGTTCTGAAATACTTCTTGGATTCATTCATTTAGAAACCCAATAACAAAGAAACATCCTCATCTAAAAATGCACAAAAAAAAAAAAAAAAAAAAAATGGACTGGTTTACAAAATTGTTTAAGAAAACTTACAGCTTTTCAGCAAGAGTGATACATGTAGTATGGTGTGAGTGATAGTATTTAAAGGCATTCTACAGATGATATATTGATTATACCTATATGTATCTTAAAACTATATCTCTCAGTCTCTAGGACTGATAACTGTTATAAGAAAATACAAGATATTTCTTACCTTGTGATGCATCCCAAAATTTGATTGAGCCATCAGCATGCCTGCATGTGGATGAAAATGAGGAAAAACCAAAAAATAAAATGGAAATTGAAATATGTCTAAATAAAAAATATTTCAGAATGATCCGGTTTAATAACTTGACAGCTTAAAATCTGAAAATGTTCAATTCCTCATCTAAGTCTTCAAAGTCCATCTATTCTAAATGGCAGCATCATGACCATCATTATCACCATCACCATCACCATCACTATCACTTTCATCATCACTATCATCATCATCATCATCACTATCATCATCATCATCATCATCATCATCATCATCATCATCATCATCATCATCATCATCACTATGAGACTATACCACTGCTATTACTTCATCTTCACCACCATAATCATAATCAATACCACCAATACAAATCCTACCATAATTACCACAACAACTACCTCCATCACCACCCCCACCACCACCACCACCACCACCACTATCGTCACCACCATCACAGCAAATATCGCACATGTACCTACAGTTACAAGCTCCATCACACAATCACAACTACATTGTACATGTATGACAGCTATCAATACAGCAATCACCATATATACAACTACTGCAACCATCATTGGCGTAAATCCCGGGGGGGGGGGGGGGATGGGGGGGATATATCCCCCCCTACTTTTTCAAGAGGAGGGGATGGCGTGTACAAATATCCCCCCCCCCACTTTTTAGGAAAGAAATGATATTCAAATTAATCAGTTAGTAAAACTTTTAATAATCTGTCATAAACAACCATCTTATTTTAGAATTTCTATTTGAAAATGCAATTGAAAACCAAAAAAGCGGTTACTTTTTTGACTTGCTCGCTTCGCTCGCTCGTCATATTTTAGAAAAATGCAATTAAAAACTGGAAAAGTGGTTATTTTTTGGCTCGCTCGCTTCACTCGCTCGTCATATGTTAGAATTTCTATTTGAAGATGTGATCAAAAACCAGAAAAGTGGTTATTTTTTGGCTCACTCGCTTCGCTCACTCGCAAAATGAAAATTAAAACGTGTGTAAGGGGTCTGTGCGGATGGATGAGGGTGTGTGTTTATACTTAAGTGTGAGTTCGACAGAAAAAAAAATCGGCAAAAAAGTCAATCATCCCCCCCACTCCTCAAAGTGGATTTACGCCGGTGGCAACCATCACCACCATCTCCACCACCAAACTAATACCATAATTATAATCACTGCCACCATCATCATCACTTGTGATGTTTCCACAATTACCAAACCACTACCACTACCACCACCACCACCACCACCACCACCACCACCACCACCACCACCACCACCACTACTACCAGTACTTGAATCACTATCTTACCCTGTGATGATGATTTCTTGGTCACTGCTTCCACCAGATCCCCACTCTCCTCCTTTCACTGGCCAATTCTATTGTAGAAAGAAGAGGGAGAAAAACATAAAACTACATGCACAGCGTATATACATGTACCAAAACCTGCTATTTGCATGTACACATTCATTTTCAAGACAATGGTTTTATATTAGTCTACATACATGTATATTATAAGAACCTTCATGTTCAGTATAAGATTGAACAATAATGTGGCATTAGGCCCACTAACAATAATCAAAAATACAATTTGGGTGATTTCATATGTAAAGGAGATATAACTTTATGTCTTTTGTATATATAAACTGTATCTTCACCAAAAATATGAAAAGATACACTTTAATGCCATCTGTTTCACAAAATTTACTATGCATCTGTAACAAATTAAGCTTTAACTGATAAGTGCATTTAGTGTTTTTCAAGCCTACTAAAAACCTGGAATAAATACAAGTAGCTTACATTTCAATAATTCTGTAATGTAGCATTGCATGAACTTCAAGATAACATGCAGTACTTATAATTCTCATAGGCACTCAATTACATTTAATCAGTAATAATAAGCAGATACTGCCATGGAAAAAGAACAAACCAATGTCTTGAAAAGTAATTGTGTGAGTCTGTTGACTGACATTTCTATTTTGCATGACACATATGCAATGACATACTGCGGTAAAATAACCAAATGGAAAGATAAACATCAGTATTTCAAAAGCATTCATCATGTCTGAATTTACAATACAAGTACCAGTACATTTCTAAGTTAAAATATACATGTAATTCTACAAATAAAAAGGATATTGAATTTGTCACCTTTTTCAATTTGTGCATAAAGTATACTTTATATACTTACATGAAATATTTTCATATGTAATAACATACTGAATGATTTTTTAAATAAAAATAGCCAAAATCTATACATGTTTTTGCAAATCCGATAAAAAATAAAATGTCAGCGGGTGGGATTACAAGGCCGAAGCCTAGCAAGACTCCTGCCGGTTGTGGCATTTCAGCGTACAACGGCACATTTGCGAAAACACGCTGCATTATGACATCATCATTATAATATCTTAGTTGGCACTCTCCAAAATAGAACATTAAACCCCTAGTGCGTGAAGGTGCTGAGAGGGAAATGTCACGATGTTTAGAACATTCTCTGGATTATTGATTAGATAACAGTGCACTCAGACACCTTGAGCAGGAGGGTGGGGTGGGTTAGGGTGAAGCTAGGTTGAAAGAGAGAGAGAGAGAGAGGAGAGGGGAAGAGAGAGAAGGGGAGCAGATGTGAGGGAGGGGTCAGATAGAAAGAGAGAGAGAGAAGAAAGAAGAGGATGGAAGGGAGGGAGGGAGGAAAAAAAGGAGAGAGGAGAAAGTAAGAAGGATAAGGGAAGATAAGGGAAGAGGGAGAGGAAGAGAACAGAAAAGCATGACGGTTAAACAGAGAGAGTGAGAGATGGAGAGAGAGAGAGAGGGGGAAGGAGAGAAGGGGAGAGAGAAGAGCAGAGGGAGGGAGGGATAAAAAAGGAGGGAGGAGAAAGTAAGGATAAGGGAAGATAGGGTATTGAGGAAGAGAACAGAAAAACATTGAAGGTTAAAGGGAGAGGGAGAGAGAGAGGGGATGGGGGGGTGAGAAGGAGGAGGGAAGGAGGTAGAAATAGGTGTAAAAAGAAATGTCAACAGTAACGAGGACAGTCAATGCACAGAAATGAAAAGCAGAATACAAACAGAGAATGAGAAAGTAAAATCAATACAACTGTGATACCTGTTTATAAAGACCACTCAAGGATGACAATGAAAGCAGTCATTATGAGCAGGTGGTTTTTATGTGGAGGATCCTTCGATACATATTTCAATTAGAAACACATGTCCAGCAGAAACAAAAATAGTGGTCTTTATACATGATTGGTCTTTCTATACAGGTGGTCGCAAAGGTAGGTTGGACAGTATTTTTTACTTTATCAATATTACTTATCAGGGAGGAGAAAGGGGAACCAGCAAATTCTGACATCGTCTGTCAATCTCAATGGAATGGAATCTATACAGACAGCATTGGTAGCATCACACTTATTGAAGGTGACAACTCTGTCACTACAAGGTGTTACCCTTGGCTCTTCCGAGAGATATATTGGGCTCACTGAACTCAGACTCACACAAGCTGAAACTGGGTTACTTGCAAAAGGTAACATTGTCATTTTTGACACCTTTTTGAGTAGACTGCCATCTGGCACTGACGTTTAAGTGAGGACTTGGCATTATGTTTTGAAGTCATGTTATGATGATCATGAATTTGATCAGACTCAAACCAGTGCTGATACATAGAAGTGCAACACTGTTTCATCATAACAGTTCTAAATGAGAGGGAAATCAATAAATGCAACATTTTCAATTCCAATATTTAATTCCAATTTCCAAAAAGAAACAGAAAAGACATATGTGGGGGTTTAAAGGTGGTCAACTGTTTGTTTTCAGTTTGTGGGATTTTCAAAAAGGTTTGAAATTTGCATGTTTGAAATTTGAACGTTACCAGCATCCTGCAAATAACTGACGATGCTTCCGAACCCTCACGCACATATTTGGCGAACTTTTGAAGTCTAAAATATGAATGTTGGACTTTTCCGTTTTTTGAACATGCGTGTCCTTTGTGAATAGTTTGTATGCCCTATGAAAACCAATCTTTAACATCTCTGATGTATTGTGCATCCTCTCAATCAATGGCAATTCATATAACATTGTATAAATCATTACCCTTTCAAAGAGTAAATAATGTGATGTTAAAAATGAATTACTCTTCATTGCATGTCAAATTCAATTAATGAATACTGATGATCTTCAAATAGCCTGAAGGTTCGACTGCCTGCGAAATTTTCCTAGTCAATAACACTAAATCATTCAAGAACAATGAATCAATATTCAAGCAAAAAAATTGAAATGTTCAAAACGCTTGCATATTTTATGGAATTGGATCGATATGTAACCTGAGATTCAGACAACCTGAAGCAATGTACAACCACTATGAGTGCGCAGTATTAACCAATAGCGGTACAGTGTCTCCTTTCTTAATTGAATTGAATTGAAGAAAGGTCTTTATTGAAATCTGAATGGCAACCAAAAGTCAAATTGCACAGATATACAAAGGTTGAAAATAGATATAAATGGACATTGAAAAAAAAAAATCATACATGAATATAAGAGTGAATATATTCAAATTCCATACAGATTCAAAATGAATATTACTTAATTGGTATGATTTGGAATGGTTGCAAGTTCAAAGCACAAATTTATAGCAAAACAGTTTCGCTGTCTCCACAAAGAAATCTGAAATCCATCCAAAAGAACTTCAGGGGTCCGTAACACAAAGGTTTGCGATCAATCGCAAATTTTAAACAACCATTCTGATTGGTCCAAGGTCACCTTTTTTGAATGAGATGCGCATGAAACAATGGTCTTGATTGGCTGTTACAACTTTGCGATTGATTGCAAATCTTTGTGTTACAGGGCCCAGAAGAGTCAACCCTGACACTGTTGCAGAATCTTTTGATCCAAAATGCTAGGAATTACATATTATTCATGAGCAGAATAAGAAAAATTCACTGAACATTTGGGGTCTAATTCAAATGTAGTACATTGTCTAGTTTTCAAATACAAGCAATTGAATTGCAATCAATTATTAAAGTCTCTAAATTGGCAGTGTTAAGAAAAAAATATAAAACCACTATTTCAGTGTCCAAATTGGAAATTTTCTGTTAAATTGTACATTATTTTGCAATTTTCATTCAAATTGGTCAATTTTGTTAACTATTATTTTATTCAAAACACGGAGGAGTGTGGAGAAAGGAACAAGTGTTGCCAATTTGAGGAAAAAGAGCTGATTAATGTAGCCCTTGAGAAAACTGTACTGCGATGGGTTTTAACAGAAATGTACATTTGATAGCAGTTCAGTCAAGTACTAAGACCAGACATGTCTGGTTTTTACTGTTTTATGTTCTCCTTATATGGAAATTCATGTAGTCAGGAATTCTGGTAGGCCTACTTAAAAATTAATTCCAACAGAATCCTCCAAAATTTCGCAATGGATATATTGCTGAGTAATACTGCTAAGCACGACAGCACATCAGTATGGGCAATTTTCCAATGACATGGGAATCATAAGCATACATGAAGTACACAGTTATTTGGCAATTACCAACATAATACATGCCCACAGTATACAGACATTCATTATCATACATTCAATAACTATATCTTTACAATTTTTAAAGATGAATAATGAACTATGTCAAATATTTCATCTGGTTTACAGTCCTTTTCAGGATTTTACCCACTCTCAAGAAAGATACACTCCACTCTCTCTCTTCCTCTATCTCACCTCTCCATTTCTCCTCCCCCTCGACTTTCGCTACTCTCTCTAACCTAACAGTCCTTTTCAGGACTTACCACATGGTGAACCGTAAACCTCATCATGTACTGTGAGGTAGACATAAAGTGCAAACCTGGTCATGACAGAGTGTATTCATGGACCACATGCCCAGACATAGTCAGAACAATACAGGAACTCCAATAAGGATATTACTCATACACATGACTCGACTTGGGGACATTCCCCAAACAACTTCAGAAGGACATGTATGACCCAGTGTATGTGTGTGTGTGCGTGTACAGAAATGAAATCTACAGGAATAAGAAGCTACAATCAATATTAGCCTACAAGAATAATATGCTTATAATGATAAGAATAATGATTATAATAGCTTGTTATAATCATTTCTTGTATTATGAAAGATGTTGGAGAAAATGGGTGAGCCAAACTGAAAATGGTAGGAAAGAGTGACATAGAGGGAAGCATTTAGTAAAAAGAGAAAAAAATAAATAAAAAGGAGAGAGAGAGAAAAAAAAAAACAGAAGGAAGAGGACCAAGGGAAAGTCAGAGGAGTGAATATAAGAGGAAGAATACAAGAAGAGTAACCTCTGCAGATTAGAAATCATAGGAAAATACAGGAAAAAGGAGTATTAGAAGGGACATGAAGAAAAATAAGAGTGAGAAGACAGAGAAAGGAAAGAAGAAAACAAGGACAGTAAATAGGAAGTGAGTTTTTTGATCTACTTGGGCCAGAAAAGGAAAGAAGTAGTAGAAAGAGAAGGAGGAAGGGAGGAGGATGAGAGTTTGAAGAGGGTGGG
>CM057160.1:6114267-6152143 GCA_029962745.1 Echinometra lucunter
TTTCTTTAAAAATGTTATATTTTTCACAGTTTTAAATGATTTGTTATTGTAAAGTAGAGACTAACAATCATTTATTCCCGACATCCCTAAAACTGACAAATTGGGGGCTTGTCCAGCCGTGAATCTTAGGACCTCTTGCACTTAAAGTAAAAAAAGTTAACGAAAAATAACTCTTACGATAATGCCTACAACTTTCATTACTGCCTACCAATCCAAATTTTAAAAAAGACAAAAAACAAGGTGTTAGCCCTCATTGATACATTTCAACATTTTCAACAATAATATCAAACAATCCAACAAAATAACTTGTGTTAGCCTCCTGTCAGACACACCCACTCCCTACTTACCGCTTGGTGTGACAATGACTGGTTGGGATAGTCTTTGTTCGCCTGGAGGTGGAAGGTTGACCACAATGCCAAGTACAGAACCTAGGGTAGTCCCCACCCATAGACATGGACACGTCACAGATTCTGCAATAAAGTTGTATGTCACATGAAACTTAACAGAAAAAAACCCACTAACATACATCTCTCTCTATGTGTCCTGAACCATCCACACTGACATCACATTCTACGATAAAGGTGTAAATGCAATCCACACAATTTCTCCTTTTTTCTCTCCTAGGCCTTCATTTCATAGATACGTACACATCACAATTACTGCATTATAAAAGAAGTCATATTAACACAAAACTGTACACCAAAATGACATATTCTCATTTCTCTAGAGAATCCATATGGTAGTAAATCAAAAAACTAAGTTTTAAGGAATATGTTATATCATGAAGATGATTATTCATACCAGTGCTACTGTTGGCCCATTCCAGAACAGCTCCATTTCGTAAATAAACTAAAAGATCTACATTTGAAATTGGAAACAGTAATTGAATACCTCATTCTAAACAATATTATTATATGAATTCACTAATAAAAGTGGGATACAGCTTTAAAATAAGAAATTCTCACTTTATGTGCAAAGTTTTTTTTTGTGTCAGACCAATAGCATATAAAATAATTTGATAATAAGTGTGTGACATATTTACTGGCAATCCTGAACATAATAAAAAAAATGGGAAGAGAGAAGTCATTGAACTTCACCTTCTTTTCTTGTGTAGGACTCTGAAAATATAAGATTCTGGACTCCTTCCCTAGTCTCTTTCTCCAGACTGGACATGCTGGAGCTTCGTGAGCGAGTGAATGAGCCTTCACTGCGATCTGCATGTGAAACACCGGGTAGAGGAGACTAAGCACACAAGATGGTATGTGTGTGTGTGTAAAGTGAATGGAAGAAATCATATCAAGTGAGGACAAAAAGGGTCCTCGTTTAGGTCCATTCAACAGAAGACTAATAAAAAAAAAAAAAAAAAAAGATATCTCAGGTTTATGTGAATGAAATGGCATATTCCACTAAATAACAACAGAACCAATTCACAATATCAAACAAATGTCATTTTGCTGCAATGAGGTCTGGTCCTAATAAAGTCTTTGCAAAATATTAATCCATAACAGAGAACTTTTTAAACTAACACTTCCAGAAGAGTAACATGAACTATAGTGAATGTGAGTGATATATTGTAATTGTAAATACCTGTATGAACCACGCTAAGTTTCTCAGTGAACTTTTTTCAAATGCCAATTTCAGAAGTGTAACATGAACTGCAGTGAATGTGATTGATATATTGTAATTGTTAATTTTACCACGCTAAGTTTCACGAAAATTTGTGTATGTACAGATACCAACTGACATCCTGCTTTTTTCTAGCTCTAATTTTGTATAAAGTAAGGTAATTATGTTTTTCTATTTCATGTTGATCAAGTCTTGGTACACATGATATCCATTTCAAAAAGATATTTTTGCATGTGTTTGTCTGAATGATATACTTCTTATTCCATACAGTTTACCTTGTATACTCCCTATCGCATATACCCGATTATTATCTGGTATTTGCTCTTTAACCCAAAGACTACTAAATTTTTTCATTCCCAGAGAATAAATACAGGGACCATCCAGTTCAAGGGGCCTGAGGATTAATACTGATATCAGGGATAAAAGTGTTATGACACCTACTTCCGGTCTACTTGCATCATCATGGTGCCCATTTAACTATTCCTTTGCTTGTCTATGTGATTGCTTGCTTAACCGACATCGAATCTTTGACAATTTTTAATAGTTCTTCTGACGAAGATTCTCATTTAAAAAGCAAATTTATGAAAACACTATTATTCACTAGATTATGCAAAAAGGTGACTTTTTTTCCACAGCTACCCAAACGTTGTCACTAGCTGTACATGCCGGAAATACCCTTCCCAACAAATCAATTGATTTGAATGCCCCTAAATTAGAGTGCTGCAAGTGTTGGTATTTAGAAAGTTTATATGCATAGGCAGGAATTGCTTGACACTTGAAATTCATTAAACTTTCATGAATTTAGCACATGGTTTACATTCCTGTTAAAGTCAAAATATGACTGAATTACCACACTGAATTTCGCAACTGAAAAATGTACCTACCTATAAAATAGCCTCATTATAAATTCACAAAATTCTAGGACCAGATGAAGATTTCAGTGAATAATACACTATACACTGTCTCAAAACACAATTATGTCAATTCATGAATCTTATCAAACCATTCTAAAAATAAGGTTTCTCTAAAAAATTATGGCTATAATATGTCAACAATCAATTTTATGTGTACAAATATTATGCATATGCATGACTGCTATTCTTAAATAGCAGAGTAGTGACTTTGTAGAAAAATTGTTGGGTAGAAAATATTTTATCTTTCATTTCATTAAAAGGCAAAGACAGAAACATACATTACTTGCTTTATTCCGTGACAACTGTTTCTTTGGTATCACTGCTAATTTCACAAATCATGTGTATTTTCACTGGCTGGAGAGTTTAATCACATGGAATAAAATTTGAAATAAATTTGGTTTAATGTAAGGAAATGTAACCCATTTTCTGTATAGCAAGTGAAAACTGTATATTTTTTCATCTGCATTCACGGTTCTATCATATATGCAATTAAGACACCAAAGTTTGAAATTAGCTATAGTAATTTATATAACACCTAAATAGATCCTGTCATTTGATTGGTTGTTTGATATTGATCATTTGTTCCCATTGCACTATGACGTATTCATTCGTGCAATTGTGGCTCCATTTACCGTGCAATCTTGGATCCATACGATTTGCTCCACTGCACGAACGCCGAGAGCCCGGCACACTACGTATGTAAAATGCTTGCGTTTGCAGTGTGAACCACGAACAGCGCGCTAGCGTATAGCGCTATTGATTTATTGCGATTTGATCTATTTTTAGGTGTCATATAAAACAAATAATGAATGTTTTTTTTTTTCATTCGTGCAATGGACAGAGTATTTCATTCAGTGAAGGATGAAATTATTGATCCATTCAACTCGGCTTCGCCTCGTTGAAGGGATCAATTCATCTTTCACCTCATGAAATATTTCTGTCCATTGCACTCATAAACATTCATTATTTGTATAATCTTTATATCATGGAACAATTTTTCAATATTGATTAAATATTTGTTAAAAGTTTGATGGAATTTCTAAATATCACTGGTATGACTGTGAAAAAAAGATGTCTGCCTTAAATATTCACGAACTATCTCTAAAGAGATATCGCTGGAATAAGTCTCACTTTCTCAAAAGTTGAAACATAACAGATACAAAACAATGTGTCTGAAAAAAACTCATAACCTTTTCTTGTAATGTACATTTGTGTTACATGGTATGTGGCATGTGTCTATTTCTTCAACAATTTCAAATCCACAGTTTTTCTCATAATGGAACAAATTTGCAAATCGTCAAAATGTAATGTGAATTAATAATGTCAAAATTTCTTCTATCAAGTCTCTCTGTCAGCTGCAATGTGTTTAGTCTGTAAAGTTGACAACTGAAAAGTCTCTTAAAAATTTGTGTGTTTATTTATTTTTTTTATATAGATGTTTGTTTGAATACCATGCAAGCAGTGAATGATACCATTTACTTATATAGACTATGATAAAATATTGATCATCTACATGCATATATTCAATATAAATTCAGTACTGGTATATACATGAACATTGAACATTTACGAACATATATCCATTATCCACCATATTATGCATACAAACTAAGGCCACTGCACTTCACCTGCTTGCCAATCGAATAATTTGGGATTACCTAAATCTATGTTTGCTTTCATGCAATGCTAGATATAAGACAAGGAAATACAACTTATCAGTACATCTATCTACAGCTAGCCTACTGCAAAGTGATCAGTTTCTTAACATCTAACCGAAATATGAGGGGGGAATAATTTCCTTTACTCACCCATAACATAACTTGTTCAATAATAGGAGAAGGAGGGTACCATTTCTATTTTAAAAGCTACAGTTCTGTGAGAAGTATTCTCAGAAAAAAGCTTATTAAGCCATAATCCTGTCTCCGAGTTTTATATAAATGAATATAATTTGATAATCATTTGACTAATAATAATTTACTTTTCAAATGACTATTTACTTGTCTGAGAATGTGAGTTATGAACATTTGAAATGACAGAAACTTCAAAATTAAAAAACAAAACAAAACCCAACCCTGCAAATGAGACATCTGAGGGGGTAAGACCCTTTTAAATGAAAGTTTTGAGAGGAAAAAGACCCTTTCCACACAAAACTTTTCAAGGGGGAAAACTCTTTCCAACTGAAATTTAGAAGGGGAAACCTTTTAGATGTGAAAGTTTTCAAAATGACACCCCTGCAGAAAGAGAGATGACCGACAGCAAAAACTCACGCAATATGCTTGCCACCACAGACTCAACCAGTAGACGAAACCGAGGTACAGATGACTTTTGTGACATGCATCAGACTGAGAGGGAGGGTCACTACCAGAGGGGTGGGTGCTTGGGAAAGGGCGGGGTTGGATGAAGACAGAGAATTGGAAGAAGAGGAACGGGTGGTGGTCGAGGAAAGGGAGTTGGTGGCCGAGATGGGCTTGTGACCCGACTCGTTACCACTGGTGGTAGTAATAGTAGGGTAGATGGTGAGGATGATCTGGGGGCAGGAGGGGGTTGGGTGGTAGGCCGGGGAGGGGGTTGGGTGGTAGGCCGGGGAGGGGGTTGGGTGTAGGCCGGGGAGGGGGTTGGGGTGGGGGGTGGAGGGGCGGGAGGATGTGTTGGGAGTATCAGAAGGGGGATCAGGGTGGCTGACACCATTGGTTTTAGGAACTGAGGGTAGAAGAATAAAGATGATACAAAATAGAAAAAAAAAACATGACATGGAATAAAAAACACCACAAAACAGAACAAAACATCACCATACAACACATGAAATCAAGACAGATATATGAAAATACAATATGATACAATGAAACAATGTGACTGAATGACATATGAGGGTGAAAATGAGCACAGGAAATTGGAGGAGGGGCGCAACATAAAAGTGGAAAAGAAAGAAAGAAACAAAAGATATATACATGTATATATTGGTAATTAGCTTGACCATATTCACTGAAATACATTAATAATATATATCATAGGTACAAAGTTGAAAAAAAAGAATTAGCAGTGATTCACAGCAAACACAACAATGAGCTTGTAAATTTGTGACAAATAATTTAATAGTGGAAAAAGAACATTTGTATTTTACTGCTTTGTTCATGTTAAAATATTCAAAATCTAAGTAGAAATTCTTTTAAAAAATCTCAATGGATTATTATGCTCTGTCTTGTTGAAATCTACAAATTGCAAATTACAGTGACACTTTTAGAAAAGTTAAAGCAATAAACTTTGGGAAGTCTAGTGTTTAAAAATTAATTAATGACATAAATTTGAGTCTCTGGACTTGCATGCAGTTTATAGCCCAAGTCTTAGTATCACATTCAAAAAAAATTCCATTTCTTAATTCTTATCAACCAGAGAACCAGAGCTCCAGTCAAACTTGACAAAAATCAATTTGTCAGGCTTTCTACATTATTTAATTACTGTCACATGCAAAAAAAAAAAAAAAAAAAAAAAAAAAATCTGCAAAGCATCATATCTCAAATGCTAAAAATGTGTGCTTGTGCATGCACTTCATTCAAAGCAACTAGCTAAACCTCTATCCCAAATGCAAAGGTAAGGAATTATTAAAGGAGACAGGCAAGCAAGCAAGCAAGAAGGTTATAACTTTTTTTTCAGAGGATGAAAAAAAGTGATGTAGGGAAGCGTACGACATACGACACAAGATGCAATTTTCTTTTAAATGGCACATGTAAATTACAATGTACTGTGCTATGTTTCAGTTACATGAAGCCTTGTGTTAAACATGTACCAGTATAAATAGAAGAATAACAATTTTGTTTTATTTAACAAGCACCTTGGTAATATTTTTTTTAAAAAGCTGCATATTTATATCATCTCAACATATATAGCATTGCAAGGTACAATCCCATACAAGCACTCACTACATACTAAACCTAAGCAGTGTGCGGAGGATTCAAAGCTACACTGAGAAGCAACTTTAAAGTATCTGCACAATCATAACTACTATCTGGGGGAAAATTTTATGTTTAAATAACGACACTCTGTATGGTATATGCATTTTTTCATTATGAGAGGCATGAAAATAAAAATGTTTGAAAATGAGAGAAAAATCAGCTTCTGTCAAAATCTGCGTGATAGCCAAATGTGAAATGTGTTCAGTTATCATCTATTTTGAAATGGTTTTTAGGAGTATATGCAGATAAAGTCCATTTATGTGAGAGTTTGTTACAGCTTCTCCAATATACTAAAATTTTCAATTCAATGAAGAATCTTGCATTTGTATTACTGTAATAATGATGTGTTTTAACATGTCATTCCTATTTTAGGTGCGGTTACATGATGTTCATTTCATTACTGTATATAGTGGACATACACTGTATCCATAACTTGGTTTTGTTTATAAATACTGATTGAAAAATCAACAGCAATGTGGATGTTTTCTCTTTGTGGGACAGCCAAAGCCCAAAGATATGCATGAATTGATGAGCCTTTTCTGTTTTTGAACAACTTCAACAAATTCTCTATGTAAACTTAATTCTGCATACAAGATCATCGGTAATCCCATTAGCATGGTGTAGATGTGAGTTTTTGAGAAAATGAGGATGTTTGAGTTGACTATTTAATACTATAATAATCACTTCAATGGTTTTAATGATTATATATGTATGTAAGCAATAATTGATGATGCATAGTGCATAAATGTATAATTTCCAAGTATAGGAAATGGACAGCTTGTATTATGCAGTTTTATTGCTTGTTTATATTTTGCTTTTGCCTGTATCATGTATGAAGTTGTTTAGCCATATGCATGTATTTTTGTCAGAATATTGTTATTGTAAAGCAAACAAGATGACACAAACTTTTAGTAAATGGTTAGCTCATCACAATGCTATTAGAGCATGTTAATGTACACATAGCACGTCCTCAAACAAGTAAGATGTATATGGTATTAGTTCACAAACTGATAACCAATCAACAAATTGTGGTTAAGAACTATCACTGAAAATTCAAGAAACCGGTTGCAAAAAGATATCAACAAAAACATAAATAAGAGAAAATCCATTTTGCAACCGAACTGAAAAACATACATATCATCAATTTTTAAGAAGTAAAAGAGAAAATATCATCGGCTGAGAGACAAAAGGGCATTAAATCATATCAAATTTATACAAAACGTTAATGCCTTCTTGACTCTTAACTGACTACCAATATCTCAAGTGAATATATGTATAGCTCAAAGAAATAGGGCAAATCAATATTAAAAATCTATTAAAAAAAAAAAACAGAAAAAGAAAAATATCACATGGTTGTCTAACAGTATTCTATGTACCATTAAATAAAATCAATATATCTCACTTCTGTATTTGAAATATTACTGAAAATGTATATAATAGATATTTTTGCAGGAGAAACAAATCATTCTATGATTTCATGTGTTGAAATCAAAAAAAGAAAATACTTTTCAGAAAGAACAATGGGTTAGGGTTTATATACATTTTAGAATATATTCACTTAAAGGCATTGGCTAACATTGTTATGATTTAAAAAAAATCTCATTTTGTTACTTAAAAATGGGATAAACATTAGGGTTGTAGTGTAAAAATACCAGTGTGAAAGTTTCAGAGCATAATATCCACGGGAAGTATTTTTAAATATTAGAAATGTGAACCAATGTTTGAAAAATATACGAGGGTCGGTTGCATAGACCCAACGTAAAAGGAGTGCGCATGCGCACATGACTCAACGGACCGCACTGTGTGTATTGACGTATCACGCGGCGGAAGGCAAGTAACGGTATTTTCGAATTCGTCCAAACGGTCCTCTTAGTTCAGTGTCTCTCGAGACGAAAGCTAATAAAATCGCGGTTTGCGTCTAATTTACAGCTTTTCCTTCCAAATTATGGTTGGTTTCAGGGTTTTTGAGTATAAATACAAGTACTCATACACATGTTTCATCTTAGTTTGAGAATTTTTTAAATCAGCTGCTCACAAAGTTAGCCAATGCCTTTAAGACATAATTTTACAAAATGATGAAGAGATTCTTAAAATATCATAGATCATTACAAATTGAATTGTGCAATATCATCTGAAGAAGAAAGATGTTGAGAAATGTTTCTGATGCCAATTCTTGTTTGAAGCTGTCTATCAGAACAAAATTGGGATTGGATTAAGTATGAAAGAGGTATATGACAATTTTCAAAATACCAGTCGGCTCTTTGAAATCTAATCTGTATCCACTTCCATATATATACACAAAACCATTAGTGTTGTTTCACAGGCATGCTTGAAATATATCTCAGAAATATATGGAACATCTCATTGAATTACAACAACAGCTTCCTGCTATAACATATCTCTGCAAGGACCAATCTCTGTAACTTTACTTTCAATCTTCCCATTGATGAGAATCTTCAAGAAATGCAAAGAATCGGTTTTAATCCTGTGTTTAATAGCATATTCCTTGATTTCTTCAAGGTATCAGAAGAAAGGTTCCCCAAAATTGATTTTTTTTTAAATGTTTGCAAAGACTTTCCAGACATAATTTCAACTTTTTAAAGGTCTTTGCAACTGTTTTATGGGGTTAGAGATAACATCTGTTCATTTTTTCCCCTTCTGAATTGCCCAATGATTTAAAAAGTTAAAAGATAGGTTAAAGAAACAGGTGACATGGCATCAGAAACATTTCAAAATGGTCAACATGATATAAAGTTCAGTACAATATTTTTTCAAGACAAAAAATGTGGAAATAAGAATCAGATTCTATGTAGAATAAACTATGTAGAATAGATAAGTAGATAAATATAATAAATATAAAAATATCACAAGCAAAATAGACAAAAGTATCCATAGCAGTGCAGTGCAAGCATACATACTCTACAGGGCATCGGAGGTCAAATGGGGATGGAGGTCAAAGGTTAGAGGTCGGGAGGTCAATATGCCCTCTTATGCAGGACAAAGGTCATCATGCTAGCCTCATGCCCAGGTTCATTCCCAGGCTCGGGCAAACCGTGCTGAACGGAGGAAACGATACCAGATTTGTTCCTGAATTTCTTGAGAGAAAAGGCCCTACGTAAGAGAACGACCCTTCGAAAAAATGCGGCTGTAAGAAGATGAGAAGGACCAAGACGGAGGGACTTCATATTACAGTTGATGAAGGAGAGGAGAAGTATCGCATGATGGATAGAATTTAAGAGTAGAAGACTGCCAATGTACTTTACTAAGTCTTATGATTTCATATCAAGAAAGAATTTTCTACTGAAATGTTACAACTACATGGAACATGCAATTCGATAATGGTTTTCATTTGATGTATGTATACATCAGTATCTCATTCAGATTTTAATCTTATTATCAATATCTAATACCCCCCCCCAAAAAAAAAAACCAAAACAAACAAAAACAAGCTTGATCAAGAATCATCACAAAAACAATCTTTGACTAGCCTTCACAGAAATGCCTTATTTGTTAAAATCTTTAAGGAAACTTAAAAGTTTCTATGCTGCCTTTAAAATGGATGCCTCAACAATGAAATATCACATTAAGATTTTTTTGTCAGAATGGATCTATTTTCATCGATGAAACAATGTACTATGAAAATATATTTTATTCAGATATCACCAGTGTAATAGATAGATTTCATTCCATTTTTTTTGCCCCCTCACCCCTCCCCCTCCAGATAAATGAATAAATTTCTAAAAACCCAAGAAGGTGGGAAGATTCAAAGAAAATTGAGGCAGGGTATTGAAATAAACTTATCAAAATGGAGGATCAAATGAGACTGAATTTGGGGTACAGCATACATGTATTTGAGTAATATAAGTATACAATAATGGAAAAGATTCTTGATACATCTCAAGAACACAACCAATGCACCAATGTAAGAGACAGAAGTATATATCTCATGTTTGGTAGGTGCATGCATATACATGTTTATCTGCATCTAAATGAGCATGTTTCTCTTTGTTTTCATGGAAAAAGGAACGGGATGGGTGGATTCGTAAGGGGGTGAGAAATCTAATGCAAAGCTATAGATTAGTATGCGGAAAAATTGGGGAAAAGAGTAAAATTAGTATGGCAGCGTAATAAATCATTCTAAATGAAAGGAGCACAGTGTTTTGTTTTATCTAAACTACAAAGGAAAATACTATAAGTGGCAACTACTAGTATTTGAGCTTTTAAAGCAGATTAGTGCGGCATTAATTAGAGGTTACAGGATAAAATATTTCTGAAAATAATGGGGGGAAAATGGGAAAATGAAATGAACAAAT
Organism: Echinometra lucunter; assembly: GCA_029962745.1. Taxonomy (NCBI): domain Eukaryota; kingdom Metazoa; phylum Echinodermata; class Echinoidea; order Camarodonta; family Echinometridae; genus Echinometra; species Echinometra lucunter. The sequence goes on from CM057160.1 coordinate 6,125,071, forward strand.
TTTGATAAAAGGGAAGATACGCATAGAAAAATTATATATCTCAAAACAAATAAGTATTTCTTTGTAGAGAATAGCCTCTATATCTTTTAATTACTGGACAAGGTTGATTTTCATATTGGTTGACTTCTTGTGATCATTCTAATTATATGGATAATGATCGGACGGAATTCTTAGTTTATAGAAGGGTGACTGCTTTCATTGACGACATCAACAATGGCTTTACCTTATGGGGCAATGGAATATCAGTGGAGGCATTATGAGCAATTATCAGATAAGTACATCTCACTTAAAGAAATACTGGGAAAATCAGCTCTTTGACTTGCTAAATCAAATTCAAATTTGTATTGATAGGACAGGGAAAGTTTCAAAATAGTGATTCATGAGGAAAACAAATCTTTACAGGAAAGCCATCTATAGAGATAGATCATTTTGGCAATATTTCTGAGGATTCATTTGAGATTTTTACAAAATTTCAAAGTATGGACAGTTGCAAATAACCATCAACAGTGATTAATATACAAAAGGCATTCATTAGATGTGATGCTTTCAGGCTTGGCTAGACTGAGTATAGAGTTGAAAGAGTAAAGGAGAATTTGACCAGAGCTATAAGAGATACCTGAAAAGTTTTCAAGCTGAAGAACTGGATGCAACGAAATTTAGTGGAGAGAAAGCCACTATAATCTGAGCAAAAAAACAAGTGAATCTTTCAAGAAGATGCTGAACTACAAAGAAACCTAACAAGACGAATACTTCATGATCATTAAAGGCTTTCATAAGTAATATCTATTTTAGAGGTTTAGCTTAGAAAAGAATGAAGGTTATATGATATAGATATATATATATATATAACAAGGAAGATTTGATGCTTCCAGAAGGTTCTTTGGTTATAATCATTTAAGAAGTTTAACTTGAAAAGAAGAGAGAAAGCTTCAGAACTGTGAAAGAAATGAAAGATACATCTACTCTATTCCGGAATAAGTATAGTTTAATGAATGAGAAAGGCTTTTAAGAGTGATATCTAGTTCAGAGGTTTAACTTAAAAAGAAATGAAATAGGCTTAGGATTGAGAAAGAAATTTAAATGAAAAGAATAGAGGATAGGGGAGGGTTATGTGTTAGTTTTGTTAGGCCACTAACTGAGCAATCCACCCATGCAGCCCATGGTCACGTCCGAGCTACCTCCTGCACCACCTCCCACGCCTCCTCCTCCTCCTCCTACTCCTCCTCCATCCCCATTGGGTCCTCCGGTATCTGAGACGGTGGACTGGGTCTTGGCCATCATCTTACGACAGCCCTGGGACTTACTGCGCCGCAGCTGGGACGGGTCGTGGTTGTTGCGGGGCTTGACACCGCCGCTGCCGGCTCCTCGCATGGCACTGTTCCCGGTCGGACTGATACAGACTCCATTCTGCAGTTGGAGAAAAAGAAAAAAAGAAAAAAAAAAAGATGGGAGAAGGAATAGAATGAGAAGAACAGAGTGAATATACAGTAAGGTAATGAAAAAAAAAAAAGAAATAAAGTGAACTGATGGAAAAAAGACGATGAAATGACTCACCTGAGCCATTTTACCAAATGCAATTATAGTTTTTTGTAAAACACTGTAGTGATTGCCAGAGTATATCTTGGGTCTATGCTCAGCAATCATTTATTTCGGGCAATTATTTTCTTGATTAATTCATCCAGTACTACATCCCCAATCTATTTGCAGATGTTGATTCTCTGGATTTTGGTGCCTAAATTCTATTCCTTCAGGTTTTCTTCCTTTTCAGTTAAAAAACAGAGAAGAAATCCCCTTGACAGAACAGCCCTGTTGAAATCTTATCATCACTTACTGACTCTCCACCAATGCTGGATCCGACAGGTGACCGACACCTCTCCTGGTCAGACATGTACTGCTCTACGATGTCTCCCAGGCCCTGGGGCTGAGATTTGTTCTTCTTTGGGGATCTTGGGGTGCGCTGGTAAGGGTCAGCTGAGCCGTACAGGTCGGGTGTGCCCATGTTCAGCAGGCACGTCCGCTGCAGGTAGTCGACAATTGCCAGCCCGTTGGTGGTGCCAAAGGCCAATCTAGGAGAACACAAGCAATATAAAAATTGAATTAAAAATACAATAAATCCATTGCTCTGTCTAAGCAGGGCACTAATAGGGAATTAGTAAAAGTGACTGTTGTGTAAACAGGTGGACTTTCTAATTTGGTTCTATAGTACATATTTCCATCCTGTTATTTCTTTTTGCTTCTACTAAAATTTTCTCCAGCTTTATTTCATCAAATTTAGAGTAAGCCATAAAGTTGTAACCGGATTAAGGTGCAAGATTAAGATAAAAAATAGGTATAGTGTTTTGCCCAGGGATGAACTTCAGAATTTAGTACATGTATGAATAAGAATGTGGAGCATGCGTTGTTAGGCCAAATATCGGATCATTGTTTAAATGATGTACTCACAGGCCATAGGCTGAGCTGATCTCCACACAAGTGATGGTGGGAGGGGGTTCCCCATCCACCCAAAGCAGCTGCACACAGAGGGAGGGTTGGAACCCCATCCCCCTCTTGTGGGCCCCACTCTTCACCCTCAGGTTGGGCACGTTGTCCCTCAGCCCGTCCCCGCCCGTCTGGTGGGGGTGCTGCTGCTGCTGGTGATGCTGGTGGTGGTGATGATGGGGATGGTTGATGGGGCTCGGCGAGGGCGTGGTGGAGGTCTGCTGGATGGGAGTAGAGGGCAGTGTTGCCGACGCCACGCTGCTGGCCGAGACGGTGCTGGTGTTGCGCTTAAGAGGTGCAGGTTGGATCGGCATCGGAGGCATCTCTGTCTCTGGTGTCTCAGGCTCCTCTGCCTCGTATACTATTGAGATCTCTAATGTCTGCGATATTGTATAGACAAAACACCAATACAAATAATCTAGATGCCCAAAAGAAATATTTCAGTTGTTAATTATCACATGCTCTCTGATTGCTTCAAAATTTTACACGGAAATAAAGATGAATTGACATTCTCAGATTCTATATGTTAAATTCATTCACATCTTAGAAAATTCTACCTTTTTAAATTTCATATACTGGCATTTCCTAACAATTAATTCATGAGTAATTCTGAATCATAACAAACATTTTATTTATACTCACACAATGTACAAATATCTCAAATATCATTTTATCATCCTGTATCACTGTAATTTCCTTTTTCTCTGTTTCATCCTTCCTCTCTTCCTTTTTGTGTCTTCACAGGCCTCTTTTCTTTCATCTCTCTCATTTTTTCTCTGTTGCTTTTTCCCTTTCTTTCCAATCTTTCTGTCTTTTTATCTCTCTCTCCCTCTCCCTCCCTCCCTCCCTCCCTCCCCCTCTCTCTATATAAGTATATTGTTATCTCCATCTTTATCCAAAACTCTATGCTCCCTTTATCTATCTTTCTTTCTCTCCATTTATGACTTCTATTCTCTACTGACCGGTAGTTCTGTGGATGCCTCCATCTTGCTGAAGCGGTAGAGTAGTAGATGACCGCTGGCCCCGGCCACGCAGAGCATCCTACTCTCCGAGCAGAGCTTGACCAGTTGGATGGCGAAAGGGTCATCATCACCGTCCAGTGTCTTGGCTTGTTTGGCTTTCTCAAAGACCTTGGCGGTCTTGAGTTTGTAGAGAACTTGAAGCATGACTACAGGAATTCAACGAGGAAAGAAAATGATTAAGCGTAGCAAAAATGTAATATTCACTGTATAACACTGCGCTTTGTGCTGTGGGGTAAAACTAAAAATTCATGGTGAATTATCCAATTTTTTTCAGCGCTGTACCCTAGGCACCAAAAACATCTGAAAGTAGTTTTTAATGTTTTATGCAAGAAGATTTTAACAAATTTATGAAATTTGTAGTTATACGTCCTCATACGCCATCATAAAAGAGAGGAAATCAGTTTGGGATCATTATCGCTGATCGTGACATAAAAAGTTACCTTGGCAATATGGCATAACTGCATATTCATACCCCAGGTTATGGCGTTACTTGGGTTACGGCATGCCATATCATAGTTCTGAAACATTTCTTGGATTCATTTACTTAGAAACATGTAAACAAGGGAACATTGATGTATTGATAACATATCTTCAAAACTTTCTCTCTCTAAAATAGGATTGATAACTGTTATGAGGAAAATACAAGACATTTCTCACCTTGTGATGCATCCCAAAATTTGATTGAGCCATCAGCATGCCTGCATAGGGTTGAAGATGAGGAACCATAAATTAAAATGGACATTGAATGTGTTTAGTTCAAAGAGTATTTTAGAATGACAGGGGGTGTAACATAAAGAGATACGATCACTTTTACAATCAATTGTATCTCTTTAGTACATGGTTTGCCATAGACTTACGATTGATATCAATCGTAAGATTGATTGTATTTTTTATGTTACACCCCCCGTTTGATAACTTGACAGTTTAAAATCTGAACTGTTCAATTTCTCAACTAAGTCTTCAAAGTCCATCTATTCTAAATGGCAGTATCATGACCATCATTATCACCACCTCCAACACCATCATTATCATCATCACCATCACTTTCATCATCACTATCATCATCATCATCATCATCATCATCATCCTCACCAACACCATCATCATCATCACCACCACCTTGACCATCATCATCACAGTTGATTATTACTTACAACATCACAACCATTAGGATCAAAACAATCATAACCACCACCACTAATACCACCACCAACCATTGTTTAAACACTATTGCAATCATTATGATACCATACCACTGCTATTACTTCATCTTCACTGCCATAATCATAATCAATACCACCAATACCAATCCTACCATAATTATCACAACTACCTCCATCACCACCCCCACCACGACCACCACCATCGTCACCACCATCACAGCAAATATCGCACATGTACCTACAGTTACAAGCCCCATCACACAATCACAACTAAATTGTACATGTATGACAGCTTTCAATACAGCAATCACCATATATACAACTACTGCAACCATCACCACCATCTCCACCACCAAACCAATACCATAATTATAATCACTGCCATCAACATCACTTGTGATGTTTCCACAATTACCAAACCACTACCACTACCATTTGAACCACCATCTTATCCTGTAATGATGATTTCCTGATCACTGCTTGCACAAGATCCCAACTCTCCTTATCCTGTAATGATGATTTCCTGATCACTGCTTGCACAAGATCCCAACTCTCCTCCTTTCACTATCACTACCACCAGCACCACTACCACTACTACCACTAACACCACCATCACCACTTCTACCGCTACTTGAACCACTATCTTACCCTGTGATGATGATATCTTGATCACTGCTTGCACAAGATCCCAACCCTCCTCCTTTCACTATCACTACCACCAGCACCACTACCACCACCACCACCACCACCACCACCACTACTACTACCAATACTTGAACCACTATCTTACCCCATGATGATGATATCTTGATTACTGCTTGCACAAGATCCCAACTCTCCTCCTTTCACTATCACTACCACCACCACCACTACCACCACCACCACCACCACCACCACCACCACCACCACCACCACCACCACCACCACCACTACTACCAGTACTTGAATCACTATCTTACCCTGTGATGATGATTTCTTGGTCACTGCTTCCACCAGATCCCCACTCTCCTCCTTTCACTGGCCAATTCTATTGTAGAAAGAAGAGGGAGAAAAACATAAAACTACATGCACAGCGTATATACATGTACCAAAACCTGCTATTTGCATGTATACATTCATTTTCAAGACAATGGGTTTTATATTAGTCTACATACATGTATATTATAAGAATCTTCATGTTCAGTATAAGATTGAACAATAATGTGGCATTAGGCCCACTAACAAAAATCAAAAATACAATTTGGGTGATTTCATATGTAAAGGATATATAACTTTATATCTTTTGTATATATAAACTGTATCTTCAGCAAAAATATGAAAAGATACAGTTTAATGCCATCTGTTTCACAAAATTTACTATGCATCTGTAACAAATTATGCTTTAACTGATATGTGCATTCAGTGTTTTTCAAGCCTACTAAAAACCTGGAATAAATACAAGTAGCTTACAGTTCAATAATTCTGTAATGTAGCATTGCATGAACTTCAAGATAATATGCGGTACTTATAATTCTCATAGGCACTCAATTACTTTTAATCAGTAATAATAAGCAGATACTGCCATGGAAAAAGAACAAACCAATGTCTTGAAAAGTAATTTTGTGAGTCTGTTGACTGACATTTCTATTTTGCATGACACATATGCAATGACATACTGCGGTAAAATAACCAAATGGAAAGATAAACATCAGTATTTCAAAAGCATTCATCATGTCTGAATTTACAATACAAGTACCAGTACATTTCTAAGTTAAAATATACATGTAATTCTACAAATAACAAGGATATTGAATTTGTCACCTTTTTCAATTTGTGCATAAAGTATACTTTATATACTTGCATGAAATATTTTCATATGTAATAACATACTGAATGATTTTTTAAATAAAAATAGCCAAAATCTATACATGTTTTTGCAAATCCGATAAAAAATAAAATGTCAGCGGGTGGGATTACAAGGCCGAAGCCTAGCAAGACTCCTGCCGGTTGTGGCATTTCAGCGTACAACGGCACATTTGCGAAAACACGCTGCATTATGACATCATCATTATAATATCTTAGTTGGCACTCTCCAAAATAGAACATTAAACCCCTAGTGCGTGAAGGTGCTGAGAGGGAAATGTCACGATGTTTAGAACATTCTCTGGATTATTGATTAGATAACAGTGCACTCAGACACCTTGAGCAGGAGGGTGGGGTGGGTTAGGGTGAAGCTAGGTTGAAAGAGAGAGAGAGAGAGAGAGGAGAGGGGAAGAGAGAGAAGGGGAGCAGATGTGAGGGAGGGGTCAGATAGAAAGAGAGAGAGAGAAGAAAGAAGAGGATGGAAGGGAGGGAGGAAAAAAAGGAGAGAGGAGAAAGTAAGAAGGATAAGGGAAGATAAGGGAAGAGGGAGAGGAAGAGAACAGAAAAGCATGACGGTTAAACAGAGAGAGTGAGAGATGGAGAGAGAGAGAGAGGGGGGAAGGAGAGAAGGGGAGAGAGAAGAGCAGAGGGAGGGAGGGATAAAAAAGGAGGGAGGAGAAAGTAAGGATAAGGGAAGATAGGGTATTGAGGAAGAGAACAGAAAAACATTGAAGGTTAAAGGGAGAGGGAGAGAGAGAGAGGGGATGGGGGGGTGAGAAGGAGGAGGGAAGGAGGTAGAAATAGGTGTAAAAAGAAATGTCAACAGAAACGAGGACAGTCAATGCACAGAAATGAAAAGCAGAATACAAACAGAGAATGAGAAAGTAAAATCAATACAACTGTGATACCTGTTTATAAAGACCACTCAAGGATGACAATGAAAGCAGTCATTATGAGCAGGTGGTTTTTATGTGGAGGATCCTTCAATACATATTTCAATTAGAAACACATGTCCAGCAGAAACAAAAATAGTGGTCTTTATACATAATTGGTCTTTCTATACAGGTGGTCGCAAAGGTAGGTTGGACAGTATTTTTTACTTTATCAATACTACTTATCAGGGAGGAGAAAGGGGAACCAGCAAATTCTGACATCGTCTGTCAATCTCAATACACTGGAATCTATGCAGACAGCATTGGTAGCATCACGCTTATTGAAGGTGACAACTCTGTCACTACAAGGTGTTACCCTTGGCTCTTCCGAGAGATATATTGGGCTCACTGAACTCAGACTCACACAAGCTGAAACTGGGTTACTTGCAAAAGGTAACATTGTCATTTTTGACACCTTTTTGAGTAGACTGCCATCTGGCACTGACGTTTAAGTGAGGACTTGGCATTATGTTTTGAAGTCATGTTATGATGATCATGCATTGAATTTGATCAGACTTGAAACCAGTGCTGATACATAGAAGTGCAACACTGTTTCATCATAACAGTTCTATATGAGAGGGAAATCAATAAATGCAACATTTTCAATTCCAATTTTCAATTCCAATTTCAGAAAAGAAACAGAAGAGACATATGTGGGGGTTTAGAGGTGGTCAACTGTTTGTTTTCAGTTTGTGGGATTTTCAAAAAGGTTTGAAATTTGCATGTTTGAAGTTTGAACGTTACCAGCATCCTGCAAATAACTGACGATGCTTCCGAACCCTCACGCGCATATTTGGCGAACTTCTGAAGTCTAAAATATGAATGTTGGACTTTTCCGTTTTTTGAACATGCATGTCCTTTGTGAATAGTTTGTATGCCCTATGAAAACCAATCTTTAACATCTCTGATGTATTGTGCATCCTCTCAATCAATGGCAATTCATATAACATTGTATAAATCATTACCCTTTCAAAGAGTAAATAATGTGATGTTAAAAATGAATTACTCTTCATTGCATGTCAAATTCAATTAATGAATACTGATGATCTTCAAATAGCCTGAAGGTTCGACTGCCTGCGAAAATTTTCCTAGTCAATAACACTAAATCATTCAAGAATAATGAATCAATATTCAAGCAAAAAAATTGAAATGTTCAAAACGCTTGCATATTTTATGGAATTGGATCGATATGTAACCTGAGATTCAGACAACCTGAAGCAATGTACAACCACTATGAGTATTAACCAATAGCGGTACAGTGTCTCCTTTCTTAATTGAATTGAATTGAAGAAAGGTCTTTATTGAAATCTGAATGGCGACCAAAAGTCAAATTGCACAGATATACAAAGGTTGAAAATAGATATCAATGGACATTGAAAAAAAAATCATACATGAATATAAGATTGAATATATTCAAATTCCATACAGATTCAAAACGAATATTAAACTTTGGGATAAAGATATTACTTAATTGGTATGACTTGGAATGGTTGCAAGTTCAAAGCACAAATTTATAGCAAAACAGTTTCCGCTGTCTCCACAAAGAAATCTAAAATCCATCCAAAAGAACTTCAGGGGTCCGTAACACAAAGGTTTGCGATCAATCGCAAATTTTAAACAACCATTCTGATTGGTCCAAGGTCACCTTTTTGAATGAGATGTGCATGAAACAATGGTCTTGATTGGCTGTTACAACTTTGCGATTGATTGCAAATCTTTGTGTTACAGGGCCCAGAAGAGTCAACCCTGACACTGTTGCAGTATCTTTTGATCCAAAATGCTAGGAATTACATATTATTCATGAGCAGAATAAGAAAAATTCACTGAACATTTGGGGTCTAATTCAAATGCAGTACATTGTGTAGTTTTCAAATACAAGCAATTGAATTGCAATCAATTATTAAAGTCTCTAACAGGCCTCGAAATAGGATTTTTGGGGGGCAAGGCCACTTTGGTGAGGGGCACTTTTTCACAGAGGCCAGGTGGCAGAGGGCACCAAGGCCAAACAGAGGGGCACCACGGCCACTTTCTAGGGGGCATATAATAAATTATTTGTTGGTGTGTTTTTTTTTCGAGGGGGGGGGGGGTTAGTACGGTGTAGGCCTACGTTATTTTCATTATTCAACCGGTACAAATTATTTACAAAAGAAACAACAAATTATTCACAATGCACATGTCTGAATGCAACCTTTGAATGATATATCAAAACACAAATCTCAGAAATTTTTGTTGTAGTGTACATTCATGTGCAACCATTTTATTACCTGCCCAACATTTGAAATTGAAAATGATGTAGATCTAATTGTTAGGCCTACAATAAAGTCATGCCATCATTTTTGTAAAATCTTGCATGCAGCAATAAATAATACTGACTAGATACAGCTAATCACTGATAGATTTAGATATATCTCTCAATGTAGTTAATGAGTAAAAAAAAAAAAAAAAAATAGCCTCAGTAATGTCTCGTTGAAGCACAAAGCTTGCATCGCCACACCCCCAGTAATGAAGAAGAGCTGGGCCGCTAGTGCTGGGGATCAGAAGTGTTGCTTTTGCCTGCTATTAGATCTAAATCAGCAGGAACTTTAACAATCGATTGGATGAGGAAAAAGCCAATTTTGATATCACCTGAATCATGGAAAATGGCAATATACTTTGTTAAAACTTATTTCTGCAAGCCACAAATACTTTTGAAGGCCAGAAGCAGATATTCAGGGTTGTGATTTCTGACTTCGAAATCCAGGACCGTATTGCAAACAGCTTGTGCATATTTTGTGTATGAGTGTGTATCAGCTGTGTGTGCGCAGCAGCACACAGCTAGCTAGCTACACCAATGTAAGAAGCAGTGCAATGTTGCCCAGGCCGGCCGGCCGGGCAGGCTAGCTTGTCTCTGACCGGCTGGCTGCATGGGCATGCACAAACACTAGCTCATCGCATCGGATATGATGCTTTGCAAAAACATCATTTTTAGTTTTATGAGATTGGAGAGAGTTTTACTCACCAAGAAAAAGTGTAGATTTTAAAAAAGGGCATATCACATATAAGAAAAAGGCATATTTATGAGAAAAAAGGGCACCTCGGCCAAATGAAAAAGGGCACAATTTTAGTGGCCGTAACTTGAAGCAAAGGGAAGAAGGGCATCACGGCCAGTAATGAGGGCATCGGCGGCTATGGCCGTCGATGGCCGTCGATTATTTCGAGGCCTGCTCTAAATTGGCAGTGTTAAGAAAAAAAATATAAAACCACTATTTCAGTGTGCAAATTGGAAATTTTCTGTTAAATTTTACATTATTTTGCAATTTTCATTCAAATTGGTCAATTTTGTTAACTATTATTTTATTTAAAACGTGGAGGAGTGTGGAGAAAGGAACAAGTGTTGCCAATTTGAGAAAAAAGAGCTGATTAATGTAGCCCTTGAGAAAACTGTACTGCGATGGGTTTTAACAGAAATGTACATTTGATAACAGTTCAGTCAAGTACTAAGACCAGACATGTCTAGTTTTTACTATATCATGTTCTCCTTCCTTATATGGGAAAGAAAAGAAGTCAGGAATTCTGGTAGGCCTATTTAAAAATTAATTCCAACAGAATCCTACAAAATTCACAACAAATATATTGCTGTGTCATACTGGTAAGCATGACACAACATCACCTTGGGCAAATTTCCAATGACATGGGAATTATGAACTTGCATTCAAGTACACAGCTATTTGGCAATTACCACCTTAATACATGTCCATAGTAAACAGACATTCATGATCAAACTTTTAATAACTATATCTTTACAATTTTTTAAAGATGAATAATGAACTACAGTGTATGTCAAATATTTCATCTAGTTTACAGTCCTTTTAAGGATTTTACCCACTCTCAAGGAAGATACTCTCCACTCTCTCTCTTACTCTATCTCACCTCTCCATTTCTCTCTAACCTAACAGTCCCTTTCAGGACTTACCACATGGTGAACCGTAAACCTCATCATGTACTGTGAGGTAGACATAAAGTGCAAACCTGGTCATGACGGAGTGTATTCATGGACCACATGCCCAGACATAGTCAGAACAATACAGGAACTCCAATAAGGATATTACTCATACACATGACTCGACTTGGGGACATTCCCCAAACAACTTCAAAAGGACATGTATGACCTAGTGTATGTGTGTGTGTGTGCGTGTACAGAAATGAAATCTACAGGAATAAGAAGCTACAATCAATATTAGCCCATTCGTGACAGAGGTCCACATTTTGTGGTTTGGCCTAATATCTTTTGATGCAAAGCCCTAAAAATCATACCAAATACATGAGCAGAAAGAGCAAAAAATTCTACACAAACTGTGCCCATTTTGGTTGCGTCAATATTCGTTGTTTGATGCTGAAAATTTTTTAAAGGAAAATAAGCATTAAAATCCTTAAATTGGCAATGTGATAGAAAGTTTAAAATCACCGTTTTCCCCTGCAAATTGGCAACTTTTTGACTTTTCATCATAATTTCTGTCAATTTCTATTCATTTCAGATACATGACGTTTTAAAAGAAAAATGTAGCAATAAAATAAAAATGTTGGTGTTGCCAATTTGAAGAATAAAAGCTGATCAAATTAGGTGTTAAATAATTCCTGTCACGAATGGGTTAGCCTACAAGAATAATATGCTTATAATAATGAAAATAATGAGTATAATAGCTTGTTATAATCATTGCTTGTATTATGAAAGATGTTGGAGAAAATGGTAGGAAAGAGTGACATTGAGCGAAGCATTTAGTAAAAAGAGAAAAAAATAAATAAAAAGGAGAGATAGAAAAAAAACCCAGAAGGAAGAGGACCAAGGGAAAGTCAGGGGAGTGAATATAAGAGGAAGAATACAAGAAAAGTAACCTCTGCAGGTTAGAAATCATAGGAAAATACAGGAAAAAGGAGTATTAGAAGGGATACATGAAGAAAAATAAGAGTGAGAAGACAGAGAAAGGAAAGAAGAAAACAAGGACAGTAAATAGGAAGTGAGTTTTTTTATCTACTTGGGCCAGAAAAGGAAAGAAGTAGTAGAAGGAGAAGGAGGAAGGGAGGAGGATGAGAGTTTGAAGAGGGTGGGGAGAAAAATGACATAGGAGATGAAAACATTAACAGATAATTATAAAGTATCTAAGGTAGGGAGAAAAGTAGCAAGAAGGCAAATTGAAGGAAGGGGAATGAGAGTGGAATATGAGCGGGTAAGAACTGAAAAGCAGAAAAAATACGAGTGGAGGGGATGATGAAGGGAAGAGTAAATAGAGGATAAAGTTGGTGGAAAATAAGAAAAATTCAATTGAACAAGAAGGAGGAGGAAAATGGATTAAAAAGGAGATGAAGGAGGAGAGGAGGAGAGGGGGAGGAGGAGGAGGAGGAAGAGGAAAAGGAGGAAGTAAAGGAAAAGGAAGAGGAGGAGCAGCAGCAGGAGTAGGAGCAGGAAGAGGAGAAGAAGGAGGAGAAGAGGAGAAGAAGGAGAAGAAGAGGAGTAGTTCGGGTCACTTACCCTCTTACTGTAGGCTGTCTTCTTCCTGTTGAGGCCATTTGCTCCAGTTGAGTAGAGAGCAGGTATAAGATCCGAAGGGCAGTCTGCATAGTACTGTACACATGTTATGGGAGATTCATGAAGATCCATAGGATAAGGGTTCTCAAAGCAAGGATACCTGCAATAAAACAACATTAAACATAATATTATAATCACAACAGAATACAAAGGACTGAGGAAGATTCTTTTCCACCGAAAATGTCTCTATGGGCTTATATTCACGATGGTTATGACTGCATGATAAATTCTTATGACTGTTTCCAAGTGTACATTTTGTGCCATCCTAATATGTGATAAAAATGACAACTGCGTGACAGAATAATGATAAATTTTTCATTCTTACACCTACAATGTACATGTCCAATATCTTCTCAAATTGCATATAGTGTCAATCCGATAACTGGTTTGTGATCACTTAATCTATCAAAGTGAGCTTGGTATTCAATGGGTAAAATGGGGGCTTGGAAGAAATTTTGCAAATTCAAAATACAACATTCAAACTAGCTGCAACAATACTGGAAAATGAGAGGCTTAAACATAACCATCGGTATTTTACCAGTTACAGAAAAAAATAAACACTACATCTACATGTGCGACAGAGGGGAGAACATGAGGAAAATGATAAGCTAAGATATAACCATTCCTATTTCAACAGTTACATGTGTGACAGAGGGGAGGACAGGAGAGTGAGTGGGAGAGAGAGAGAGAGAGAGAGAGAGAGAGAGGGAGAGAGAGAGAGAGAGATGTATATATAGAAACCAGGGGAGAACAGAGAGAATTAGACTAAGATACATGGGTTTTTATGCTACATTAATCAGCCCAGACCTGTCCTGATATTCTACACAACACAAGGAGACAACCTGCTTAAAGGTCAGAGTCCACGTACTTACCCTGGTGACAAAAGGTCAACGACCACTAGATCACTCTCCAGCAGGACTACCACAGCATAGGGTTCTTGTGGATCTATGGAGAGAGAGAAAGAAGAGGAGAACAAAATGAATAAAGTTAGACAGAGACAAAGAAGAGAAAGAGAGAAAGTTGGACAGAGAAAGAGCAACACGCAGCAGAGGAGAGAGAGAAAGCGGGAGAGAAATGGATATCAAGATTGTGATCAAGAGAAAGAAGGTTTAACAAGGAGATAGTGAGAGAGAGAAAGACAGGGAGTGACAAAGAGATAGAGACAGAGAGAACGAGAAAGAGACAGAGATATAAAGATAGAGATATAGAAATAGAGAGCAAGAGAGAGAGAGATGGAGAGAAGATGAATGGACATATTTATAGCTCGCTTGACCTTTTTATGGTCACATCTCATTTGGCACAGTGATCGTGCACAGGTCAATACTAACGATATTGATTGCCTAATGTATTTGCATGCTGGCAGAGGAGAGGATCCTCTGAATGACTACTTACGAATGGTACAGCTAAGTTACGAAAAAAGTGACAGTGGAAGTCCAATGTGTTTATTTGCTATATATACTCATGTACTCTTTTTTTTTTTACATGGAATACGTTCGTTTAATATTAAAGTGGTCACATAATCCACACTGCAATTTCTATTGAATTTAAATCATACAGATTTACTCTACTATAGTAGTAGTAATAATAACCGTTTTTTATAAAGCACTGTTTCCTGCTACAGTGTACAATGTATTACAAAGTGCTAACATTTTGATCAATAACACTGCAATAAACATTCCTACAAATTCCTAAATCAAGATCTTTACACACATGACATGTATATATTCATAGATGGAAAATGTAAAATAACCTACAAAACAATGACAATGATATGAAAGTGTTAACTTTGCTGGAGAACAATTTTTAATTACAACTAGTGATCAGCCGGATGTTGCCAATAGAAGTAATCATATTCATATACATGTTCATGTACCTTGCAAAAAACCTACTTTATTGGCATGTGTATAGAAAGACCACATGCCCTTAAAATGTCTAAACAACTGTATCATTAGAACTTTTTTTTTTTGCATGGAAACAATACAAAATAATTACTGTTGTATACTTAATACTCAGCAAGGGAGAGAGAGTGAGAAAGTCTACGAGGGTATATTCTATTTCAGTGTACACAGACGACCTGTCCATAAAGGCCACATTCTCTGTTTCTCTGGAGTCGTCTTTATAGGCAGGTTTCACTATGAACAAATGTTTAATGTATACTTTCTACTCTACCGTGGATTCCTACAGAGAATGAGAAAGTGGGGATGGGATATTCCATTTCATTAAACAAATAGCAAAAAGGCATGAGTGTGATGTTACGAGATTTCACCGAATGCGAAATCTCGCAACAATACACAAATTAGAATATTTGCTATTTGTATTGTACAATGCTTCAGAAGTTTGTTGAGAAAGTGATGAGAATGAGGAAAAAGAATAAAATTTTGGTTTACAAAATCAAGGTTTAAAAACAGGGAAAGAAGTTCAGACTGCTGCTTGGCTGTTTGTAGCTTGTATCTTGTGATACAAGTGCGCGCATGATGTGCTTTGCCTCAGCTAAACAAATGAATATGTGTATACTGACCAAGCTAATTGTGACGTCACAAAGAAACAAACAAGTAATCTTACTGTGACGTCACACTAGGCATGAGCAAAGGTACATTTTGGATGGTACTTATGCAATGGCATGAATAATGTACATTCAGCTCCCACAGACTTGTGTACAACAAGCTTAGTAGGCATTGTACAATATACGATGATCATCTGTCTATATACAAAGGCCAGAAATGCTGTTTCTCTTTAGTGGTCTTTATACACAGGTTTCACTGTAATGAAATGTTGGATGTGCACTTACTACTCGGCCATGGATTCTCACAAAGAGTGAGGAAGTCTACGACAGGATGTTCCATTTCAGTATACAAAGACAACCTGTCCATAAAGGCCACATTCTCTGTTTCTCTTCAGTGATCTTTGTACACAGGTTTCACTATTAACGAATGTTTAATGTATACTTTCTACTTGTGGATACCTACATAGAGTGAGAAAGTCTGCGATGGGATATTTTTTTTCAGTATACAAAGACCACCTGTCCATAAAGGCCACATTCTCTGTTTCTTGCATGGTCTTTATACGCAGGTTTCGCTGTGATGAAATGCTGGATGTATACTTACTACTCGGCCATGGATTCTCACAAAGAGTGACTAAGTCTACGACAGGATGTTCGATTTCAGTATACAAAGACAACCTGTCCATAAAGGCCACATTCTCTGTTTCTCTTCAGTGATCTTTGTACGCAGGTTTCACTATTAACAAATGTTTAATGTATACTTTCTACTCGTGGATACCTACAGAGAGTGAGAAAGTGTGCGATGGGATATTTTTTTTCAGTATACAAAGACAACCTGTCCATAAAGGCCACATTCTCTGTTTCTTGCATGGTCTTTATACGCAGGTTTCGCTGTGATGAAATGCTGGATGTATACTTACTACTTGGCCATGGATTCTCACAAAGAGTGAGGAAGTCTACGACAGGATGTTCCATTTCCAGTACGGTGGTAGTCTTGCCTTGCATAATGGTGATGCTGGGAGTTTGGGTGGCTTTCTCGTACGTTAGTCCACCCGAGAAGAGAATGTAGGGGTCCCTGAGATAGTGATAGAACCAAGGAAATTGGAACCAAGGATTAGTGAAAATATGGCAACCCTATTATATAAAATAGTAAAGGTCCCTACAATGATGTTAAAGACACTGCACATTATAAGACCTCAAATGCACCCTGTTTTTGGAAGAAATTGCATTTTGCATTACCCCTCAAAATTCAATGAACATAATCATTGTGATTGAGGCTCTCAATAATGATGGGAATACTAATATAACATTCTTGTTTCATGTAACCCTTCCAGTTTATTGGCTAAATATTCAGCTTTGAATTTCAGACAGTCACAGATCGAGCTGTCACGATGTTACTATTAAAGATTAGGTGCTAATTTTGCTTTCCTTTCACAATACAGAAGCTTCCATATTTGTAATATGTTTATTCCATCTTTCATAGGATTATTCAAAACTTTGATCATTAATATGTCACATGACTGATTATTCATGACGAATGATGTAGCAGATTCTTCTGACAACGCATAGCAGTCAGATCTTGTAGTGTGCTGTGGACTGTAAATATTGCCCACCCAAGAACAGAATATTGGGATCCCTAAAGTGGTATAAGAACTGAAAAAAAAGAATAAACGGTTTCTAAACCAACATCCATCTGAATATGTAATAGCGAATACCCAGAAATGATTTAACCCATAGAGGTACAGCGTCTCCATTAGGAGACACTTTTGCAGTATCTGTTGGTACAGAATGCTGGGCAGTACACATCATACATGAGCAGAAAGAGAAAAATTCACTGAAAAATTTGAGTCCATTCCCAACGCCATATGGTGTGGCGTTCTCGAATTAGAGCGGTTTAATTGTAACTAATCATTAAACTCTTTAAATTGGCAATGCAGTGAATAAAATACAATCACTCTTTCTGTGTTCAATTGGGGAATTTCTGATTAAATTTTACAATTATAATTCATTTCGGTTCATGTTATATCCATATTTATTTTTTTTCAAACTATGTAAAGAGTGGAAAAATGAAATAATTGTTGCCAATTTGAAGATTGAAGACGATTAATTTAGACCTCAAGAAAGCTCTGCACTGCTATGGGTTAAGCACCAATGATTCTACATAGCACTACCTACCCAGAAATAGAATGTAGGGATTCCAGGAACAGTTTTTATGAACATACATGTACCATAGAAATAAAACCCTGTTAATGTTGTTCTTCTCTGGAAGAGAGCACAATTGTCCCTTGAATGATTAAGAATCACAGAAATATCAACAATTTTAGAGGGAGTTGTGGGGTTGCTGTGGTTAGGTAGTTAGAATGTTCAAAAGCAGACATGAAGGTCACAGATTCAAGCCCCAAGTAAGGCACTTGAAACTTTAAACCCAGAATTAAATGGATGGATTAGGAGAAATGAAACCATGATGTCATTAAAATACATTTGCCAGATAGGTCTTGATTCTGGAATCTCACATAGTACATGACATATATTAGATTCTCAGCCAAAAATACCTGTAATAATGTCCCAAGTGTAAGTTTAAGACTATCATATAATTACCCCAAGCAATGTGCATATGAGTCCTAAACAAGCTGGAATACATCTGCATATACCAGCAGATATGAATTTTTCAATATATCAATTTTAACAACCATCCTCCAATTATGAGTAAAATCATGGGTGACAATGACTGCATTTTATATAAACCACATGGATTAGGCTTATTCCAATAGAATACAGAAATTTATATTTACATAAATTTATATAACTTGGATTGGGAAAATGAATATGGACTAAAACAGCTCATTTTACTTCAAACAGCAGTTGGTTCTAATATATCAGTACACACATCCTTAAAATTTAACTGTAGACTCTTCCTCCAGATGTTCCTTGGTTAACTCATAACAGTACGGTGTTCCTTTTAGTGACATTTTCGCTGTATATTTTGATCCAGAATGCTAGGAATTACCCATCATACACGAGCAGAAATAGAAAAATTCATTGACATGTTTTAGTCCATTTCCAATGCAGTATGTCGTGCCATTCTGGAATAAGTGCAATTTTATTGTAACAAATCATAAAACTCTGTATATTATCATTATCATTATCATTATTATCATTTGTTTAGTGTCACCTGTGCCTGGGAGGCAAACTCTGTAAATTGGCAACTCAGTGTAAAAATATATAACTACTATGTGTGAGCCCAAATTGTCAATTTCTCTGCTAAATATTGCAAATTTTCATACTTAATGTTTTGTGTTATGTGTATTTTATTTCTCAAGACCAGGTAGGCGTGGAAAACAAAAATAAATGCTGCCAATTTGAGGAGAGAAAGCTGATCAATTTAGCTCTTGAGAAAACTCTTTACAGTTATGCATTAACAGTTGAGGTTTGCATGGTGGTATGAGATACATTTGCTAGAAGAGTACTTTTCAGGACTGTCCTCACACACTGTGAAACCTTTAGACCAAACAAATGTTATTCCTACTCTTCCTCCAAGAGAGTTAGGTCCTGATGCAATGTAGTTACATAAAAGCTTGACATGAAATTGAATCCAGTACATATCATAAAATAAAGTGAATAGAAATAAAAATGAGTTAAGGTTTTTAACATAATCTCCAAGGATGGTACTAACCTATTTTTACAGTTTTCTATACCATGAATTAAAGAAATGAAATGAATTTGCATTAGTACTGAGAATAATAACGTAAAAACTTGCATCGATTTGTAATTCTTGTTCCAATTCCTATCAGTTTCTCTTGACCAATTCCATGATAAATTATACCTCATAACGACATCGTTATACACGTAGATGTTATACAGGTAGCACAAGTCAGTGAAACATTATGAGTTATCTACATGTATTAAAACATGGTGAGGCATTACATAACATTCAAATGTAATGAATTATGAGTTACAAGTAGCATGATGAAAAAAACAAACAAACATCTGAATGCTGATGTCACAGGGCTGGGGGCTTCATTAAGGTGCGTTTAGATATGATGCGACTTCGTGCAGCCACAATGTGTCGGCACATTTTTTGTATTCAGATAGATGCGACTTTGTGCCGCTACTTATGCTAATGAACGCGCATTAACGTGTCAACTCTCAAATAAGAGAGAATTTTGTCAAAACTTGCACAAACAATTTCATGACAACAATTTTTGTGTTAACTTTTTAGGAATTTGACTGGTGCGCATTTTTTGGCAGCCAGGCAGCAAACCAAATTGTGTCCTGCCTCGGCAACATCTGTTTGTCGCCCCATACCTCATAGACCTGTACACAAAAAATGTGGCAGAACAATTTGGCGGCACAAAGTAGCATCATATGTGAACGCACCTTTACAGTACAGGCAGAGAAATGAAGTTGAAATGGATGACAATTGAAGGTGAAAGAATAAAAGACAGTAAGGAAACTCACGATGACTGGAACAGACCAAAACTACACACAATAGGAAAAAAGGAAAACAACGATGGAAATATAAGAAGAATTTCTCAGGAAATTGCAAACTGCCCTGGAAAAGCTCAAGATTGTTCACGGTGAAAATAATGGCAAAGCATGTATTAAAGACATTGGTTAACATTGTTATGATTTTAAAAAATCTTGTTTTGTTACTTGAAAATGGGATAAACATAAGGGCTATAGTGTAAAAATACCAGTCTGAAAGTTTCAAAGTATAATATCCACAGGAAATATTTTGAGATATCAAAAATGTGAACCAATGTATGAAAAATACACGAGGGTCGGTTGCACAGAATAGATAGAAGGAGTGCGCATGCGCGTATGACTCACCTTACCGTACTGTGTGTATTGGCGTATCACGCGGCGGGAGGCACATAACGGTATTTTCAAATTCAAGCAAAGTGGTCCTCTTAGTGATTGTCTTGTGAGACGAAGGATAATAAAATCGCCATTTGCGTCTAACTTACACTTTTTCATTCCAAATTATGGTTAGTTTCAGGGTTTTTGAGTACAAATACAAGTACTCATACACATGTTTCATCTTACTTTGAGAATTTTTTTAATCAGCTACTCACAAAGTTAGCCAATGCCTTTAACAACTCTTTTGACAGTGCCTGAAATATTTTAAAAAAATAAACTCCATGTAGAATGAAATGTAAGCCTACTTTTTTTTCCATGACAAAGTATGTATTTAACTGCAAACATTTTGAATATGCAGCATATGTATGATATCATGTTTCCAACTACTGTAAAAGCAGAAATATTCGCGGCACATTAATTTTCGCAGATTTCGCGCTATTGTCGGCGGGCGCGAATTCTAGAACACGCGAAAATATGAGCATGATTTTTTAGTGCTTAAATGTTTTGAACGCATGCTCTGGACAGCTGATTTTTAGAGAGTGTGTGTGTACGGTACTAGTAGTTGTGTCTGTGGTATGCATCTGAATGGACCCTGCGTGTGTGTGAAGCAATAAATGGAGCAGCACTGCTGTGTACAGTTGTGTACCCAAAGTGACCATTTTAGAGCTAAAGTTATAGCTAGGGCAGAAAAATATTTGTCATGCATTGAAATATGAAATCAAATCTTGCAGTTGCGCTTTAGTTTTGCAAGTGAACAATTCTGCAGCGCGAATTCAAGAACCCACGAATATGCTTTGGGGTCGCTCAGCGCGAAAAATTAATCACGCGAAAATAATAGCGTTTACAGTACACCTTTACTGAGCTTGCAGAACACCCAGTCTACAGCTAAACTTGCCCAAAGAAGTGATTTTAAAAGTAATTAATATCATCTTTCTATAGGACAATGATTTGTAATTGTTGTAGTCACCTAATATTTTACTTAATTTGGTGCTTACTGATCAATAAGTAATGAAAATATAAATCTTTTACTTCAAATTATTATAAAGTATTTACTTTGTTCGTTTACATACCTTATCATGCAGGTTTACATATTTAACAAAGGATATTGATAGAGATGATCATCAGAGGCCTAAGTGCATGTCTCCCTAGCACACAGAATTCATATGAAGGTATGTATTTCGTATATGAGTAATTGAAAAAAGACAAGAATGTTCATGTGATGAACAATGCATACAGGGTATTTGAGGTTTTGAGAAGGGAATGCGCACATTGGAAAATACTGAACATAGATGTTTTATCAAGACAAAGAAGCAGTGATGTAGCCGAGACCAATTCATGTCTCAAATTTTAGGTGACGTGGTCTTGGTCTTGACCCCTGAGGCCTCATATGAAATGAAAATTTAGTGTTCTTTCTGATCTTGGGATCCTGGTCCCGGTTTCATTAAACTTGTTATCAGCAACAACTGCCACAGTTCTATGACAAATTTGCTCTCAGCCCATCAGATGCAAGGATTTCAGTAGCTTATAACAGGTATTGCAACTTGTTATTGATAACAAGTTTTATGAAACAGGGCCCTGGTCTCAACAACAACACAGCAAAGAAGTGGAAGGGAAAGAAGAGAATAAAAGCAGAACATGGAGAGTAGGATTCGTCCAACTTACCCGCTTTTGACGGATGCCCATTCTACCTTGGGCACAGGAGCACATGGCTCTGGCTTTAATCCTTTGGCAGGTACTTTGGCTACAGCAGAAGAAAAGAAAAAAAATCTATTACAAAACACTGAAAACAGATTTTAAAAAACTCTTTTATACTCTTTGTGATAAACCATCTAATGACAGTAAACTCAAATCAGATGATATGATAGATAATAATAATAATTATGGTAATATTCATACTGTGCACAAACATGTTTCCATCATCAGTGCTCAAGGCACCACCAAATAATATTAGTTAAATACTGTCTGTACATCAAGAAATCAGCTTGAGTACATGGAAATTGATATAAGGAAAAACAAAGACGATGCTGAATCAGCGGAATGTAAAAGTTGGAACAAATGGTAAAGAGGTTAGTTGAAGGCACTGAGCATTAGGAGCTTCTTGAGTATAGTGCCAATCACAAATCTGTGAAATATAAAAGATCACAGATCTGTTTAAAGACAAACTGGAGCTCTGGTCATGCAATTACAATGTGAAAGAAACTGTTCCAAAGCAATTCCAAAAATGTTGATGAACTAGGAAATAAAACTTGATGCATTCATTTCCTGAGGTTTTGTAACCCTCAAAATGATAGCAAGTCAACTCAATCTTGTTGAAATGCACGTGAACTGCATACAGAAATGGGTACATGGGACTACACACAAATGCTCGGGCTTAACACGAGCTATTTATTGTTATATTTCAAATAATAATAATAATTAGAGAAAAATCTATATAGTATTGTTACTATACCAATATACTCTATCGCACAATGATGTAACAGAGGGCATCTGAAGAGTAATCCTTTTAGGGGACATTTCTACTTTGATATTCTTCCAAACTGACAAGAGAAGAATGAGAAAGCTCACGAATTATCTTTCAAGCTTTGAACTCAAGCTTCTCTTCAAATGCGCATATCAAGGTCCTTCCTGCACACGGCTAACAATACATATTTTTGCCTCTACATTTTTCACATTTACACGTAAAATGTTTTTATTTTCCTTCAACTGTTTTTTTAAGGCGATCATGTCTGAAGAAGTCTAAAATCATGTTTTACAGGTAATCTTCAGTTCTGAAAATAGCAATGCATTTTAAGGAAAACTGGGTTGATGTAAACAGAGTTCTAAACTGTTTACATTGCATTAATTGGGTTGTTTAGTAAACAAGATCTAGTTGGCAATCACATTCACTGAAGGAGCACAGCTTTTCGGTCAATTGTATGTTGATGACTCGGTATGATGCACATGAATTGTGACTACTAGTCACATGCAGCTTTCCCTATCTTTCCCGTTACTAAAGCTATTATACAGTTTCTACCTAAATTTGTAGGCAAATACATTTGGAGGCTTGAATGTACAGAGTAACTCTAGTTTGAATCTGTGGGAAATTATTTCCTGTAATATAACTGTAACTGGTAAGCCATGACCATATAGAGTATGTCCAGTCACTAAGGGGAACTATAGTATCACTTGGGGAGCAATGGTTTTTAATCAGTATACCAAATGTGACAGAGCAATGCTGTAGGAACGTGGGAGGAGTTATATCATCTTCGTCTTACATTGCCTTCTATAAATTCTCATTCTCTTCAAATCTTCAAATCTCACACTAGACACCTGTGCTTATATACAACTAATCTAACTCTCCCAGTTGGTTTGAAACAGTTTTTTTCACGTTATGATCGCATGACCAGAACTCCAATTTATATTTAACTATGCCACTCAGTGAGGTGTTGTGGATCAGTGGATAAGTCTCTGGACTTTGAACCACAGGGTCCGGGGTTCAAATCCCACCGCTGCACTCGCGTCCTTTATCTACATCTGTCATATCTACATTTGTCACTCTCCACCCAGGTGTGGTAAATGGGTACCCGGTAGGAAGAAATTCCTTGAATGCTCGAGCGCCTGATCAGGGTAACCGTGCTCAAGCCGGGGTAATGATATGCAGCGCTTAGAAACATTTGTATTAAGCGCTATATAAATGTTGCATATTATTATTATTATTATTAAAACCAGCCCTGCAAACTTACCGTGAGGAGAGATGATATTGGCGGGTTTGTTGCAGTTCTTGACGTTCCATATCGTCAGCGTGCCATCCATGTGACTGCAGACGAATTGCTTTCCCTCGTAGTGCCATGCGATGCTCCGGACGGGCTGGCTGCAGTTATACCGGTACTCCGCCGTTCTCGTCTTCAGGTCCCATAACACCACTGCACCCGTCTCAAAACCTATTAGTAACTGAATAATCAAAGAGAACAAAACAAATTGGCAGTGAAAAATTAGGACAGATTCTGGATAAAAGCAAGGGTCATTCTATCATCATACATGTAGAAAAGAATCTGGGCTTCGTTTCATACAACTTGTTATCAGTAACAACTGCCACATTTCTATGAACAAATATGCTCTCAGCCAATCAGATTCAAGGATTTCATAGTTTATAACAGTTATTGTAACTTATTATTGATAACAAGTTTTATGAAACAGAGCCCTGGTCCTTTCTCACTTTGGTCATGCACCCAAATGGTCCTACATAATTATACATTCAACTGGTCTTACAATATATCTAATTAGTTTTATATCTAAATGGTTCCATCCAATCCAGTACAATCCAATCCTAGAATTTACAGAGTGCCAATATCTAATAGCTACATATAGTTGCCCAGTATCTAGTTGCCTAATATCTAGTTGCCCAATATCTAATAGCTAATATCTAGTTGCCCAATGTCTAGTTGCCAATATCTACATGTAGTTGCATAATATCTAGTTGCCCGATATCTAGTTGCTAATATCTAGTTGCCCAATTGGATCTAAATCCAAATTATTATTTCACTTTCTTCACAACCTTCACTTGGATATATTATAGAGGAGTTTGATCTTTATCAAAATTAACCCATTCGTGACAGAGGTCCACATTTTGTGGTTTGCTCTAATAACTTTTGATGCAAAGCCCTAAAAATCATACCAAATACATGAGCAGAAAGAGCAAACAATTCTACACAAACACTGCCCATTTTGGCTGCGTTAATATTCGTTGTTTGATGCTGAAATTTTTTAAAAGGAAAATAAGCATTAAAATCTTTAAATTGGCAATGCGACAGAAAGTTTAGAATCACTGTTTTCCCCTGCAAATTGGCAACTTTTTGACTTCTAATCATAATTTCTGTCAATTTATATTCATTTCAAATACATGACGTTTTATAAGAAAAATGTAGCAATAAAATAAAAATGTTCGTGTTGCCAATTTGAAGAATATAAGCTGATCAAATTAGGCTTTAAATAATTCCTGTCACGAATGGGTTAACAATTTGGGTTTCTTACCTTATTACCATCTACTGGGTTATCACTAAGATGTACAACAGGACCTGGATGTGTTTTTCTTGATCTGGAAAAAAAAAGGACATGATTAAAAATAAAAGCCCTTGCTAAAATCCCTACTTTTCTAATCCATTCCAGATAGTTGCCCATATTTCTGTAGCTTGGCCAAATAACCCTTAGTGAACAGCCCTAAAATATACAAAATAAAAAAAATAACAGTGATTTTTTTTTCTTCATAGGATTCCTCTTTTCAAGAGTGTCACCTTAGGCTGTTTAACATCATGGATAACAAAAAGAAAGTATGAGTACAATCTTGGCATGTGCATCATGTTGAACAGTTCAAAATTATTGTTTTTCTATACAACCTGGTGATTTATTCAAATTTTCAGCATTGCATCTGCATCTGTCTATGTATTATTCCTTTTAGAATATTACTTTTCATCAAAAACTCAAAAAGACAAAAAAAAAAAAAAAAAAAAAAATCTGCAATGCCAATTTGGATAAGAAAAGCTGATCAATCCGGCCAGTTACAAAACTCCCGTCCTACATGAGTTATGTACATTACTCCTTACACAACACTGATGCTCCATTAGAAATGCATTCATATCCCTTATGCATAGTGTTGATACATGATATCAATGATAACATGCCAGCATATGTATTTGCCTCCAGTAGTCTGTCTCGTCCTGTTAGCGGTAATGGAGGTTGACATTTCGAGTGCCCTACATTTGAAAGAACTTTGCTGTAATTTCATTTCGATCACATCTGCGAGGAATCACAAACACTAAGGACTGTGTTTTTGTTTTAATTCACTCAACTCGACCTATCTGTACTCAAACAATTACTACATCCAGCCAGCTACATGTAAGTTAATTCCTTGATTGATTGATAAGTAAACCATATTAAATCAATAGATTTTTTTGAAATACTTAAAATGCTTAAATTCTCTATTAAGGAAACTGCCATCTTAATATATGGATGGCAGATCTATTTTCAGTATCTTATGATTCTTGGGGCCAATTTTTCTTTCAAAATGACATAGCCACTATAGTATGATTTAAAATCTACACCTGATTGCATTGTTCACTTGAAACTGATGCTTGGGAAAGAATATGCTTATAGTTGTTATCATACTTACAATTCAATTGCTTTGTTCCAATTGATAACATAACCCGAAAGCACAAACGATTCTATGTTGACGACATGGACATTCCCCCTCTCTGTTCCAATGTACAACCATTTGCTTTGGAAAGGAAGATCGCAGTATGTTATCCTGTCAAAAAAACAAGAAGAGAAAGAGATTATTCTCCACTGACCATGACATCATCTCTCTGTC
The DNA here is from genome assembly GCA_029962745.1 of Echinometra lucunter. Taxonomy (NCBI): domain Eukaryota; kingdom Metazoa; phylum Echinodermata; class Echinoidea; order Camarodonta; family Echinometridae; genus Echinometra; species Echinometra lucunter. Next base: position 6,151,774 of record CM057160.1, read on the forward strand.
AAAATATGTAAGACAAGGGCACAAATGCTGGTTTGAAAACATTAATGACATCCTGAATTTCAGAGCTACTTCACAATTTCCACTGATGTCAGCACACTAAAAGAATAAGCTTAACAGAGGATAAATGAATATGCAGTGTCATCTAGTTTACTGAATACCTTATGCATTCTTGTAACATTATTTCTACTCAGGCTCCACAATAATACACTCCATAACATATTGAGCATTCAAAACAGGCAAGGAGCTATAAATAATAGTTGTCATTTAATATTATGTTGAGGTGGCAGCAGTGGGACATGAACACACACGATATATGACTTGTGACTCAAACAAGAGCCTTAGAGCCATATCTACATCTATACAAGTTTTT
>CM057160.1:6152643-6165143 GCA_029962745.1 Echinometra lucunter
TACTGTAGGCTGTCTTCTTCCTGTTGAGGCCATTTGCTCCAGTTGAGTAGAGAGCAGGTATAAGATCCGAAGGGCAGTCTGCATAGTACTGTACACATGTTATGGGAGATTCATGAAGATCCATAGGATAAGGGTTCTCAAAGCAAGGATACCTGCAATAAAACAACATTAAACATAATATTATAATCACAACAGAATATAATGGACTGAGGAAGATTCTTTTCCACCTAAAATGTCTCTATGGGCTTATATTCACGATGGTTATGACTGCATGATAAATTCTTATGACTGTTTCCATGTGTACACATAACATCTTTTGTGCCATCCTAATATCTGACAGGCAGTCTGCATTGCATAGTACTGTATGCATCTTGTAGGAGATTTATGAAGACCATTGGGTAAGGGTTCTCAAAGTAAGGATACCTACATATACAATAAAAATAACAGAAATCACACTTAATTAAGTGACTTTCGTGATAAAAATGACAACTGCATGACAGAATAATGATAAATTTTTCATTCTTACACCTACAATTTACATGTCCAATATCTTCTCAACTTGCATACAGTGTCAATCCGATAACATACTTTGTGATCACTTAATCCATCAAAGTGCGCTTAGTATTTAATGGGTAAATGGGGGCTTGGAAGAAATTTTGCAAATTCAAAATACAACATACAAACTAGCTGCAACAATACTGGAAAATGAGAGGCTAAAACATAACCATCGTTATTTTACCAGTTACAGAAAAAATAAACACTACATCTACATGTGCGACAGAGGGGAGAACAGAGGGGAGGACAGGAGAGTGAGGGGGGGGGGAGAGAAAGAGAGAGAGAGAGAGAGAGAGAGAGAGAGAGAGAGAGAGAGAGAGAGAGAGAGGGATGTATATATAGAAACCAGGAGAGAAGAGAGAGAATTAGACTAAGATACATGGGACTTTATGCTACATTAATCACCCCAGACCTGTCCTGATATTCTACACAACACAAGGAGACAACCTGCTTAAAGGTCAGTGTCCACGTACTTACCCTGGTGACAAAAGGTCAACGACCACTAGATCACTCTCCAGCAGGACTACCACAGCATAGGGTTCTTGTGGATCTATGGAGAGAGAGAGAGAGAAAGAAGAGAACAAAATGAATAAAGTTAGACAGAGACAAAGAAGAGAAAGAGAGAAAGTTGGACAGAGAAAGAGCAACACGCAGCAGAGGAGAGAGAGAAAGCGGGAGAGAAATGGAGATCAAGATTGTGATCAAGAGAGAAAGAAGGTTTAACAAGGAGAGAGTGAGAGAGAGAAAGACAGGGAGTGACAAAGAGATAGAGACAGAGAGAACGAGAAAGAGATAGAGATATAAAGATAGAGATACAGAAATAGAGAGCAAGAGAGAGAGAGAGAGAGAGAGAGAAGATGAATGGACATATTTATAGCTCGCTTGACCTTTTTATGGTCACATCTCATTTGGCACAGTGATCGTGCACAGGTCAATACTAACGATATTGATTGCCTAATGTATTTGCATGCTGGCAGAGGAGAGGATCCTCTGAATGACTACTTACTAATGGTACAGCTAACTTACGAAAAAAGTGACAGTGGAAGTCCAATGTGTTTATTTGCTATACTCATGTACTTTTTTTTTTTAACATGGAATACGTTCGTTTAAAAGTGGTCACATAATCCACACTGCAATTTCTATTGCATTTAAATCATACAGATTTACTCTACTATAGTAGTAGTAATTACAACCATTCTTATAAAGCACTGTTTCCTGCTACAGTGTACAGTGTATTGCAAAGTGCTAACATTTTGATCAATAACACTGCAATAAACATTCCTACAAATTCCTAAATCAAGATCTTTACGCACATGACATGTATATATTCATAGATGGAAAATGTAAAATAACCTACAAAAACAATGACAATGATATGAAAGTGTTAACTTTGCTGAAGAACATTTTTAATTACGACTAGTGATCAGCCGGATGTTGCCAACAGAAGTAATCATATTCATATACATGTACATGAACCTTGCAAAAAACCTACTTTAGTGACATGTGTATAGAAAGACCACATGCCCTTAAAAATGTCTAAACAACTGTATCACTAGAACCTTTTTTTTTGCATTGAAACAATACGAAATAATTACTGTTGTAAACTTAATACTCAGCAAGGGAGAGAGAGTGAGAAAGTCTACGAGGGCTTATTCTATTTCAGTGTACACAGACAACCTGTCCATAAAGGCCACATTCTCTGTTTCTCTGGATTCGTCTTTACATAGGTTTCACTATGAACAAATGTTTAATGTATACTTTCTACTCTACCGTGGATTCCTATAGAGAATGAGAAAGTGCGGATGGGATATTCCATTTCATTATACAAATAGCAAAAAGGCATGAGTGTGATGTTACGAGATTTCACCGAATGCGAAATCTCCCAACAATACACAAATTAGAATATTCGCTATTTGTATTGTACAACGCTTCAGAAGTTTGTTGAGAAAGTGATGAGACTGAGGAAAAAGAATAAAATTTTGGTTTACAAAATCAAGGTTTTAAAACAGGGAAAAAAGTTCAGACTGCTGCTTGGCTCTTTGTAGCTCGTATCTTGTGACAGTTAAGTGCGCGCATGACGCGCTTTGCCTCAGCTCAACAAATGAATATGTGTATACTGACCAAGCTAATTGTGACATCACAAAGAAACAAAACAAGTAATCTTACTGTGACATCACACTAGGCATGAGCAAAGGTACATTTTGGATGGTACTTATGCAATGGCATGAATAATGTACATTCAGCTCCCACAGACTTGTGTACAACAAGCTTAGTAGGCATTGTACATTATATAACACCTTAATAGATCCCTGTCATTTGATTGGTTGTTTGATATTGATCATTTGTCCCATTGCACTATGACGTCATCAATCGTGCAATTGTGGCTCCATTTACCGTGCAATTTTGGATCCATACGATTTGCTCCATTGCACAAACGCCGAGAGCCCGGCACACTACGTACGTAAAACGCTTGTGTTTGCAGTGAACAGCGCGCTAGTGTATAGCGCTATTGATTTATTGCGATTTGATCTATTTTTAGGTGTCATATAAAACAAATAACGAATGTATTTTCATTCGTGCGATGGACAGAATATTTCATTTGGTGAAAGATGAAATTTTTGATCCATTCAACTCGACTGTGCCTCGTTGAATGGATCATTTCATCTTTCACCTCATGAAATATTCTGTCCATTGCACTCATAAACATTCATTATTTGTATAATATACAATGACCATCTGTCTATATACAAAGGCCAGAAATGCTGTTTCTCTTTAATGGTCTTTATACACAGGTTTCACTGTAATGAAATGTTGGATTTGTACTTACTACTCGGCCATGGATTCTCACAAAGAGTGAGGAAGTCTACAACAGGATGTTCGATTTCAGTATACAAAGACAACCTGTCCATAAAGGCCACTTTCTCTGTTTCTCTTGAGTGATCTTTGTACGCAGGTTTCACTATTAACGAATGTTTAATGTATACTTTCTACTTGTGGATACCTACACAGAGTGAGAAAGTCTGCGATGGGATATTTTTTTTTCAGTCCACAACGACAACCTGTCCATAAAGGCCACATTCTCTGTTTCTTGCATGGTCTTTATACGCAGGTTTCGCTGTGATGAAATGCTGGATGTATACTTACTACTTGGCCATGGATTCTCACAAAGAGTGAGGAAGTCTACGACAGGATGTTCCATTTCCAGTACGGTGGTAGTCTTGCCTTGCATAATGGTGATGCTGGGAGTTTGGGTGGCTTTCTCGTACGTTAGTCCACCCGAGAAGAGAATGTAGGGGTCCCTGAGATGGTAATAGAACCAAGGAAATTGGAACCAAGGATTAGTGAAAATATGGCAACCCTATTATATAAAATAGTAAAGGTCCCTATAATGATGTTAAAGCCACTGCACATTATAAGACCTAAAATGCACTCTGATTTTGGAAGAAATTGCATTTTGCATTACACCTCAAAATTCAATGAACATAATCATTGTGACTGAGGCTCTCAATAATGATGGGAATACTAATATAACATTCTTGTTTCATGTAACCCTTCCAGTTTATTGGCTAAATATTCAGCTTTGAATTTCAGACAGTCACAGATTGAACTGCCACGATGTTACTATTAAAGATGCTAATTTTGCTTTCCTTTCACAACACAGAAGCTTCCATATTTGTAATATGTTTATTTCATCTTTCATAGGATTATTCAAAACTTTGATCATTAATATGTCACATGATTGATTATTCATAACGAATGATGTAACAGATTCTTCTGACAACGCATAGCAGTCAGATGTTGTAGTGTGCTGTGGACTGTAAATATTGCCCACCCAAGAATAGAATATTGGGATCCCTAAAGTGGTATAAGAACTGAAAAAAAAAGAATAAACGGTTTCTAAACCAACATCCATCTGAATATGTAATAGCGAATACCCAGAAATGATTTAAGCACCGATGATTCTACATAGCACTACCTACTCAGAAATAGAATGCAGGGATTCCAGGAACAGTTTTTATGAACATACATGTACCATAGAAATAAAACCGTGTTAATGTTGTTCTTCTCTGGAAGAGAGTACAATTGTCCCTTGAATGATTAAGAATCACAGAAATATCAACAATTTTAGAGGGAGTTGTGGGGGTGCTGTGGTTAGGTAGTTAGAATGTTGAAAAGCAGACATGAAGGTCACAGATTCAAGCCCCAAGTAAGGCACTTGAAACTTTAAACCCAGAATTAAATGGATGGATTAGGAGAAATAAAACCATGATGTCATTAAAATACATTTGCCAGATAGGTCTTGATTCTGGAATCTCACATAGTACATGACATATATTAGATTCTCAGCCAAAAATACCCGTAATGATGTCCTAAGTGTATTATTTAAGACTATCATATAATTACCCCAAGCAATGTGCATATGACTCCTAAACAAGCTGGAATACATCTGCATATACCAGCAGATATGAATTTTTCAATATATCAATTTTAACAACCATCCTCCAATTATGAGTAAAATCATGGGTGACAATGACTGCATTTTATATAAACCACATGGATTAGGCTTATTCCATTAGAATACAGAAATTTATATTTACATAAATTTATATAACTTGGATTGGGAAAATGAATATGGACTAAAATAGCTCATTTTACTTCAAACAGCAGTTGGTTCTAATATATCAGTACACACATCCTTAAAATTTAACTGTAGACTCTTCCTCCAGATGTTCCTTGGTTAACTCATAACAGTACAGTGTTCCTTTTAGTGACATTTTCACTGTATATTTTGATCCAGAATGCTAGGAATTACCCATCATACACGAGCAGAAATAGAAAAATTTATTGACATGTTTTAGTCCATTTCCAATGCAGTATGTTGTGCCATTCTGGAATAAGCGCAATTTAATTGTAAAAAATCATAAAACTCTGTATATTATCATTATCATTATCATTATTATCATTTGTTTAGTGTCACCTGTGCCTGGGAGGCAAACTCTGTAAATTGGCAACTCAGTGTAAAAATATATAACTACTATGTGTGAGCCCAAATTCTCAATTTCTCTGCTAAATATTGCAAATTTTCATACTTAATGTTTTGGGCTATCTGTATTTTTATTTCTCAAAACCAGGTAGATGTGAAAAACAAAAATAAATGTTGCCAATTTGAGGAGAGAAAGCTGATCAATTTAGCTCTTGAGAAAACTCTTTACAGTTATGCATTAACAGTTGAGGTTTGCATGGTGGTATGAGATACATTTGCTAGAAGAGTACTTTTCAGGACTGCCCTCACACACTGTGAAACCTTTAGACCAAACAAATGTTATTCCTACTCTTCCTCCAAGAGAGTTAGGCCCTGATGCAATGTAGTTACACAAAAGCTTAGCATGAAATCGAATCCAGTACATATCATAAAATAAAGTGAATAGAAATAAAAACGAGTTAAGGTTTTTAACATAATCTCCAAGGATGGTACTAACCTATTTTTACAGTTTTCTATACCATGAATTAAAGAAATGAAATGATTCTGCATTAGTACTGAGAATAATAACGTAAAAACTTGCATCGATTTGTAATTCTTGTTCCAATTCCTATCAGTCTCTCTTTACCAATTCCATGATAAATTATACCTCATAACGACATCGTTATACATGTAGATGCTATACAGGTAGCACATGTCAGTGAAACATTATGAGCTATGTACATGTATTAACACATGGTGAGGCATTACATAACATTCAAATGTAATGAATTATGAGTTACAAGTAGAATGATGAAAAAAACAAAAAAACAAACATCTGAATGCTGATGTCACAGGGCTGGGTGGCTTCATTAAGGTGCGTTCAGATATGATGCGACTTTGTGCAGCCACATTGTGCCGGCACATTTTTTGTATTCAGATATGATGCGGCTTTGTGCCGCTACTTATGCTAATGAATGCGCATTAACGTATCAACTCTCAAATAAGAGAGAATTTTGTCAAAACTTGCACAAACAATTTCATGACAACAATTTTTGTGTTAACTTTTTAGGAGTTTGACTGGTGCACATTTTTTGGCAGCCAGGCGGCAAACCAAATTGTGTCCTGCCTCGGCAACATTTTTTTGTCGCCCCATACCTCATAGACCTGTACACAAAAAATGTGGCGGAACAATTTGGTGGCACAAAGTCGCATCATATGTGAACGCACCTTTACAGTACAGGCAGAGAAATGAAGTTGAAATGGATGACAATTGAAGGTGAAAGAATAAAAGACAGTAAGGAAACTCACGATGACTGGAACAGACCAAAACTACACACAATAAGAAAAAAGGAAAACAACGATGGAAATATAAGAAGAATTTCATAGGAAATTGCAAACTGCCCCTGGAAAAGCTCAAGATTGTTCACAGTGGAAATAATGGCAAAGCATGTATTAACAACTCTTTTGACAGTGCCTGAAATATTTTTAAAAAATAAACTCCATGTAGAATGAAATGTAAGCCTACTTTTTTTTTCCATGACAAAGTATGCATGTAACTGCAAACATTTTGAATATGCAGCATACATGTATGTATGATATCATGTTTCCAACTACTGTAAAAGCAGAAATATTCGCGGCACATTAATTTTTGCGGATTTCGCGCTATTTTCGGCGGGCGCGAATTCTAGAACACGCGAAAATATGAGTATGATTTTTTATGCTTAAATGTTTTGAATGCACGCTCTGGACAGCTGATTTTTAGAGAGTGTGTGTGTACGGTACTAGTAGTTGTGTCTGTGGTATGCATCTTAATGGACCCTGCGTGTGTGTGAAGCAATAAATGGAGCAGCACTGCTGTGTACAGTTGTGTGCCCAAAGTGACCATTTTAGAGCTAAAGTTATAGCTAGGGCAGAAAAATATTTGTCATGCATTGAAATATGAAATCAAATCTTGCAGTTGCACTTTAGTTTTGCAAGTGAACAATTCTGCAGCGCGAATTCAAGAACCCACGAATATGCTTTGGGGTCGCTCAGCGCGAAAAATTAATCACGCGAAAATAATAGCGTTTACAGTACACCTTTACTAAGCTTGCAGAACACCCAGTCTACAGCTAAACTTGCCCAAAGAAGTGATTTTAAAAGTAATTAATATCATCTTTCTATAGGACAATGATTTGTAATTGTTGTAGTCACCTAATATTTTACTTAATTTGGTGCTTACTGATCAATAAGTAATGAAAATATAAATCTTTTACTTCAAATGATTATAAAGTATTTACTTTGTTCGTTTACATACCTTATCATGCAGGTTTACATATTTAACAAAGGATATTGATAGAGATGATCATCAGAGGCCTAAGTGCATGTCTCCCTAGCACACAGAATTCATATGAAGGTATGTATTTCGTATATGAGTAATTGAAAAAAGACAAGAATGTTCATGTGATGAACAATGCATACAGGGTATTTGAGGTTTTGAGAAGGGAATGCGCACATTGGAAAATACTGAACATAGATGTTTTATCAAGACAAAGAAGCAGTGATGTAGCCGAGACCAATTCATGTCTCAAATTTTAGGTGACGTGGTCTTGGTCTTGACCCCTGAGGCCTCATATGAAATGAAAATTTAGTGTTCTTTCTGATCTTGGGATCCTGGTCCCGGTTTCATCAAACTTGTTATCAGCAACAACTGCCACAGTTCTATGACAAATTTGCTCTCAGCCCATCAGATGCAAGGATTTCAGTAGCTTATAACAGGTATTGCAACTTGTTATTGATAACAAGTTTTATGAAACAGGGCCCTGGTCTCGACAACAACACAGCAAAGAAGTGGAAGGGAAAGAAGAGAATAAAAGCAGAACATGGAGAGTAGGATTCGTCCAACTTACCCGCTTTTGACAGATGCCCATTCTACCTTGGGCACAGGAGCACATGGCTCTGGCTTTAATCCTTTGGCAGGTACTTTGGCTACAGCAGAAGAAAAGAAAAAAAATCTATTACAAAACACTGAAAACAGATTATAAAGAACTCTTTTATACTCTTCGTGATAAACCATCTAATGACAGTAAACTCAAATCAGATGATATGATAGATAATAATAATCATGGTAATATTCATACTGTGCACAAAAATATTTCCATCATCACTGCTCAAGGCACCGCCAAATAATATTAGTTAAATACTGTCTGTACATCAAGCCTGAGTACATGGAAATTGATATAAGGAAAAACAAAGACTATGCTGAATCGGCAGAATGTAAAAGTTGGAACAAATGGCAAGGAGGTTATTTGAAGGCACTGAGCATTAGGAGCTTCTTGAGCACAGTGCCAATCACAAATCTGTGAAATATAAAAGATCACAGATCTGTTTAACCCATTCGTGACAGAGGTCCACATTTTGTGGTTTGTCCTAATATCTTTTGATGCAAAGCCCTAAAAATCATACCAAATACATGAGCAGAAAGAGCAAAAAATTCTACACAAACTGTGCCCATTTTGGTTGCGTCAATATTCATTGTTTGATGCTGAAAAATTTTTAAAGGAAAATAAGCATTAAAATCCTTACATTGGCAATGTGATAGAAAGTTTAAAATCAACGTTTTCCCCTGCAAATTGGCAACTTTTTGACTTCTCATCATAATTTCTGTCAATTTATATTCATTTCAGATACATGACGTTTTATAAGAAAAATGTAGCAATAAAATAAAAATGTTGGTGTTGCCAATTTGAAGAATAAAAGCTGATCAAATTAGGCTTTAAATAATTCCTGTCACGAATGGGTTAAAGACAAACTGGAGCTCTGGTCATGCAATTACAATGTGAAAGAAACTGTTCCAAAGCAATTCCAAAAGGTTGATGAACTAGGAAATAAAACTTGATGCATTCATTACCTGAGGTTTTGTAACCCTCAAAATGATAGCAAGTCAACTCAGTCTTGTTGAAATGCACACGAACTGCATACAGAAATGGGTACATGGGACTACACACAAATGCTCGGGCTTAACACGAGCTATTTATTGTTATATTTCAAATTATAAAAATAATTAGAGAAATATTTATATAGTATTGTTACTATACCAATATACTCTATTGGTATTACATCATTGCACAATGATGTAACAGAGGGCATCTGAAGAGTTATCCTTTTCAGGGGACATTTCTACTTTGATATTCTTCCAAACTGACAAGAGAAGAATGAGAAAGCTCACAAATTATCTTTCAAGCTTTGAACTCAAGCTTCTTTCCAAATGCGCATATCAAGGTCCTTCCTGCACACGGCTAACAATACATATTTTTGCCTCTACATTTTTCACATTTACACGTAAAATGTTTATATTTTCCTTCAACTGTTTTTTAAGGCGATCATGTCTGAAGAAGTCTAAAATCATGTTTTACAGGTAATCTTCAGTTCTGAAAATAGCAATGCATTTTAAGGAAAACTGGGTTGATGTAAACAGAGTTCTAAACTGTTTACATTGCATTAATTGGGTTGTTTAATAAACAAGATCTAGTTGGCAATCACATTCACTGAAGGAGCACAGCTTTTCGGTCAATTGTACGTTGATGACTCGGTATGATGCACATGAATTGTGACTAGTCGTCACATGCAGCTTTCCCTATCTTTCCCGTTACTAAACCTATTATACAGTTTCTACCTAAATTTGTAGGCAAATACATTTGGAGGCTTGAATGTACAGAGTAACTCTAGTTTGAATCTGTGGGAAATTACTTCCTGTAATATAACTGTAACTGGTAAGCCATGACCATATAGAGTATGTCCAGTCACTAAGGGGAACTACATGTATAGTATCACTTGGGGAGCAATGGTTTTAATCAGTGTACTAAATGTGACAGAGCAATGCTGTAGGAACGTGGGAGGAGTTATATCATCTTCGTCTTACATTGCCTTCTATAATCTCTCATTCTCTTCAAATCTTCAAATCTCACACTTGACACCTGTGTTTATATACAACTAATCTAACTCTCCCAGTTGGTTTGAAACAGTTTTTTTCACATTATGATTGCATGACCAGAACTCCAGTTTATCTTTAACTTTGCCACTCAGTGAACTATTCCGATAGAGAGGTGTAGAGGTGTTGTGGATCAGTGGATAAGTCTCCGGACTTTGAACCACAAGGTCCGGGGTTCAAATCCCACCGCTGCACTCGCGTCCTTTGGCAAGACGTTTACCTACATTTGTCACTCTCCACCCGGGTGTGGTAAATGGGTACCCGGTAGGAAGAAATTCCTTGAATGCTCGAGCGCCTGATCAGGATAAAGCCGGGGTAATGATATGCAGGGCTTAGAAACATTTGTATTAAGCGCTATATGAATGTTGCATATTATTATTATTATTATTAAAACCAGCCCTGCAAACTTACCGTGAGGAGAGATGATATTGGCGGGTTTGTTGCAGTTCTTGACGTTCCATATCGTCAGCGTGCCATCCATGTGACTGCAGACGAATTGCTTTCCCTCGTAGTGCCATGCGATGCTCCGGACGGGCTGGCTGCAGTTATACCGGTACTCCGCCGTTCTCGTCTTCAGGTCCCATAACACCACTGCACCCGTCTCAAATCCTATTAGTAACTGAATAATCAAAGAGAACAAAACAAATTGGCAGTGAAAAATTAGGACAGATTCTGGATAAAAGCAAGGGTCATTATATCATCATACACGTAGAAAAGAATCTGGGCTTCATTTCATACAACTTGTTATCAGTAACAACTGCCACATTTCTATGAACAAATATGCTCTCAGCCAATCAGATTCAAGGACTTCAGTAGTTTATAACAGTTATTGCAACTTTTTATTGATAACAAGTTTTATGAAACAGAGCCCGGGTCCTTTCTCACTTTGGTCATGCACCCAAATGGTCCTACATAATTATACATTCAACCGGTCTTACAGTATATCTAATTAGTTTTATATCTAAATGGTTCCATCCAATCCAGTACAATCCAATCCCAGAATTTACAGAGTGCCAATATCTAATAGCTACATGTAGTTGCCCAATATCTAGTTGCCCAATGTCTAGTTGCCAATATCTACATGTAGTTGCCTAATATCTAGTTGCCAATATCTACATGTAGTTGCCCAATATCTAGTTGCCTAATATCTAGTTGCCCAATATCTCATTGCTAATATCTAGTTGCCCAATGTCTAGTTGCCAATATCTACATGTAGTTGCCTAATATCTAGTTGTCCATTATCTAGTTGCTAATATCTGGTTGCCCAATGGGATCTAAATCCAAATTATTATTTCACTTTCTTCACAACCTTTACTTGGATATATTATAGAGGAGTTTGATCTTTATCAAAATTAATCCATTCGTGACAGAGGTCCACATTTTGTGGTTTGACCTAATAACTTTTCATGCAAAGCCCTAAAAATCATACCAAATACATGAGCAGAAAGAAAAATTCTACACAAACTGTGCCCATTTTGGTTGCATTAATATTCGTTGTTTGATGCTGAAATTTTTAAAAAGGAAAATAAGCATTAAAATCCTTAAATTGGCAATGCGATAGAAAGTTTAGAATCACTGTTTTCTCCTGCAAATTGGCAACTTTTTGACTTCTAATCATAATTTCTGTCAATTTATATTCATTTCAAATACATGACGTTTTATAAGAAAAATGTAGCAATAAAATAAAAATGTTGGTGTTGCCAATTTGAAGAATAAAAGCTGATCAAATTAGGCTTTAAATAATTCCTGTCACGAATGGTTTAACAATTTGGGTTTCTTACCTTATTTCCATCTACTGGGTTATCACTAAGATGTACAACAGGACCTGGATGTGTTTTTCTTGATCTGAAAAAAAAAAAAGGACATGATTAAAAATAAAAGCCCTTGCTAAAATCCCTACTTTTCTAATCCATTCCAGATAGTTGCCCATATTTCTGTAGCTTGGCCAAATAACCCTTAGTGAACAGCCCTAAAATATACAAAATAAAAAAAACAAGGCAAACGCCAAGCGTT
>CM057160.1:6170143-6251590 GCA_029962745.1 Echinometra lucunter
TACTACAGACAAGTGTGAAAAACAATCTGGGACCCGTGGCATAAAACTTTCCATTAATGGTAACTTCCACGGAAACCCTGAATTTGAATGGCTGTTGAGCAATGCTACCATGGCAGTTAGTACCATTTATGACAGAGTTACCATTAATAGTATTTTTTTTTTATGCAACAGGGCCCCTATCGCAATGACTGATCTTTGCACCAAGCTCCTCAAAATGGAAAAACTGGTGATGCCATACAAATCACCAGGTAACAGCCAGAAGGGTTTTAAACTCACAAACTTTTATACAGCGGACATAAGCCCTTCTAGCTCCCAATACATGATATGTCACCTTCCTTCAACATGATACTACAGAAATGAATAACTATATGTAATGCATAGTTCTAGACTGCCTGTAAAAAAAACAACCTATTTCTTATACAGTCAACTGTTTTTGTAAAAATAATGCAATAATTACTCAATATGGTAGGTCAATAATTGCTGGAGGGACATTTTCCACTGCGACACCATTTTTCAGGGCTCTATTCTATTTCATTTCGTGCAGTCGTTTCTTTCTCCAAATCAAGGAAACTGAGAAATGAGCATGTAATAATTGTCCAATTTGTATCAGACTTGGTCTCTATGAAAAAAAAGCCAGATATTAATTTCCTGATTTATGAAGTGCATACCAGGGTATTTTTAATTGCTTGTAGAATCTGCAGACATGACAGACATGACCCTGTTCTAGTTTTGCAATTCAAAGTGGTTTCTGGTTTGCTTGTCTCCATGCAAAACAAACAAAGATGGTAGCTCCTTTTTTTTCTTATTTCTCTTGGGTATAAGTGACCAGGTAACAACCTTCAATGTTCCATAAACACTCAACTGAATGTATCTGTGAAGAACAGTGTCGACGTGAATGCTAAATGAATTGTAATAGGTTAATCTCCAGTAAAACATAAAGGCAACTACAGTATGGTATTAATATATTAAATGGACTTAAATGCATTTCCCATTGATCTAGCTTTACAATAATTCTGCTACCAAAACTGTACATCAGCTTAAAATCCCCCTCCCCCCCAAAAAAAAAAATCTAAGGCAACATCAAAACTTAATAGCTGCATCCATCACCTATTTACACACTGTACAAAACTTACAGTTATGTTATCTGAACGTGATTTCTATGGGATACACCATGAGGTATTGAACTGCTGTGTGAGTGGGTGCAATTGGGTTTTCATAGATGTGTATCAATCAGATATGATTATTTATGTCTGGGACTGACCTTCAACGTCACTATCTGAAAGACGTGACTCAGGTTTGAACCTGGGTCTGATCAGAGTCAGTTTGTAAGGCAGGACAATAAGCTGACAGTGGACGTTACCACTAGACCAACTCCTGCTCTCTAAATGAATTGCTCCTAAGTTTATTCTCTTTTGAAAGTCTTTGGGAACATTTTTCGAACAATTAGAGATACTTACCTTTCTCTGTTGAACTTGAGAGAGTGAAGAATTGCTGGTCTTTTTTGGCGAAGGTTCCATAGATGTAAGCTATCATCTGCACATACACTAACAAGGGCCCCCTGCAAAGAGGAATGTTTTAAAGGTAATCTGGGCTCCGTTTAAAAAAACTTGTTATCAGTAACAACTGCAACATTTCTGCGACAAATTTGCTCTCAGCCAATCAGATGTAAAGATTTCAGTAGCTTATAACAGTTATTGCAACTTGTTATTGATAACAAGTTTTATGAAATGGGGCCCTTAAGTTGTGGTGATCTCAAAAGAAAGTAATACCCCTTCCATACTAGTTGGAGCACCCCAAGACCACTCCTGGGGTGCTCCAACGCCAGTATGTATGGCTTATTTTGGGCACCCCAGACTTGGAGCACCTAAGAACTGCTCCTGGGCCACATCAACTGCAGTATGTACGGTCGAAGCGATTTAGGCCAGTCTAATTTGGTGATGTAATCGTATCCCTTTGAAATTCATTTTTATTACTGGATTTTTTTTTTTTTATTGTGGTTTGTCTAAACTTCCTGATATAGAATATGATAAATCATAATTTCAAAATTAAGTCTTCTCATGATGGTTCATATATACTTACCTCGTTGACAAGAAACATAAGCTGGAGTACTGCTGTGTCCGAATCATGCCTTACGTGACAATCTACTCCTGGTCTACCGAATCTGATTTCACAGAAAATGTCAGAGTTAAGGAAAACATTTGTTTCACCTAAAATAACATATTTTCAAGAAATTATTCACTCATTAGAAATGACTAACATATCAAATACACACCAATAAGTATTCTTTCTTTTACTTTTGTTTCAATCATAAGCTTACAAAAAAAAAGAAGAAAGATAATGTATAAAAGATTAATGTTCTGTGGGACACTTAGCATGAAAATTCTTCAATAGAGGGTTCAGTTATTCTCTTTTACACTCATGAAAAAATCAAAATACCAAATCATATTACTAACAGAGCAACAACAAAAAATGTCATCCCAAATAAGAAGACAAATTCAGCTATAGGAAACTTATTTCTTTCTACCATTCTCCCTGACTCTCTCTCTCTCTCTCTCTCCTGAAGTCATGGGGTTCTTTCCTTGAAAAAGAAATTAAGATGAGGAGAGTTTTGATTTGTGATTTTTCCCTCATCAGTGTGATTCTATCCAGGATGACGAGCTGTGAATCTATCTATGATTACATCCGTCATGAAGCAACCCCCAGGTTTCTGTCATTTTCTGGAAGTGGGTTGGGGTCACAAGCAGAAAGAAAAATGTACAAAATAGTGGCTCAGCAAAAGAATATTCTGCAGATCTCAATACTAATCTTGATACTCTCATTTATCATCAAATGAATCTTAACCCATTCGTGACAGAAGGTCCACATTATGTGAATTGGCCTTAAAACCTTTGATGCAGAGCCCTAGAAATCATTCCAAATACATGAGTAGAAAGAGCAAAAAATTCTACACAAACTGTGCCCATTTTGGTTGCGTCAATATTTTCTGTTCGATGTTGAAAATTTTTAAAATGAAAATAAGCATTAAAATCCTTAAATTGGCAATGCAATGGAAATTTTAAAATCATCATTTCCCCCTGCAAACTGGCAACTTTTTGAATTCTCTTCATACTTTTTGCCAATTTATATTCATTTCAGATACATGACTTTTTATTTTAAAATTGTAGCAATAAAAGAAGATTTTTGATGTTGCCAATTTGAAGAATAAAAGCTGATCAAATACGGCTTTAAATTATTCCTGTAACGAATGGGTTAAACAAGTAACAACCAGTGCATTTATGTATGAGTACATCCTTAATATACCAATCCTACGGTTTGTGTCGTTTCACAGAAGTTTGGGAGGGACTACAATTAAAAAAAAATGCATACTACAAGGTGGTTCATCAAAACAGAGAATATATTTTGACACTAAGATTGAACAATCATATGATCATAATCAAGATAAGTTGTAAATCATCCTATGATTACAATAAACCAACCAAGAGGTTTCTATCATTTTCGAAAGAAACTGGGAATATGAAAAGGAAGTAGATTTTACATTTTAAAAAAAGTGGCTCAACAACTCACGTAAGTTTTGAGAATACTTTTGACACTCAGATTTGACAATCATATAGTCCTAATCAAGATAACAAGTTGTAAATCTCTCTATGATTACAAATAAACCAACCCCAACGTTTCTGATATTTCTTGAAAGCGGTTGAGAATATGAGAAGAAAGAAGAATTTTCTTACAGAGTGGCTCAGCAAAAGAGATAAGTTTCCAATACTGAAAATACTTTTGACACATAGCTAGATTAACAATCAAGGGGTCTTAATCAAGATGACAAGCAGTGAATCTTTCTCATACCCTACGCTCAGTCTAGATCTTATTATTTTTCTTTACTATCGACTGTCACCACTATCCTAAAATGCCCCTGCTTTCCAGGGACAGTCACGGCTGAATTGGTTATGGCTGTGCATTACATCACAATGCCACCACATTTCGTGCATTCGCAAAATTCATGAAAACAGCTGTAGGATATCAATTACACATCCAAGGTCACTCTCCGCTCAACAGTTTGTCCCCAGACCCAACGTGTTTGGTGGGACTGCGGGAGAAGTCCCAGAGAGTGTCCACAATGTATTGCTGGGGAAAATCCTGCTTAGCAAGACTTTCTCCAGTAAACAGGGCCAGCATGTAGTCTGAACGCGGCCTGTGTGTGATAACAATCCTCAGTAAGCCAACCCCAGGAGTTCGTCATTTCCAGGAAGTGGGTTGGGGTTACACAAAGGAAGATCCTTAACAGGGTGGCCAAGCAAAAACAAATAATTCTTGAAAACTTGATAAAATTTTTCTGACACTCAGTTTTTTGTAGATCCATGATTACAATAAACCAGCCCCCACGTTTCTGTCATTTCTTGGAAGTTGATGGGAATATGTGAAGACAGGAGACTTCTTTACAGATTTGCTCAGCAAAACAGATAAGTCTCTAAATCTTGAGAATATCTGGTGACACTCATATTCACAATCATTTGGTATAGTTGTATATGACAAATGTGAATCCTTCCTTGATTACATCCTCCTTTATATATCCGTCATTTCCTGAAAGTGGTTGGACTTACAAGAAGAAAGCAGATTCTATACTACAGGGTGGCTCAGCAAAAACATGCAGTCCCCATACTAAGGAATATCTTCCTTCACTCAGATTAACAATCAGTGTGTTCTGTTGAGAGCCAGAAGGACACAAGCCAAGTAATTATGCATGGATTTAAAGACCTCAGATTGTGTGAGCCTGGTTGTAACTTAAGGACCTAAGTACTTTTCCTCAGAAAAATATCATACAGAGGAAACAGCTTGGTTTTCATTATTTTATAAGCATACTGAGTGAATGGTCCAATTTCCATGGCAAAAGAGATCCTTCATTGTCAGAGAAAAGAACAAGCAGATCTGATACTGATTACTAAATTTTTTAAAAGTATCCCCAAAATGAACTTGATTGGAATTTTTTTTTGAGAGTAATAAAAATCACCCAAATCACAGAGAACAATAAAATAATACAGATGAAACAAAAGCTAAAAAAATTGTCATTTCTGGAAAAAAAAGTGTATTATTATTCAGGGCATAACCTTTCTCTGGAATGAGTCATTGCAAACCAAAATGATATCATTTACTGAGAAGGAAGATGAAAACTGAAGAATATGAGAGAATGAATAAAAAGGAAGAGGAAAAGGAAAAGGAAACCATTCTCATTAGTCATGTTCAGATGACCATGCACCTGTACCTCATAGTAAAAGTCTCGAGACAGAGGAGAAAGGTGTGTGTCTGTATGTGTGCGAGAGAGAGCGCACAAGAGACATAAAGGTGCATTCAGATATGATGTGACTTTGTGCCGCCCCTTTTTTTTGTGTACAGGTCTATGGGGTATGGGGCAACAAAAAAATGTCGCCGAGGCAGGACATATTTTGGTTTGCTGCCTGGCTGCAAAAAAAAAAAAAAATTGTGCACCAATCAAATTCCTGAAAAGTTAGTGCAAAAATTGTTGTCATGAGATTGTTTCCCCAAGTTTTGACGAAATTCTCTCTTATTTGAGAGTTGACGTGTTAATGCGCGTTCATTAGCATAAGTGGCGGAACGAAGTCGTATCATGTCTAAGTGCAAAAAAAATTGGCAGCACAAAGTAGCATCATATCTGAACGCACCTTAAGAGGAGAGATAGGGAAATAAAGAGAAAGCCAGGGAGAGACAGACAGAGAGAAAGAGAGTCTAAAGAAAAGACAACATGGATGCACTCAACATGTATGTATGTCAAAGATAAATCTAGTTGATTATATCCAAATGAAGAGATTTAAATGGAATAGTAAACAGAAATGTATGTCTATTACACTGACTATGGCACTGGCATGCTAAAACAAAAATACATTGTTCATATCAATGTCTATTTCTGCTTTTACATTTTACAAACTTGCTACTTGTGAGAGTGAGACATTATTTCATCTTACATGAACTTGTTCCTTCGCAGGACATCTCCGCAATATAGAAAAGAAAGGTGCATGCTGAAGTATGCAAACAGAGAATGAACTTTCATCAGACTGCACCATCTAACATTGCAGGACATAAATCTAACTTACAGCAGACTCCAGCAGCTTACTTTGATGTATTCTCACCCAGTCATTTTCCCCAACCCTGCATGTTATGATGCCCATAGCCATTCATCATCACAGCCACTTCATTTCTCTCCGTGGTGCTTCTGCTTTATTTTCATTCCCCCCAAAAATGATTCCTGGGGGGCGTTTCACAAAGACTAAGATTGACTCAAATCGCTCTTAACTATGGCTGGCCATTCATGCCACTGTTTGCTTTCACCATCGGTCTCTCAAGGGATGCGCAAATCATTTTCACAAATTTGAAGAATTTACATTTTTTGTTTTCGTCATCAATGAACTATAAAAAATTGTCAGTTCTGCAGAGTTGTTACCATGATTTGCGAATCCTTTGAGAGATCCATGGTGAAAGAAAACAGTGGCATGAATGGCTAGCTATAGTTAAATGCAATTTTAGTCAATCTCAGTCTTTGTGAAATACCCCCCTGGTGCGCATATATCTCATCGGGGCATAATGAAGACAGATCGTGGCTAGCTGGCCTAGCGAGACGTTTTTCATTTAGTGCATCCCGGAGCATGGGTCTTCTTGGTCATGCGGTACTACGACAATTAAATTAGCCTCAACTTCCCCCATCAGCAGTGCATGGTGGGAATACCCTCTGACACTTCTTACACTTCAGGAATGCAGCCATAAATTTATTAGCCAAACATGCAAATTTTAAAGGTTAGAAGTCTAAACCATGATGGCGCAAAATTGAAATTAGGTACAAAAATATATCATTCTGTAAAATGCTTCTCAGAAAGTGAAGCTAAAGGGTTTACATTTAATAACAATAAAACAAGAATACTGGTTTCTCATAAAGCACTTTAACAGTATAAATTGACCAAAGTGCTTACGGTACTATCACCATCCTGGTCACTGGATTTATTCAGTATTATGCTCATTACTGTGCACATTTATAAGCCAAACATATGGTACATATCTTAAAAGTTAGAGAGTATATGAGAATTGACGTCATCAAATAAAAATTATTGGAAAAATAAAAAATGTTCTGCTCAACAAATGCTGTCTCATAGCTCTTTAACTCATGGGTTTCGGGTAGAGTCATATACTGTAAACAGATGGCACAGAATTTATGGCAATTATCAACATTTTTCAGACGGCAGTATATAATTTTGCCATTTGTAGCAGCTCTGCACTCTGTTTCAGGAGCATAAACATTTACAATTTACGGCATCTTTCTTCTTATGCAGCTGATATTTCGTTTCTCTTGGTTTAATCTTCTAGAGTTCTACTAATGGGTGATGTTATTTTTAAGAGAAAGAGATATATACAAATGCCCCCTTTTTCTCCTTCAAATACACTAATTCTATGGTCCCATTATCCCCAGGGGCATGATTCGTATTTCCAGTCCAAGCAAACAGAATTTCAATTAAAATCCTTTTCCAGCAAATCCACCGGTACATGCTCAAATTGGAAGTCAGACATGGCTTTAATCCGAACAAGCAATATACTACAAATTAACCACAGGGAGAGAGAGAGAGAGAGAGAGAGAGAGAGAGAGAGAGAGAGAGAGATAGAGATTTAGTGCATGGCACAACTGTAAATCCTGTCGTTTTGAAAGATCAAGTTAGCTCAAGGAAAAATGGCTTTATTTGAATGAACTGAAATGAGTACAAAACCAATTAAACAGAAATTATATCCTGCTGGTATATTTGTTTTATGCAAGCATAACATAGGTCATTACCTTTATTTATATCATGGTATCATTCTTTTTTAACAAAAAAACATTACTAAACTCCAAAAAATGAATGTGAAATGGGGAATGTTTGATGTCAATGTGTACATTCACCAGTCAGACCCCAAAACACACAAAACGCGGACTGTCAGAAATACATATTTAGATGTTTGCCATGTAACGGCTAGGCACGTGATCGCATGCTCAACACGCCCTCGTTTGCAAGTTGTAAATCTTTAATTACCTTTCTGCGCCACATTTACCTTGTGTGCTGGAGTGTGGTACGCAACACATGTCCACGCGGATTAGTATTCAGTATCATCAATATTGCAGCTACTCATCAATAAGGCGGTTAAATTGAGTGTTTAAATTCTGATTTGATTGGAAAAAAGTGCAGCACCATTTGGCACAGGGCGGACGGCACCATTGCTCAAGGTCGCGCGGTCTATTAGCTTATGAGAGCCAGGGATTGGATTAGAGATAAATAAATGAATTGTGTTTCGACTCGATGTAATTCGATGACAATTTGAGAGGTAAGGCTAAATGAGCATACAAAGGAGGACAGTTCCTGTGTCTTTTGCTAGGAACAGTAATCACATAGAAACAAGAATAAGTGCATATCGTCTGCTGAGAAGCAAAAGGATGTAACATGTACTGCTACAACTTCTACATGTAGTTAATGCCCTTCTTGCACCAAGCAGGACACATGCAGGGTTCTTACACTTTTAAATGAGTAAATTCGGATGGCTGTGCCCTATTTTCGAGACTGATTGTAAGTCGTTTCCAAGATTTATTGCCTGTTAAATACTCGTCAACTATTTTTCGGCATGTTTGTTGATCAGCATATCCTGGCAGAGTCAAACTGCCACCAGACCAGGGAGCTGAGCAGACAATAAGCAACAATGGTATTGTACAGTGCACTGTCAAAGCTATACAGACACACTATGAGCCACTTTTCCAGTCCGCTTTTTAATGGCTTCTGCACCGTGACTGTGGAATGATCTCCCAAGATTTGTCCACCTGTCTTCTTTTGAAAACGTCCAATTCAACCTTGATCATTAACTTTCTTTTATGCTTATTCCTGAACTTCCCACTGTGAAACCATGCAAGTATAAGAGCACAACATAAGTAAATTCACTGTATTGTATTTTATGGTATCGTATTGACCATTAAATTAATTTTTCTTTCTGCACCTAAAAGGACGTAACTGTAAAGCAACTACAGCAGTGACAAAGCTAAACATACAACAACCATTTTCATTCTTGCTTTATTAACCCATTTGTGACAGAGGGTCCACATTTTGTGGTTTGGTCTAATAACTTTTGATGCAGAACCCTAAAATCATACCAAATACATGAGCAGAAAGAGCAAAAAATTCTTCACAAACTGTGCCCATTTTGGTTCCGTTAATATTCATTGTTTGATGCTGAAAATTTTTAAAAGGAAAATAAGCATTAAAATCCTTAAATTGGCAATGTGATAGAAAGTTTAGAACCACCGTTTTCCCTGCAAATTGGCAACCTTTTGACTTCTAATCATAATTTCTGTCAATTTATATTCATTTCAAATACATGACTTTTATAAGAAAAATGTAGCAATAAAATAAAAATGTTGGTGTTGCCAATTTGAAGAATAAAAGCTGATCAAATTAGGCTTTAAATAATTCCTGTCAGGAATGGGTTAAAGACCATTAAACTCATTTTCATCTCTGCACATGTACAAATAGTAAAAGTTAGTTGTTTTTTTTCACATATGACGCGTGAAATTGCTGCTAGAAAATAAAATCTATTTTATGAGTAATTGAATGAGAAGTGAGAGATGAGAAAAAGGTATCTGTGTATAAAAAAAGGTTTTGAAGTGTACTCACATGCATCTGTATGCCATAAGATGCGTAAATTTGAGCCTTGCTACATTTGCACCATTCCAATACATCATGGCAGGTTTTTTGATAGGTAGTTTGCTGTGTATAGAAATGCAGCTTAAGTCTCCTACAGTGAATGTTGGAAATGATATTTGCAAACTTTGCTCAAAGATATGAAAAAAAGAAAAAATCTGACAATATTCAGGTAATGCGGGAACAAAGACCAATAGTATTGAGTTGAAGTATTTGTTGTGCAATGAAAATATTGCAATATCGCAATTTTACGAAGAAAAATGTGCACAAAATCAATTCCGCAGCTATAACAAGTTGGAAAAATATCAAATATCAAAATACTGTGACCCCTTCTCATTCAAAGAAATTCTGACAAGAAAATAGGAATAAATTTTACTTGGCCTGAGAACACCATGGCAACAGCGATGATGCTGAGGGAGTATAAAATGCCCCGGCATTAAACCGAGATTAAAACTATAATCCAGTTATTCCACTGTTGTGAATAAGAAATATATACCATTGCATGCATTTGCTACTTAACTCTCCCTGTGGACTCCAGCTAATGCCATTTAAACAATCACATTGTTTTACTGCTGTCATGTGGCAAAACCTACTCACCCCAAACCCCATCCCATTCCTCAATATATCTCTTTCTCTAACTTTCTCTGTCTGTCCCTGTCTGTATCCTTCTGGCTATGTCTGTTTCTACCTGTCTTTCTCTCTGTGTGTCTCTTTGACTCATCTTCTTCTATGGTGGCCCTGAAGTACGCTCAACAACAGGTCATGTGCGATGTGAATTTTGGGGCAAACTTTGCATCCTAGTTGCGAAATTCGTGACCCGTGACACGAACTTTGCGTCCCAGTCGTGAAATTCATGACCCGTGGCGCAAAATTCACGACCTGTGATGTAAAATTCATGATCTCGGATGCGTAATTCACGACCCGCGATGCGAAATTCATGACCCGTGGCGCGAAATTTGCATCCCAGTTGTGACATTCACGACCTGTGACGCGAAATTCATGACCTGGGATGCGAAGTTCATGACCCAGGATGCGAAATTCAGGACCTGCGATGCGAAATTCATGTCGCACATGACCTGTTGTCGAGCGTACTTCAGGGCCACCATATTCTTCTCTCTTTTTCTGTGTCTGTGTGCGTGTGTGTGTGTCTCTCTCTCTCCGCCTCTGTCTTTTTCTTTGCCTGTTTCTTTCTTTGTCTCTCCATGTCTCCATGTCTCCATGTCCCCCCCCCCCCCCCCCCCGATAGAAATATGAAGTTTCTTCATATGACCTTGCTGCGATCTTACACACTGTCATGAAAGGAGTTGAATTATTCATCAATTTACTTAAGAGTTCTTGAAAAAAAATGATCAAAGAATAACACTTCTATTTTTTTTCTTTCCTCAAATTGTTTTTGGTTCTATCATTATACATTTGGTCCATATACATGTATTTTGTTTTGCTTCTTTATGTTTTTGTTTCCATTATGTTGATTTGTTTTACATGTATTGTATATCATTTTGTATTGTATTATATTTCATTTGTGTTATTTTGTGTGCAGGGCCCTAAAGGACAACAGTGTCTAATCACTGAATAGGCAACCCTGAGTAAACAAGATGAATAAAATAAATAAATAAAACAAAGACTTAACAAATGATAAATGTTGCCTTCAAAAGAAAAATGCTATTACAACAACCCTCAAACCTAACAACACATACATTCAGCAGGAATAGAAAAGAAATACATGTATCATTCTACACCTACGTAAGTCACTGCTTATAATTCTTCAAATTCATTTTCAACACATTTTATTTTGCTGCACCTTTGACATAACATGTATACTCCAAATACATCAAAATTTGCTGGAGCATATTAAAAAAAAAAAAGAGCTGATATTAAGGATTTAAGAACAAAATTCACCCAGGCTGTCAGAAATTCCTTTTTCCTAGAAATTGGGATGCTTCCTGATGCCTCCACAGGGAAGATGGCTCAACTTTCCTTGCGCCATGCTGAGCTGGACTAACATTATTCCTCGATACCATCTGTGACTTCAAAATCAATTAGAAGCCCGTTTGGATGGCTGTGCAGCCAGGCTTACAAAGATGTCCGCCTTCCGATAGGGATCAGAGGAGGGCCTTCTAGCGCCTTATCTTGGCTAACATCTGTCTACATGTATGTGGGTGGTAAAATTCTCCTCTTTAAACTTTGGTTAGCTACTGTTGATTGTTGTTTTTCTTTGCTCCATTCATCACAATCAGGTCTTAATCTTTGATTTCATCCCAGTAAAGATGATTTTTATTTGTATGCCATGAATTTTCGATCAGCATGATCTGCAGTTGTTCAGTCTCCAGTGGGTGTCGATCTTCCAACTACAGATCTTTAAAGGGCAAAATTTCCATATTTGGATAACAAATCCAATGTAATCACACTGAAATCATAATCTAAGGGGTCACAGAATCTAAATCATCTATTCATATGAAAACAAAACACTAATGCTATCTTCATTTTCTTATCTATGCCACTGCATATTGCATGCTGGTCTGCTACATCGAAAAATTCTATAAATGTGAGAGTGCATACAACAAGTGGATAAAACAGGTGGCAGCGGTGGGATCTTTGGGAAATTTAAAATACGTCAGTAACCCAGCCTAAATGTACTCAAAGCTCCAACAACTTGTTATCATTTACATTCCATTCAATCCATCATCTCTCTCTAAGGTGATAATACCTAAAGAATAAGTATGACTTCTTACCTCACATGATTCTTGAGATATCAAGATAATGAAAAAAGCAAGAAGAGTGAGCAAGTGGGTGTATGGACAAGTAATTATGATGATGATGATAATGAATATAACAATAATAATTATAATAATAATAATAATAATAATAATAATAATAATAATAATAATAATAGTAATGATGATAGTAATAACATTAGTAATAACAATAACAGCAGCAGTAACAACCATAATCATAATTATTATTAGTTATTAATTTTCATATTACTATTGTCAGTACTGTTCTATAATTAACACATATGATTATCATTACTATTATTGTTATCATGTTACTATAATTATCATTTCAGTAAAAACATCAAGAAGTTAAAGTAGTTTCCAAATCTAGCTATCAATACACACTTTTCACCCCTACTTGAATGCAAGCTACCCAGGTCTTTATACTCTGTAACAGAAAACTAATGATATGGCACCAACATGTACACATCAGGTGTAGATAGCCATCATGAAGTATCAAAAATATGCTATGCTGTATGACTGAAACAGGAATTTACAGAAAGATAAATACATGTGAAAGTCACTTCATTTTAATGTAAGGTTTAACATAAGTTTAAGTTTACTTTTTAATCCTTTTTATTTTTTTCTTTTTGTTTCAGTCATTTTCTTTCTTACTTTTTATTTCATTATGTTCTATAGTTTATATTTATTTTTTTCTCAAATTCTCTTTATTCTGACTGATAATTCCCAGTTTTAGAGTTCAATTTTAAAGTTCAATATACATGCAAATTGCACACCAGTATAGCATCTGCTGAGAACCAAAAGGTGTTAACTCTCTATAAAGGTATACATGTTAATGCCCTTTTAGCTCTAAATAGATAACGTAGCCATGGTTTTGTGTGGTTGAACAGTAATAAAAATGTATGAGATGGTCAAAACAAAGTGGGCCATCATTTTTTGTAGGGATTGTTCGAGAAGCTTAGAAGCATATTCATCTTGTTCACACCATGTAAAAAAGAGTTAGTGTTAACGCATTGTCTATGGGAACTGGGTGGTCCCTGTATTAAGTCTATGGGAATAATAGAATCCAGAATGCAAGGGGTTAAAATTTCCTCAGAATAAAGTTGGAGGTTCAATATTGTTTTTAAAATACAAAATAATCTAATACCGACTTATTTAGAATCATTGATATGTAAATGAACTGTAAATTATAGGACATGTTATTCTTTAAAATGCCCCCTCCAATAAGTAACATACTGCAAATATAAGGACAATACATTTTTTTTTCATACCAAACAAATCTGCTAGTAATGTAGTGACTGATTACAGGCAATGATGAAGAAAAACCCTGGGAATCCAATAAAAGGTCTCATACCTGTATGTTTGCATATATCACTTTTTGATTGTCAACAAGTTCTTATAAAGATTTTGGTTTTATTTTCCTGATCCAAATGACAAATTATCATGTGATGCACAATCAGAGCAGGTTAAGCATATTTCTTTTGAAATGCAATTCCATTCACTCGAGCTCTTGATCACCTTCAGACCTACAATCTACCATAATTGGGAGAAGGAATATAAAGCAAAGCAAAGAGGGCCTCCTTCGCATTCCCAGGAGTCCCCGCTCAGTTATAGTCCCCAGAAAATTGTCCCAAACCTCATCTGATTAATTCAGCATTTAATGCAATTACTGAGGTCGCATGATAGTAAACAACGCACGCGGGACGCAGAACATTGTGCACTCTGCAAATTGGCCATGCGTCATGAAGGCTAGGCTATGGTACACTGGCTGGGTCCAAATTCTCTTCATTAACTTGTTTCAATCAAAGATTTGAGACGACTATAAGGAGAGATTACATTCAACAACAGGCTCTCCCAACAATCAGAAGGACAGAAAATAGCCCATATACTTTAAATTGCTTATTGATCCATCTTACTTCTTATTGTCATTTAAAGTCTGGATACAATTTATTTCAGAACGTAACCTCACTCTCGATAGATGATAAATATGCTCTGCAGTATGAGGACGAGAAGGGCATTAACAGTGCCCCTAAACTGTTTAAATCGATGCCTTTCTGGCTTTTAAATACATGGTGCAAATGTTCCAGTCGGAGTTTATACAATGAATTGACAATGAAACCATGTGAGGAATCACATTATAGACTCATAATGGAAAGTTTGAAAAATAAAATAAGAGAGAGAATTAGAAGGGGCTGGTGGAAGGTGATGGAGAGGGTGACTGAAAGGGTGATGAGGAGGGTAATGAGGGGTGAGACTACGCCCCATGTATCTAGCTACTCATACCCCTATGGGCACGTTCTTTAAAGATAGGGTACCTCTTTATCATCATGCAAGGTTTTGAGGTTCTACAATGGATTACGAACCACATCATGGGAGAAGTCATAAACTGGACACCTGGGGGATCACATGAGCTCCTTACAGGGAAGAATATTGGGGTGGATGATGGGGGGGGGGGGGGGTGAGGGGGGAGGGAGGGGGGGGGGAGGGTGAGGGAGAGGGGGTGAGGAGTGGTACTTTGTCAGTACTGGTATATACCCAGCTACATGTGCTCATACTCTTCTTCCTTAAAACAAGTTTGACTTCCTAATTAATGGCAGTATGGGAGGATCACAACAAACGAATAGTTGTACAAAGAACACATTAGAATCAAATAGGCTAGTTAAAAAGAAAGGGGGGGGGTTAAGTGGAGGGTGATGGAGAAGGGTAATAATGGCTGCAGCTGTGCCCCCACCCCTACATCCAGCTCCATACTCACACCCCAAGGGTTTGTATTTCAGAGTGTGATTTGTAATTGTTGAAGGTTGAGGTTCTTCAATGAATCCTGGGTCGCATGAAGCAATCATTCAAACCAAAATGCAATGGGACCACACATAGCTTACTCAGAGAGAAGGGGTTGGGAGAGAGTAACGAGGGGTGAGACTCTACCCCCACCCCCCTGTACCCAGCTACTCACACCCTTAGGGGTTTGTATTTCAGAGCCAGTGAGATTCCTAATCACCACCGTCTGTCTCTCTGCCCTCTCCCTCATCATCCAATCAAATTACCATAAATTCAATCTTCTACTCACTTACTCGCCCAGCTTTTTAAAGGTAGTTTTCAGTTCTTTAAGTCGGAAAAAATGAATTTTTTCATGAAATCTATACAAAATACATGAGAGGTTTTACAAAAGTGTATAAATATGATGTATGTGAGAAGGTCATTCTCATAAACATATACCACAACTAAACAAAAGAAAATCAGGATACCGTTGTCACTTATAAACATTACAACCTCATATCTTGTCCCATTTGTGTAAATCTCTGTAGCATTTGTACAAAGAACACATTAGAAATATGTGTTACAGAACCTGCCTATAGCAGAATGATTTGTGTAAATCTCGGCAGCATTGTGCATTACCAAGCAAATACATAATATTATATAAAGATTAGAAAGATTAAAATCTAAATTGATAAGATTTAGAATGTGCTCTAGACATTCACCCATTTTAAGTGCAGTTTAAAAGCCAATAGTGATCAGACTAAGACTGAAGGTTCTGAGATATTGAAGGTTCTGAGATATCCAAGGTAGCAGTAGTATACCTCTAACCTGTGGAATTTACAGGATTTTGGTTACTGTTAGGTGAGATCTAGTCATCCCCAACTCCCGGCAACCCCATGGCCAATCTTCCTCCAGACTACTCTTGTCCTGAACAAGTCTGATCATCTCTCTTTCAATGATTTTCCAGTTTCTTCAATCTCTCCTTCTGCCCATCTATTCCTTTGTCTTCCTCTTCTCCTTCTACCCTGTAATTTGCCAAGCATGATGTCCTGCTTCATACCCTTTGACCTAACTATGTGTCAAAAGAAATATACGTCTCTTATGTAATGGCCACCCAAGGGAAACAGAACAAGCAGCCATTACAGACAGGTGGCTGCTATAGGCAGGTTCTGTAACACATATTTCTTCTCTGAGTGAGACATTTTAAATGGCCCCTATAGACAGGTGGTCTTGGTAGCAAGGTGGC
The DNA here is from genome assembly GCA_029962745.1 of Echinometra lucunter. NCBI lineage: Eukaryota > Metazoa > Echinodermata > Echinoidea > Camarodonta > Echinometridae > Echinometra > Echinometra lucunter. The sequence continues at coordinate 6,186,592 of CM057160.1, forward strand.
CATTAGGACAAGCTTGACTGTATTTACTGAAACCATGTGTGAATATATTAAATGAATATAATGTTACTGTTGAAATTCACAAGGACAACAACTCTATGTCAAGTGAAATGAGTCTAATGCTATTCCGGCTTTCAAAAGACCATACGGTATGTGAGCATGTATTCAATCAGTGCCAGAGAAAAGATTATTTGATGATATGTGATTCAGAGGTGTGTATTATTTTTCAAGGTCTTCAGGCATCATCAGGAGCCATGAAAGAATGCTTTTATGTGAATGTGTGAGGGAATGAGATATGAGGAGATAGAGAGAGAGAGAGAGAGGGAGGGAGGGAGGGAGGGAGGGAGGAGAGAAAGGAGGGGGGAGAGAGGGGAGAGAAAAAAAAGAAAGGAGAAAGAGAAAGGAGAGAGAAATTGTGCAAGAGGATAAAAAATTATATTAAGAATATAGATTGAAAGATTGATAGATAGATAGATAGATAGAGAGATAGATAACTAGATAGATAGATAGAGAGATAGATAGATCTATAGATAGGGAGAGAAAGGAAGGAAAAATGAAAGTATAACAGGGAGAGGAAAAAGAGAAGATGGGGGAGAAGCACACAAAAAAGAGAAGGAAGAAGAAGGAAGGTATGAGCACGAAGAAATAAGGCCCACTGAAAGAAGAACATAAACTTTGAATATAAGGAGTTATAACTGTCAGCTACAAGCAAACAACTGATTTCCTTTTCAAATTGAAACGCTAACAGGAAAATATAATCTGCTTAAATGGAAAGAAGCTCATACAGCATTTAGACCGGAACAACACCCCCCCCCCCCCCCCGCCAAATAAATATATAAAAAATTGTCATCCCTCTTCTGCATCTCTCACTCAAATAAAGCAACAATCCACGCTGCTACTGTTTCTCAAACAAAAGCGTCATGGTCAAACATAATGTGCTGGCAATCTCCATTTCCTAATGTTTTCATGTCTGGTTCAGAAGCTATTACGTATGACCTTTCCTGGGTAAGGTGCCCTTTTACAGACACAGGAAGAACTACATGGGACTACATCAATCGATCATGGGGTTTTCAATTTAGTTTGCATCATGCCTATTGTTTGCTAGGCCGGTCCATGTTACAAAAGGAAATCATCTGAAGGTTAACCGGGGGGGGGGGGGGGGGGGGGGGGGGGGGGGGGGGGGTGTTTCACAAAGACTAACATTGACTAAAATCGCACTTAACTATTGCTGGCCATTCATGCCACTGTTTTCTTCCACCATGGATCTCTCAAAGGATTTGAAAACAGTGGTTACAAATCTGCAGAATTGACATTTTTTATATTTCATTGATGAAGAAAATGAGAAAAATGAATTCTGCAAATTTGTGGCCATGATTTTCACATCCCTTGCGAGACCGATAGTGAAAACAAACTGTGGCATGAATGGCCAGCTATAGTTAAGTGTGATTTGAGTCAGTCTTAATCTTTGTGAAACACCCCCCAGTTCTCTGTCTAGATTGCAAGTGAAATGCTTACGATTCCAAAAGAATGAAGAAATGAAGAATTATAATTATGCAGTTCAACACATTTAAACAAATAGTCTTCTGTCACCTAGGTTTCATAGTAATCAAAATTGTCTGCTGGATACAAAATTTGTCTTTAATTATCACAATTTCAAGAAAGCGTGATGGCCAATAAACATCCACCAAAGACTAAGATATTCTAAATAAATCGTATGTATTAATTCAATAGAGGATCTCTCATTTCTCATCACAGTAGTGATCTCAATGACATTTGTCTTAGTATTCTAATAAAATGTTAGGACCCACAAGAAAATCTCATATATATGCAATACACTGTCCCATAATCATTTAATTTGCATTGGAGCATTTGATCACATACAGTATTCAGCAAGCTAAAATGATACAGTTTATATCTTGCTGGCTCATTACTAAATGAAATTCTGATTTGAATCAACAATGTGGAATGCTTTGACATGCAGGTTGACTGTTGGTCAAATTTCATAATAAGCCTTGCCCTTTAAATACACCGACTCTACATGCCAAATTATAATGACATGATGTAAAATAAGATAGCATACATGTATTTTAATATGATAAGGAATATGGACCCTTTCCTGGTCACGTTAACATCAAGCTAAGAAGAAACAGTAGGGAATAAAATCAATATAATCCAGAAATTTCTTATCCAACTTGAGGTGCACTTATTCCATTATTATCCCCAGACAAATTTATTTTATTGTGGATTCTGAAGTAAAGCCTTAAATTCATCCACTGAACATCAGAAGGGCATTAGCTCTGCGTACCAGGATGTGAGTTTTATGACCTTCTGCCTCCAAGCAGGTGATGTTACAAAAAGTATTGATTGTGGGGATTTTGGTAAATACTTCTACTGGGATTAAGTGCCATCTGCTTCTGATCTCCTTTCTGGATGCCATCTAAATCTCACAAAAGGACAACTCAAATCTTTTGGAGAGGAAAAAAACCCTGCAGGAACACACAATGCTCCCGTACCAGGGAAAATATTTTTAAGTAGACAAAAATAATAGTTACTTACAAGACATGACTGACATTTAAGCTAAATTGAGTAAAAGAAAAAAAAAACATATAGAAGGGAATAAGTCACAAAATGAACTATCTAAAAATGTTGCTTCCTATTAAAACATATACTGATCAAAATTCCTTTTCACCAAAATGTATTCACAAATTTTTATTTACTGATCAATTCCTTTGTTATGTTAAAATGAACATAAACCGAATGCTGGAAATAATTCCTGACTTTATTCATTCAACATTTCAATGCCTCTTTCTTTCTTTTATAATTATATGACATTCATCTACATGATTCATATCCGCTGTAGAAAGCAATCATTGATAATGTTTCCTCGTAGAAATGAAATACATGTGAATACAGAAATAGAGATCAAGCTGTGATAACCAATGCACACACAGTGCATCCTCTGCAAACCATCATCTTTGGCAATCTAAAATTCACCATTACTATTGACTCACAGACAATGCCCCATTAACATAATTGGTCATTTCTTCCAATGGTCGATGCTATATCTCTTAAACCCTGGAACTGCCTTTCTGGGAACCGGACAACATTTCAGCACAACAGACCATCATGAATGGATGCCATTCGGGGAAAGCTATATACAACAGAAAAAAACTAGTCACCTGCAAAACTGCGCCAACATAATTCGAGCCTTTACGGAGAAAAATCAATGAAATCCTTGATGTTTTTCCTCCCCTGACCCGGTTAGAACAACATGACAACCTCTCATCCAGTATCTGGGGAGGATACAGGAAGTAACACTACCTCCTACCCAGAGTATTGAAGGACTGTGTAAAGAGGTGACATAATAGTCATACTGTCAGCTAAGGGTCAAAAGACACTGGCACCTGGATAACTGATTATTTTAAGCCCTGCAATGTATACGATTCATTTTCTTTAAAAAAAAACACCAAAAAACAAAACAAAAGCATTGAATACAAGTAAAGAGCAAGCTTCTTCAGAATACTGCTCCATCAGTTTCTCATTTTGTTATCTAATGCTGATGTGGAACTACAGTACATCCATATTGGGAAAAAAATGTAATCAAACAAAAAGCTTAAATTACATTATCTCAAAGCAGCCCAACTCTTTTATTGGGTAACCTTTAAGTCCAGTGCTTGTTGCCTGGTTAGCAGACTGAAAAAAGTTTTTATGAAAGTTTCTAATATAAATTTTAGTTATCTACTGTTAATAACCCTGAAAAGTTGAGATAGGCAATTACAACAGTTTCCTATGGGCTACTTACCTGGCATGTAAGATGCAGATAAAAATGGAGATTATGTGGAAGCCTTGCATACTAATTTTGGGTTAGAAGGTTACCAGAGTCTACTAAAAGTCAGTGCATTTCTGGGATTTCCAATTTATTTTCATCAATCATCATTTTTCAACATCTGATATAAATATTGTTCATAAGGACAAGGATGATAGTTCATTAGATATACAAGAATATACCCTGGTTCATGCAGTTATTCATATAACACTGTGCAGTAATTTTACTTGTTGCAAAACAGTCGATATGACTTGCAGAACACACTCAAATATATTCAGCTGGACAAATGACGTTGTACCCAAATTGGTAGCTATAGAAATTACTACGATTCCATCCCAAAATAGGCATCTAATTACTCATGCCTGATCTGAAATTCTGAACAAATTGTATTCCGCAAGGAATGGTGACACTCAGAAATACTGAGCTAATGATGTAACAGATCGTTACCATGGCGATGGAAGGCATGAAAATAGTGCTCTCCGCGATGCTGAGACACATAATAAACTCATTACAATTCATTAGGCAGTTGAATCATGCTGCCCTCATTTAAAAAAAAATCATATTCCTTTATCCCTGTTCTGCTTTCCAGGTATGTGATTGCTTTCCAGTAACATACAATAATTGCTTGCCTTGCTAGAGCAATGGAAATGTGTACGTAAAGTAATCTGGAAAGGGAATTAACCTGTTGCATGCTAAATCTAGCTGCCCAACATAATTCTGGCTGCATGGGGTCTATGGGGAAATTTGTATCAAAATAAAGCTGTATCCAACAGGATACAGTGAGTAGTGACCCCTGGCACAAGCATAGGCATCAATCAGGTGGAGGGGGGGGGGGGAGGGAGGGACAGGGGACATGTCCCCCCCCCAAAAAAAAAAATAGATGCAGACATTTTTTTTGTGTTTGTGTATATGTTCCCCCCAAATTTAATGCCCCCCCCCCAAAAAAAACAAAAAAACAAAAAAATAATAATAATAATAATAAAAAATAAAAATAAATAAAAAAAAAATTAAAAAAAATTGAGAGTGTCCCCCCAAAATATAAAACCAATTGACACCCCTGGGTACAAGTACAATGTTAACATGTGTATGAACAGCCTAATCTAACTGCAAGATTGAAACCACTAATCTTGAAATGCTTTCATATGCTGAATTAATAGGAAAATTAATAATAATTCATTCATTTGGCAGGCTTGGCCTACATATTCTTCGGCTAGAAAAATATATGCAGTCCCATGTGCAAGAATAATTCTGAGTAATAAGTTCTTGTATCTCCTTGACTCCTGGATTCTCTTATTCCCATAAGCTCCATGCAGGGACTACCTGATTTCTGTAGTCCATGGGTTAATATCTTTGATATCTTGAAGGGCCTGTTCATACGTACTACATGAAAAGGTAAACTCACATGACATGGTAAACTGCCTAGGAAAAAAAATAATACAACAGAGAATATCTTGCAAATGGATTATTAAGTAGAGGTCTAATTGAAATAATAACTACTATGTGTGCAGTAAAAACGGATTTTTGATGTGCACTACACCTGTGTCATCTTACTATGCCATGGTGGATTCTATCTGACGGTTAACTGTATCATATTTGAATGAGGCTTCTTTGCTCTACTGCAAAACAGAAGTCAAATCGTCAAGGAGCGTAATGAAGTGCCCCTTCTATATACAGCATGCAAACACTTTGTATTGTATGCTCAAGAGCAGACCCACTTATTTGAGCTAGACAATTGCCTCTGGATATACGCTTTTGTTTTCCTCCAAATGCGATGCGCCCACACACATCCACATACAGTGCTTAGTGTTTGGTCAGACATTTTCTTCCTTATAATTCATTAAAGAAAACAGAGGACTTACGGAATTGCAAGTTTGGAACACGAGAGAGTCCTATTTCATAGAAACAAAAATGATCAAGGATCAAACTTAAGATTTTCTTCTTATAAACTATCTGGAGTCAATTACCAATTTGAAAAGGCTGGTCATAGCCATACCTGCTTTAGTGACCACCTGTATAGAAAGACCACCTGTATAGAAAGACCACCTGTCTATAAAGACCAGAATGTTTGCTTCCCTTGAGAGTGTTTCTCATTGAAATGTTTCTCACTAAATGTTTCTCATTGAAATGTCCATTCAAAGAAATTTTAATAAAATACCACCTGTTCATAAAGATCACTTTTCTTGTGTCCCTTGAGTGGTCTTTACATGTAGGTCGCACTATATCTGTCACAAATGTAAATGTATTCCACTTAAATTCTGAAACACTTCCTTAATCATAGTTTGGAAACGCAGGAAGAATCTGAATCTCAAACAAAGAGAAAGGTTTGCTTCCTTGAAGTTCCTTCCCATTGACAGATGCATTTTACAGATAATGAATTTATCAAGAATACTGTGAAACCAGTATATCATCTGTTTGGAGCCAGAAGGGCGTTAACTCATATCATTTTATACAGACTTAACGCCCTTCTAGCTCCAAACAGACAATTTTTTAAAAATATAGAAAGACCACCAAGGGAAATAAGAAAAGTGGTCTCTATGTATAGGTTTCTTGAATACATGTTTCAAATGGAAAAATTATTCAAGGGAAATCAAAATTGTAGTCTCCATAGAGAGGTGGTCTTTCTATACAGGCAGTCGCTATTAAGCAGGTTTGACTGTCTAATATTACGCTTGGAGGGAGGATGATAAAGTAGTAGACTTCTCCCTTACTGGACCCAACTCTTCGAGCTTTTTGCTGTCCATCTAGAAGTATCCTTTAATACCAGATCAAGGACTTAAACCTTGTATGGATGCCCTTGTCTTCCCCCTCAAGAGGGACGTCTCATCCCCGTTGACAGCTTCAATAAATCAGGAAAGATAAATCCAGAAGCAAGTGGTAGCGACTCGTCATTACAGATCAGGGTGGCAGGGGGTGGGGTGGGGTGGCCATGAACAAGATACGATCTATCTGCTAAGAGCATCTTTTCATCTACAAGTCATCTGCTATATATAATTTCTCTTTGTCACAATCTTTTTTTTGTCTCACATGCATAATGCATGTTTGATTCCCTCTGGTGGTTTGGAACATTACAAAGGTGAGAACAGGTTACGTCTAAGGTTGCATGAATTGAAGTCTGCGTCTCTATTCAACCATGCGCATAATGCATAACATCTTGGTTGTTTTATTTCACACAGCGAAACATACATGCTGCATTGCTGCTGGTAGTTTGGAACATTACAAAGGTGAGCACAGGTTACGGCCAGGGTTGCATGAATTGAAGTATGCCTCTCTTTTCAACCATGCACACAATGCATAACATCTCGGTTGTTTTATTCACACAGCGAAACATACATGCTGCCGTTGTGAACAATACCTTAGGGCAGCCATATTTTGATATTTGTATCAAAAAGGTATTATTACAGATAGTCATCAATTATATGTAATATTTATCCTTGACCACACAGTACATCATACTTAACCTAATGTGCCCTACATGTAGACTCCACACAAATATACCAAGGTTTTACTACAAAGGCAGCTGCACAGCGAGTTCAAGAAACATGATATGAGAGTACCTGCAAAACTTATTTCACTGGCTGAGAAACAAAAGGGCCTTAATTCTGTATTAGAGCATATGAGTTAAGGCCATTTTGTTTCTCAACCAACGATCTTACCACGAGCCAGTCAAAGTGTAACATAATTTTGCATATCCTTCTCAGTTTGTAAGCAGAAACTATAGTTGGCTGTAAGCATCAGTATGCTTTAAAGCAGCGATGGATCCGTGGCCCATTTCCTATAAGTAGCTTTAATAGCGAAATGGAGTGGTGCAAAAAAGATGTGTCCTGAACGCAAACAATACAGACAAGAACGTGCATTCTGCATTCCAGGGCCCCGTTCCATAAAACTTGTTATCAGTAACAACTGTCACATTTCTGTGACAAATTTGCTTTCAGCCAATCAGAAGCAAGGATTTCAGTAGCTTATAACACTTACTGCAACTTGTTATTGATAAAAAGTTTTATGAAACAGGAACCTGATGCATATTTTCGCACCATTCTTTTTCGCTAAGCTACCTAAGAGGTGTCTTGGTCTAGTGGATACGGACTGTAGATCGCAAGGTTGGCGGTTCGGATCCCACCGTGGCACTAATGTCTTTTGGCAAGACATTAATCTACAATTGCCACTCTCGACCCAGGTGTAGTAAATGGGTACCCGGTAGGAAAATTTCCTTGAAATGGTATTAGAGCGCCTTAATGGCTGCATTCTTCTAAAGCCAGGGTAATAACAGTGGAGTGTCAGGAGTATCAATTCTGATGGACACGAGCGCTATACAAGAACCCACTATTGTTATAATTATTATTATTAGCAGTAGTAGTAGTAGTAGTAGTAGTAGTAGTAGTAGTAGTAGTAGTAGTAGTAGTAGTAGTAGTAGTAGTAGTAGTAGTAGACTTTATTGGATAACTTGTTTAGCACAAGGCTAATCTGCCACAAGGTCCATTAATTATTAAACGAGTCATATTCCATACCTCAGTTCTGGATCCCATAGAAATCCTAATCCTAAACCAACAACTTAACCTCAAATTTAAAAAAAAAGGGTGATTTCTGGTCATGCAACTACATGTAAATTGTGAAAGCAACTGTTTCCAGGCCTATGGCAGGCTTGTTTATGAAGTTAATAAAAGGTGGTATCAAATAATGCTATTTAATCAACTATGTATTGTCCATTCCCCTTGACCAGCTGGGTCCTTACAAACTGAATCCTTGTCAAATAACATGATGCTCTGTGGAATCAAAGTGAATTCATCACATGCCTCATACTTCATTGCATGACGTTCAAATAGTTGAGTTTTAAGGAATAATCTCAGGCTGATGATGAGGTTATATGATTTCAGAACATATTGACTGTACAATATGTGTTTTTTGTTCAAATGCCAAAAAATTAGATGCAGACATTTTTTTGTGTTTGTGTATAGCCACTCTCCACCCAGGATGTAACTGGGTAGGAAAGGTAATTAGATACTGTCTGCAGTCAGCATCTTATAATGCCCTAACGAAAGCTGTCATAATAATGAAGTGCTTGAGCAACTATTGCTTGGTGCATACAAGCACTACATATGAATCCAATATTATCATTAGCATTATCCTATTTAATCAATTTGAATTTCCCAACTATTCTTCTTGAAAATCATCTTAATTTCTTCATAGCCAAACCATCCACAATATGCTGTCTATAATTTGGAGAAAGGTCCATATCTCGCCTGCAGACAATTGAGCCAGAGCAAACTGCAAGCAGACATATTACCGACCTCCCATGATCGGCTTGTGAAATCAAATAAAGGATTTAAGTCAAAGTTCAATCAATTCCGTCCCTTGGCTTGATCCCAAACCGCGGAGCATGCAGGGTCCCCTTCCCGGGCGTGTTCCCGAGGAGGGTCCTGATTGATGCGGCAAGCGTGCAATCGAATCAAGTCAATAAATAAGAGCCAACAAGTAATATCTCCCACTCTCGCTAGCAAAATAAACTTGGCGAAGACAAGAGAAAATAAACGAGGGGGCCAATTGCTGATATGAGATCCGTAGACATAGAATAACTCGACATCATGATTCTTCCCCCTGGTTACACAAGAACAAAATCCACCAACTGTGCATGACACAAGCACATAGGTGAGCAGTCACTTCACTGTTTGGAATGGTTCCTGTTGATATGTGCAAACAGGATACTTTGTACTTTTGCAGATGGTGTGGATAAAGTGATATGGATGTCAAGATGGTGTCAGATATCTTGGATCAAGCCATCCTTATATCATCCTACAAATCTCTTCAGGTGCTTGTTTTTATTCAAAAACATTCAAGTGGCATGGCTGTTCCAGGAATATGTTCAAAGGGGGAAAAAAAACCAAGATGGACTCCATACTGCATTCTCAATCATGGCAATGATGATATCTTATATTTAGAGTTCTAATCTTCTCATATGTTATCACATAAATTGTCTCTTGTTCCATATTTCTGTAGCATACATTTCTGTCAAAGATTATGCAGCAAACTTTACACAGACATCCTAAAATCATCACCATACAAACTTTCTATCAAAATATACATGTACTGTATTTATCCACTGATACAAAGCTACAATTGGAGTCATACATGTACATGTACATCAACCACACAAGAGAATTATATGTTCAACATACTGCTCATTTCCACTGCATGCAGCACATCAATGTAGAATATTACCAATTCTATTGATTTGATTGATTCAGTGTTGTTCTCTCTCTATTTTAGCAGCACTGATGTGCAACATTACATGGTAGAACTTAATGTATGGCATCACACCCAACACTGTCTACACATCAACACATTAAAATTCATAATGGCAACACGATTCAATCAAAGATCTCTCCTCTGTATTTCTTGGATGACTTGATAAAAATGCACACACAATATGCATCAGTTCACATATATCTAACAAAACATGACTGAGAGAAATACACACACACATAAATACAACCTTGCCTTTCTTTTCGCTACCATTCCCAAACACCTCATGAATAATTAACGAGGGCTTTTCCTCCCAGTTGCACCACGCAGACGATCGCTGTGGACCGCTTGAGTGAAATGGGACCGCGGAGCTTGCACTCCTCATAAATTATGCACCACGCAGCTATTTCTCCATGGCGGCTTGTGTGGAGGACTCTCGCTGAGTGTTCGCGACCGGCACTTTGATGGCTGGGCAAAGTGTGTGAATTGGCAGCATAGATAAAGCAGGCTAACTTTTCATCGTGAAGTGATTTCTTGCTCTATAGCTGTAAAGTGACAGCTGGCCATTTTTCCTCAGCTTATTTGAGCTCTCTACAATAACTTTGTATTGTCTGCACCTTGGAAAAAATTTTCAAAATTGGACAGAATCATTGCCTGACAATTTGAGTTCACATTTGGTAAATGGTATGCAAAAATATTACTATTATTATGATTTTAAAGGAAATTACATATTGATAAGGGAATATTGAATGACAAACTAGTATTCTCCACTTTAATATAAGAATTTATCCTGTATGAAATTGTGAGAAAGGAATATTTCCTAATACTGAAAACAAATCTACAACTTACACAAAATGTGTATTAAATCTGATCATTCCATTCAGTTGACATATGATTCAGTGACTCTACCAATATTGTTAATAAAATCTATGGGTATTCAAACTCATAAATTGAAATTAAATGGGAAAAAACATATCAACAAAGATATAAATACAAAGGGTAGGTGATACTCGGATCCATATAGGCTTTCACAAATATAAGTGCAAACAGGTCATATTCACTATTTTCATATCTAAGTTAGATCTCAAACAAGGAATACATATTGCCTGAGATCCCTGGAGGGTTTTCGATCCTGTCATGGCAACAATTTTTATAGGGCTTAAGAAATAAGCTTTTCTCCTTCCAATTGCCACTACATGCAGCACTGCAGTGCTACATGCTGTAACAAAGTACAATTAGAGGATGTACAGGAACTATATTGTTTTTAATGCTAGCTGTGCATGGAAAATAGTATCTTTGATACCTTTTATGGTTACAATTCAAGAATATTGATGCTATTTTCCTTTTCTAAATTTCTGGTGTCAAATACTATATTGAAAAAAAAAACAAAAACAATGAGGGCATGCGATTTCACTCTTTTTGCTCATGCATCTGGTATATTTTTATGTTCTAGGGCTCCGCAGCAACATATTGAGTGCTAGAGTTGATTCTCTTCCAGTATGCTTTGGATGAAAAGTAGTTACTTGGTAGTAAATAGCAGTTATATCTAATCAAAAGATTACAACCTGAAGATCAAGTAAAACTAGGACCTTTAGTAAAGGTCCTGTCACATATTAGCGAATAGAGCTAACGAATGCCTAGCGAACAGCTATTTTTCGGAAAAGTCCAGGTACGCTCAAATACGCTCAAATTCTCGGCCACAATAGGGTTCTAAATTTTTGAACATGTCCAAAATAGAAAATCGGCTCCAGCGTATTTCTGCGAACACCTACGAACAGCTAATGAATACCATGTACGTCAAACGTTTCACGAACAAATGGCAACGAACATGAACGCATGTCTAAATTTTCGAATACGTTAGGCATTCGTTGGCTCGATTAGCTAATATGTGACGGGGCCTTAAGCTTAGCATTTAACATAAATTTATCTGATTTTTAAAAATAATAATCCTGTTTTGCATTTATAAGCCCTACTTACATATGTCTATTGATTTATTTTCAATGAACATGCCGGTATTATTTCAATTCATCTGGTGCTTCTAGGGATGACAAAAATAAGTATATCAACTACCTTGACTCCTTTGAGTCAAGAAATTTGATATGTACAACAACAAAAAAGAAAAAACACGACATCATGAATAATAACAGTTTCAGTGCAACGTGAACATGTACCTTATGGAGGATTATAACAAACTGGCTGACGAGATTTGAATACAAACTGTTTTAATCATAACAAAATTTTAACCTCATTTGTCTGATATTCATTGGGAAGGGCAAGCACATCTACATACAATGCTTTGGTAGTAGCACTAGGAGCTAGAGTCAAGTCATGCATCCACAAATCAAAGTTAAAGTTGAGTTTTGGTAATAAAACTAAATTATGGAAAAGACTATCCCTAAGGAATGGAACAAAAATGGACACATAGTAATAAAGTGCAAGCAGGTGTCAACTGGAAGATTCAAAGTCATCACACTGACTAGATCTTGCTGAAAAGCACTTGCACTAAACATGGAAATAGATGTATATAGAACTACACACCAATGCGTTTTGAACATTTGGTCAAAACATTCCAGCTTTTCCTCACCATAACTTGAGTATGAGGGCATCTGAAGAGCAATCCTTGACATGGACCATTTCCACTTTGGTTTTCATCTCAACTAACATAAAAATAAGTAGGTTCACCAATAATCTTACACTCTAACCAGAACTCAAGCTTTTCTTTAAACGGGACAAGCTATAGCTTGGGGCTCTGTTGACTGAGAGACAGGCGTCCATGCTAGGGTGAACTCAACGTCAGCATGAAATTCAATTTATGGATTACAAGGGTAGTCGTGATGAGGGCAAGAGAGGGGGAAGGTGTGAGAAGGAAACCACCAACAATGGGTGGCAAAAATTAAAGGGTCGCCACCCTGATGATTCTCACTGTGCCGATTAGATATATTGTATTAGTTAACGGCACTGAAAAACAGCAACTGAAGGCCATTTGCCACAGAAAAATAGCTCCCATTGCAATGATTTCCATTAAGCCCCTTTCACAATTGGTCGTGCGACTAAATGCGACCTTTTGCGATTGTGTGCAACATATCATGTTACCAAATGATCGCACGACCAATTGTGAAAGGCCCTTTAAATAAAAGGTCATAATCCATAAAATCAGCCAATGAAGATTTAGTCAGATGTGATTAAAAAGTATCCCATGAAAATGGAAGCTGAAAGCCAGATTGCAAGAAAAAGTCTTCATGGAGATCCTTTAAAAGAAACAAAATGGCTCCAGTGCTGATGATTTCTATTGAAGATCATAATCCAGAAATCAGTCAATGAACCAAAATCTCCTTTGAAAAGTATCCTTCCAAGAGAAGAATTGGTTTTTAGGAGCAAATGTTAAGAATCTTATATGAATGTTATCTAAAAGAGGTTGGGAATTTTTAAGGTTGGGGGATATGGGATGGCATCTCCTTACATCTCATGCCCTGTAAAATAAAACAAAATGGCTCTTGTGAGGATGATTTCTATTAAAGACCATCATCCAGAAATTGGGCTATGAACAAGAAACTCATTTCGCTGAAGAGAAGCAGAATGAGAGAGGAACAGATTTATATAAGCAAAAGTTAGGAATCCAATAAAAATATAATCAAAAAGGGGTTGGGGTGTTTGGAGGTCGGGAAGTTCTGAAGGGGGATATCATCTCCTTGCATCTCATCGCTCCGCTGATATTCATGCGAATGCACCAGAATGAGGAACCAGAAGGAAGGCTGGTTGAATGAGTGCTTTCGTTGGCACGCTTCATCGCATGCAGGGTGCCTCATAGGCCTACGGCGCACATGCACGGCCATGCACGCAGACTTGGCATTGATTAACATCAACGTCTCTATAGCTCTCTGCCTGCTTGCCTGACTGGCTATGACCATGGTGTGCTTGCTTGTAGTGCAAAAAGGGCAGGGCAACGTACATGCAAGTCTATGAAAGTAACTTATGACCTCCTGTTACCAAAATTGCTACGTGAAGGGGGCACAGTAATCCTAACATAGATACCAAGGCAAGCTATGACCATGGCAAGCTTGGAGCACTAGAAAGGCACGACAAATCTACCTTGATGTCTATAATCATAACTAATGACTTTCTGGCAATAAAAACGCTCAGCTGCAAGGGGTGCAACAATTCCACAGTCAGTATCATGACTCGCTATAATCATGACTAGGCTTGCTTGGAAGACAAGAAGGGAGGGGAACCTGATGTCTGCTATGATAACTTAAGACCAGGAAACGATCACAGTATGCTTGGAGCACAAGATTGACTGACAAAGTCAACCCGCTATCTGTGATCGTGACTTACGGCCTTTTGCAACGAAAAATACTAGGGGAAGGGGCAGAACTAGAACTACAAGCTTTCATTATCCTCAAGTAAATGATCTCAATATGATTACCCTAACTAGCTATGACCATGGTGTTCTTGGTAGGAGAAAGGCTTGGAGAAAGGCAGCGCAAATCAACACACAACTGACAACTTTGCATGTACATGTAGATGCAATACGAAGTATGAATTTTTTTTTTTAAATGAAACAGTGTCAGAACCTGCAATTAGGTGATAGCCTGTCTTTTGAACCCATAGAATACCAAGCCCAAGACAACTTGGGGTGGGGTCCACGGAAAATGCATATTATACTGAAATTGAATTGTGCTCACTGGGTTATAATATAAATGCAGAACTGACACACAATCCACATAACCATTTACTTCCATCTCTACTCTCTGGCAGATTATAGAAAACAACAAAAACATTTATACATAAATTATACATCCATGACCTTTAATCATTCTCCCACTCATATAAAAAATGAAATGTATGATGTTCGTGCCAGGAGGCAGCATCGTAACATCTGTGTGATAGTTTTCTTGTCAGGAAAAGGATCTTGCATGCCAACAAGGCTGTCTTTATCTTTAGTTCAGGTTAAAAAGTGCATTTGAGAGATACTGGACGAAAATCATTCTGAACAGCATACCAGCATGTGAGACAACTGAATAATGAATAATGTAATCATATTTATTACACTTCATGAAATCATCCGTGAACATATAAATTGTAAACATGGCCTTAGTATCATTAACAATAACAGATGAAATGTCCCTATCATTTTAACAATTATTCTTGCTCACTTGTTAATCAGATATCTTTCAGCATCGCTTAAACATATTGTCTTGTGTCAGTATTAAGCTTAACTTAGAATTAAATTTAAAAGAAAGTAACTTGCACTATCTTAAATCATTGCCAAATGATATGAAAGATTGTATCTTCCACCATTATGATGTGAAGGATATTACATAAAAACTCATTTAAGTGGGTGTATTTTACAATCAAAATGTCAAAACTTTGGTTTTCAGCTCCCTGAAAACATGCAGGGGTCATAGCAGGGCAGAGTATAACCCTTCTAATGCGTTCCTTTCAGACATTTACATTAAAATTCACCATAAATCATTTTATGGAATATCACACAATCTCACACACGTATCTTTTTATGCAAGGCGGACAAAGTGAGACTACACTTAATCAGTTTCATGGCCATTCTCTTTTTGCTACCATAAATGGAATGAGCTTTCATATAACAACAATAATAACAATAATAATAATAATAATAATAATAATAATAATAAATAATAATATGTTTACCCTGTTTACCCAGGGTAGCCTCTTCAGTACTATGTACTGTTCTTCCAGAGGGCCCTACAATCATATTCACCTTTGAAATACAATGCAGCTGATTGTGATGAAGGAAACCATTGCCCTTGTTCTTTCTCCTCATTAGAGAAGAAAGGCATGTCGTCCAACAATTTCCCATCATTTAAAATAGTACCTGCCAATATCATCTGTATCATGTTCTGACGGCCAGAAGGGTATTAGCTTATATACATTTAGTTGAGTTAACGACCTTCTGACTCTCAAAAGACGATATATTTGAGAAGCATGGCTTGGTTCATATTTCATCCAGCGACGCTGCATGAAAGAAAAATCATCCAGGGTACCTAGAGCCATGTGAAATCCTGTTACCTACAGTATGTCTTTATCAGTGTACACCCTCACTGTAGCTGGATTCAAACAAGGGAGTGTTGTAATATCTTGTGCAGTTGCATGGAGTACAACCGTGTCTGGGGCCTGATATGCTGAATAAGCTGACTGGTATTAGCCCTCGCTGTTCATGAATTTCAAACACTGAATGACACCATCTCCCTTATCATACTTATACCAATGTTACTATTACGATGACTACTACTACTACTACTCCTACTACTACCAATGCCACTGCCACTACCACCACTACTACTACTACATGTACTACTACTACTACTACATTTTCCCAGGGTAGCCTCATCAGTACTATGCACTGTAATGCATGATGGCCCTGTGATGAAAAAAATGCCATTGCGTTTCTGGAATAAATATGAATATACAAAATTACAAGCTCATAAGAAGTATCTGTAGATCACATCAGATTGCTGAGGGGGGGGGGGGGTACATTTTGAGGGATCTTTTGAAACCCTTGTAAAAAAAAAAAAGAAGTACCATTGGTACCATGGTAATTTGACAAAACTACCATCAAATTCAAATTGTGGTAATTTGATGGTACTTGCATGGTACTTTCATGGTTTGATGGTAATTTTGTCAAAATACCATGGTACCCATGGTACTTTTTTACAAGGGAAGAGGCAAGAAAGATACAGTTTCTCTTATGGAAAGTGGGGCATTTCTCCAATTCAAAGCCATACAGTACAGCTACATCTGGAGCGTAACATTCTGGATGAGAGCACTCAAGTACAGTCCCGCTTTCAGAAGGTTATAAATAAGGATGGGTGTGTGTGTGTGGTGCGCCTTTGGAAAAATGCAGATTATATGTCTGGGCCTAATAAGGAGTCATTGCGTGTACCTCCGCTGACAGACGTGGAATCATAACATATGACCATGAAATTGAAAAATGGAAGAGGAATCATATCAAAATGCAAGTCTTGTAAATATCTTGGAGAGCGATACATACGCTGCTAGAGGGAGAACATGCAGGATTTTGCCAAATGTCAAGTTATGTGAAGATGAATGAATATGAAAAAGTTCAGCTACATGTAGATATGAATAAGGACTTTCTCTATATTCTTCTGGTAAATTTTGTATCCATATGCATAAGAACTTATTTCATAACCCAAATATAATACACAGATTTGTCCTAAAGCACTAAATTGTACCACAAGAATAAGATAAAAAGGATATGATCTGTTTATTACGTGAAAATCTGCATACATGTATTTGTTCCTATTCAAGATTCAATACACATATTTTAAAAATAACTTCTCCACTGACTTTCAAAATAGATGGTAAAGTGACAACTTATTAAAACTAAGCAACCTTTGCTATTCTATAAATGAAGAATTTAATGTTCTTAATAAGAAATGAAAAGTGAAGCATGTTATACTTTACAAACTGCAATGGTTTTTCAGGGCAAAATGAACCATGCTTCAGAGAAATCCATTAAATGTGTAAAAACAGTTGCAATTACTGCCACTCAAGAACAATAAAAAAAAAAGAAAAAAGAAAAAAATGAGATACTGTAAACCCCTCTCATCCAGCCGTCATTATCAGAATGAACAATCTACCTGCGCATTCCAACAATTTCCATATTTTGAACCCCCCTCGAGGTGATAAGCGAACTAAAAACGATAAACATGTACGGTGTTGGGTATCGCCTCATAACCCCCCTACTTTCGCAAATGAAGAAAAGAACACTTTCCATTAGTAGACCTAGTTTTTAACGCTAGTGTTTACATGAGACAACAGAGGGAGACTGGCCCACCGTGGCGAAGAATATCCAGGCTTGAAATGTCAGAGCAAAAGAGAGTGCCGAAGAAGGTGCCTTCTAAAAATGAGGATCTAGCAAGATCCGCGTGAAAACTATTGAAGTCGGACAGAAAAATTATGGGTACAATTAGAAGGGGGAAATATCACGCAGCAGTGAAATGAGTATGGCTGATTGTGATGGATTGTGGTGACCAATTTTATTAGGCTTGAAAATTTGGTCCACTGTGCAAGGTCAACTAGTTACCTATTTCCATGGCCAAACTTATAAATTTGCCAGCCCTATTGAGTATTGCTTGCACAGCACATGCATTGAAAAAGTGATATGTTTATTATGCCCTAAATATGAATAGAGCAGTATTATCATTATATCACAAAGAATAAACCTGATAGCTTCTCATTTAATGACATTAAAATTCTTCAAAGTATGTGGAAATATGTGAAATACTTGAATATCATTTTCAAGAATCTGTCATATTTGAACAGGAGAGTGGACAAACTTGTAACTATCAGAGTGGAAAGCTTTCACAAGGCAGCAAAGTTGAAATGTACTGACTACCAGGTCTTCATAAAAAAAGAACAGCACAGCACACAAATAATCAACACCAAGAATATTGACCAGTCTGAAAAAAATTTGTTTGAATAAAAAAATCCTCTGCCATTACATTAATATTACACATAATAATGCATTGCAAAATTGTAAAGCTGCATTTGATCCTAAATATAGCTCGTAAATTTCTGATTACCCACAATTACATATAGATCTTTCCTTCAAATAATACTTCAGAAACCTTTTGAGTATACTCCCTCAATCAATTTCCAGGACTTTCAGTGGACCATCATGCTCTACCAGCTTTAGCAGGACACCGTCCTTTGAGACGAGATCATTTATCTTTTGCCTGACATCATAAACAGTTCATTCTCTACAAGTTATCAAATACATTTTTTTCCGCGCAGGGTTCAAACACTTTTCAGTCGCCATTAGATCGATACTTGACCTATATTTTGATGATCGCACGCACACTGTCAATGGGAGACGGAGAAATGGCTTGGCATTTGATCAAGGCTTCTATCTGACATCAATGAAGCCAGACCGATCCAAGGTGATGCTTGATTAGCAAATCAACGCACACCTGTAAAGGTAATACTGTCTTGGTCAAGGTCATGGACTTGGTTCAAATTGGTTTTATAGGGACGTTTCTGAAGCAAGGTAATAAAACCACATGAGGATATTTTACGCACAAGATAAAAGTAAGATTTGAACCAGAAAATCAAATCTCACGGTATTTGTGCAAGTTCACACCTAGTAAAACAGAAAGCAAAATCAATAATTTTGGTTGTCCATAAAAATATCACTATTAATGCCATGTACATATTCACACTTTGCACTAAAATAAAAATGAGAGTCAGATTAAGGTTTAAAGGACAACAATGACTCTTAAACTAACCTTATTACTTTGTATGTGAACAATGGGAACCTTAATTACAAGCATTGCTTTCAAGGCTTCCGCCACAATGCAGCCTGCATTTATATATTCATTAATTACTTAATCATTATAACATAATAACTAAAGCCCTATATTGTGAAACCTAATCGTTTGTATTTTATGCTTGTATTGATTTTGTAAAGAGAAAATTTCTGTCAATATTATTGTTTGCTGCTATTGTGGAAAATAAATGAAATGAAAAATGAAATGAAATGCAAAAAATGGAAAACTGTGCACTAATCAAAGATTTCACCCAAAACATTTCAATCCATTGTGATTAAAGTATTTTGGAGAATGACACTTCCCAAATTTCAAAGCACTTGCAAAAATTGCACATTTATCATGCATGCATGCATTAAGATTTCACTACAGACTTGAAAGTTTTAACCCATTGACATGTGAACCAGTGGTTTAGTATAATCCAGTAGCCAACAAGTAATAAAACACAGGATTTTTCTCTCCAGGTATCAAATAACAAACAGATAACTGTTTGGGCTTGAAACATTAAGTTTTTCCATTTTTTTTTTGCAAAAGAAATCTATATCAATCACAATTTAAGTACAGGTGAAAACTAAATGTCAAATAGTACAGCACTATGAAATATCAAGTAGTACAGCACAATGAAATGTCAAATATTACATCACTATTACATGTCAAATAGTACATCACTATGACATGTCAAATAGTACTCATTTGTCAAAGAGTAAGTTACTATTATATGTCACATAGTACCTTTAACCCATAGAGGTACAGTGTCACCTTTAGGAGACGCTTTCGCAATATCTGTTGGTCCAGAATGTTGGGCAGTACATATCATACATGAGCAGAAAGGGAAAAATGCACTGACAAATTTGAGCCCATTCCCATCGCTGTATGGTGTGGCGTTCTCGAATTAGAGCAGTTTAAGTGTAACTAATCATTAAACTCTTTAAATTGGCAATGTAGTGAATAATATATAATCACTATTTCTGTGTTCAAATTGGCAATTTCTTATTCAATTTTACAATTATATTTCCTTTTGTTTTATGTTATATCCATATTTATTTTTTTTTCAAGCTATGTAAACGTGGAAAAAAATAATTGTATTGCCAATTTGAGGATTGAAGATGATTAATTTACACCTCAAGAAGGCTCTGTACTGCTATGGGTAAATCTTGGACATAGTAAATATCATAATTTAGCTCTGGGTTGCCAGGCAGCCATAGAGGGACTCATCTGAGGCCAAATTAAATTTATTCTTGGTGGTTCATTGACGTTATCTGGCTAGACTACAAACAAGAGAGTTGATAAGAAACTACATCAGATAACTCCCAGAATACGCAAAGAAGCAATGTTAGTCCTGTACTGTACTGTCCTATGTGACATCCTAAACATTAGAAAATAAAATCAATCTCCGTACATGGGAGCACCATGGTATATTGGTGAAGGCTCTGGGGGGTGTTTCACAAAGACTAAGATTGACTAAAATCACACTTAAGTATGGCTAACCATTCATGCCACATTTTTTTTTCACCACGGGTCTCGCATAGGATTTGAAAATCGTGGTCACAAATCTGCAGAATTGAGATTTTTAAAAGTTCATTGATGAGGAAAACAAGAAAGGTGAATTCTACAAATTTGTGCCCATGATTTTCACATCCCGTAAGAGACCGATAGTGAAAACAAACCGTGGCATGAATGGCCAGCTATAGTTAAGTGTGATTTGAGTCAGTCTTAGTCTTTGTGAAACACCCCCTGGACTCTCAAATGATAGTGTTATGTAGTACTTTAAATATGTCCATGCTTTATCACTTCCTGTCACCCTTTCAGTCATTCACCTTTCCCCCACTCCCGTTATCATCTTCCCATTATCATCTTACTTCCAAACACTGACCACATGTTATGACCACCCCAGAGTTGACTTCAAGGAACCTCAGTTCTAAGAACAATGACTCATAGGACCAGCCCCAGTCACCTACACTCTTCATTACCACTCCCCATAATACCATAGCAATCATGATAGATAGTTAACTATAGACCAATCAGAAGTCACTAATCCAATACCTTTTTACTCCCAAAAACTTTCCTGAGAGTAGAGTTTCTCTTATCGAGAAGACTTGACTTTAGACCATCGACAGACAAACATACCACATTTCTGTAATCATCAACTCTACTGAATATAGCTGTACCAAGAGATTGAGAGTATCTTAACTTTGTCAAATAAATACTTCGAGTTTGAACTGGAAATACAACTTGTACCTCTCGTATCATTTAATGACTCCTCATCTAAAATCTGATCCCACAAACACGACAATAGGTTCTGGGCCTGTGCTGACATCTTTGGACAAGGTATTTTGGCCAGTACGCCAATGCTCTGGTGACAGTTGCTAAGCATTAATTCCATACACTAATGAAACACTAAGCCTTAACCCTTGACCAAACAATAAATACCAAACCTAACCCTCACCCTAACTTAAAGACATTGGTTAACATTGTTATGATTTTAAAAAATCTTGTTTTGTTACTTGAAAATGGGATAAACATAAAGGTTATAGTGTAAAAATACCAGTCTGAAAGTTTCAAAGTATAATAACCACAGGAAGTGTTTTTAAATATTAAAAATGTGAACTAATGTTTGAAAAATATACGAGGGTCGGTTGCACAGAATAGACATAAGGAGTGCGCATGCGCGTATGACTCGCCTTACCGTACTGTGTGTATTGGCGTATCACGCGGCTGGAGGCACATCAAATTCAAGCAAAGTGGTCCTCTTAGTGATTTGTCTCGTGAGACGAAGGATAATAAGATCGCCGTTTGCGTCTAACTTACACTTTTTCATTCCAAATTATGGTTGGTTTCAGGGTTTTTGAGTACAAATACAAGTACTCATACACATGTTTCATCTTAGTTTGAGAATTTTTTAAATCAGCTACTCACAAAGTTAGCCAATGCCTTTAAAGTCCTGCTGCATGCGACCATGACTCCAAATGTATATCTTTGATGAAATAACGCCTGGAGCAACTGCCACTAAATTATATATGTATCACCATTATGCCTACATTTGTCTTTCTGGACCCAGGTTTACATTGTAAATGGGTACCTGACAATGGTGGAGTAATAACGATTGAAGAGCCCACAGGAAGAGGGGTATTAATACCAATATCAGACATGTCAAGTCTCACGCATTAGGGGTGAGACTCCCGCATTGGGGGCTCTTGCTCATCCCCCCAAATCTCTTTCTCATGTCTACATCACAGCCTATCCCCATATATATTATACACACGCCTGGCGATCTCACGCACTGCCTGCCTAAAACCTCCCGCATTACTGGTCTTTGAACTTGGTGTCTCTGCAATATGGCTGCCATGGGTAATTTAAAAAAAAAAAAAAATTGACCAAAATATTATCAATATTATCATACAAAAAAGTTTTTTTGAATGAAATGAAAAAACTGAGTGATAATGCAAAGGCCTTTAACAAAATTTCTTGGTTTAGACTCTATCAAATTCTTATAGAACTATACACAGCAGATTCTACATGTATTGCACTGTGGTAAGAGAAAGGAATGCCTGCACTACACACTTCATGCATGCCTACACAACCGTGAAATCAAAGGCAGTGTAAACAAAGCTCTAAATTAGCACTGGTCAACCCTTCAAAGATCAGGGGCTTGTTTACACTTGACAGTGCCCCTAATAACACTAACAAATACGCTCCCCTCAAGCATGCCCTTGCCTTATGGCAATGGAAATTAAATGCCACGAATACTTCAGCAAATCAATACCCAGGATCAATAGTCATATATAAAAGTAATGACCACTCTTTTATGAGGTATATACAATTCTGCATATACAGAAATTGAAGCGTATATAAAATTGTACCACACATGTAGGCTTCAGTAGTTATTACCTGGTGGCCTAGTTCTCTTACCAGTAAAATTGTGAACTTCAGCTCTGAACCAAACACTTTACCTATCCCTAATCCTAACCCTGTTCCTTCCCTAGAACCTAATCACTACCAAAGATCTAACATTATACAAGTTATTAAAAGGCAAATTTCACATCTCAATGAAAGGGGGGGGGGGCTGGTGGCAGTTGTCTTCATGTGAATCTTGCAAACTGAACATGGTTCCCCCCCCCCTCCCCCACAAAAAAAAAAAAAAAAGAGAGAAAAGAAAAAAATAGTTATCATCTTATTGATGGGAAAAAAATGCAATTTAGTCTTTTTGGTACTGGAGAACATCAAACTCAACAAGTGTCAAACAAAATTTAATTTCAATTTTAAAAGTTATGAATGAAGATGAATGAAATTGAATGAAAAAAAAATTAAAAAATAACAAATCATTGTATCTGCTTGATAAATTCTATGAAACATTTATATTTATGACAGGGTACCAAGCAAAGATATATGAGGTAATCTTGTCTGTGACAACTACCAGCATTGACAAAATATGCACATGTCTTTTGAGTGACATTTTCAATAGCTTTTAATAAGTAAATAAAAAAATTGCCTGCAAATTTTCTATTCTTCCAGTAATATTGACATCTTCATTTACTTTGAACACAATCTTTCAGCAACTTTTCTTTTATAAATAGATTCTTAAGGTTTAAATACAAATTTATGGTCTGAACATTTATGTGGTCATAACCCACATGTATATTATTTCCTTCATAAACTTGGTATATGAACAAGCTTCATGTAAGAACAAGCTGGGAGCCATCTAACATTTAAGCAGGTGAATTTGACGATATCAAATATACAGATCAGGCTAGATTTCATTTGATATTTGTTACCGAGTTGTTCGAGTGCGGGGTTAAAACCCAGCATAATAATTTGATGGCAATTTGCAGGAGGCTGCGAGTGTGTTTAGTACTCCTGAAGCGACAATAAAACCTGGCTTCATCTGTAACGTGAGTGGAGTGACTTGATTGCAATCATCGTTTCTCTTTTTTTCTTCAGAGGGGGAGGGGGTGGTTGTGGCAGAAGGGGAGATGGATAAAGTAAGCAGTAGCAATTTGGGGCAGAGTTTGGGAATGTTTTTTTTTTTTTTCATAAAATTTATTTCCATCAATAGTTTAAAAATACATATATACATGGTATAAAAACATAAGATAGAGGAGACAGCAAGAAAAGCAAGAGCTTTATGAACAGCTGCCACCTTGATATAAAAAATACAATAACATATAAAAGAAATAGATGTAGATGGGCAAAATTAACTGGATATCATAAAATAAGTTATTAAAAAACAACAACAAATACAATAAAAAGTTAAACAACCAGGACAAGCCCAACACAGACAAGGTATAATGCCAGACAAAGAGCCTAATATTGCTTCAGTAAATATGACTTATAGTTACGCTTAAGTGAATTTAAAGATGGACTTGTCTTTATAGCTGGGTGTAATTCATTCCAGATCTTGGATCTGTTCTACAGAGACAACTGCTTTCACAACCACCTGTATAGGAAGACAACCTGCCTACAAAGTCCACATTTTCGTTTCCTTTTCATATGTCACAACAGTTCTCTCTGCAACAAGTACATGCACAAGGAACCTCATCATAAAGATCACCAGCTGTCGTTTTGTTTACCTGAATGCTACAACAGCATGTACATGCTTGTACTTCAGTGAACTAGGGGACCTAGGGCTTTGCATCCTATCTAAGAGACTTAGTGACTGCTAATCTAGAACCTCAAGTTATGACACCACTGATCTATCACTTGGCCATTACAGAATTTACTTCATATTTTCTTTACGGCAGATGTCTGCCCTTTTATTTTCGTAAAAATCAATCTCACAGTGCAGTGTCTCAAATAAGGAACAACTAAGAAAGAATTAGCAGTTGGTTAAACAACAATCTATGGTCATAAAATGGATGAATATTTAAAAGTATACATTTTTGAAAATTTTTGAAAAATTTTGAAAAATTTGCACTCTTTGCACTTATGGAGGAACAAAGAGAGGAAAAAAAGGTAGAAACGTGACTTTCTCTGTCCATTCAGATGATATTTTTTAAACTTAAGCCACTTGCTGACCAAGCAGGGGATAAATCTTGAGGAAAACGGCCAAGGAATAGAGGGGAAAGGGGGTAAAGAGAAGGAAATCACACTCACTCCACACAGCACATGATTAACCCCATCAATCTCGCCCTCAGTCACGCCAGCTATCGGCCACTCATCACCTCGGTGCTCAAAAGGTTAACGACGCTGCACCGTGAAGAGCCCTCATCCAGTCGCGCTGAGTGGCTGCGCAAACAGAAACCAGAGCTCGTAATGCTGCTGCGGTAAACGCTGGAATACTCCACAAACGACTTTTCGTGCCTCTGCGGCCCACTCGCTTGTTTGCACGCCGTTTATGGGCTGTATATTTCCCCAATACAATGAGATGCTCATGTGGCACAGAAAGGGCTGTGAAAAACTTACTTATGTTATTAGAGAGGAGACTTGAATTATTTCAAAAGCAAAATGGGCATTATAAGTGTATACAAAATTACCAACCTAGCGTCTTTCTCGCCCCAAACAGATGATATACGTCACTGTCAAACAAGAAACACTGGACGATAAAAGTCACCTAGAATTCTATAAACCCCATTCTTCATTTCTATTGTATCTTCTCTTATTAATAGTTGCACTTTTTGTCCAGGGGTATTCAACTTAGTGATCACTGAGAAAATTTATACATTGAATGGCATTCATTCTGGATATGGCTACAGACTCACATCAAGGAATATGATCGGGTGAAGACTACAAGAAAAATATACCTTTTGCCACAAGATGATCATTTTTTATTGTATTTAAAAAAGAAATGAATGCAATGAATCCATTTCAAATAAAAGGTTTGAAAATACCACTGTCAAGCAGCCAATATTTTGTGGGTGGGATCAGTTATTGTATATTTCTGGCCAAAATCCAATTCAATCCATAAGTGATATCAAAATTTGGATAAGATTTCTAAATTCAGGAATCAGAAGTATCCAATGATGAGATTTCAAAGCTTCTGTAATTCAAAGTTTCAATGTAATGATTTCAATATTTTCAAAATCCCAATGTTACAAAATTTTAAATCATTTCAGTTAAGCTGTTAGCCAAATCATTCCAAAGTATCATTTTTCATAAGAAAAAGAATTAAAGTTTGTAAACCTCATAAACTGCAGTTTTTTTGTGACACCTGTTACTTTTTGATTTGTGATTTCAAAACAGAAAGGGACTTTCCCTACTTAAAACCAGACTTTCTCTCCTTTTCCAGAGTGTGGTTTGGTTATTTCTATTTGAAGATTAACTAAAAGCTTTTGTCTGAATTATGAAGTATAATCTCTTTAATCTTCTACAGATGAAAGCCTGACTGGCATTAATGACAATATGAAAATAATATAACATTCAAAATCTGAACAGATTCGTGATATATTCAGTTTTACGTTCCTTCTTTTTACAGTGTCATCTATCTAGGTATCTTCACTGAACAAGTGACCCATTTTTATTCCATACGTCTTCATTTGAAACAAATTTAACACTTAGAACGTATGCAGAGTAACTGTGAAAAAGGGTTTCTGATTCTAAACTTGTATACTCATGCACTTTGAAAGGGATCTAATACATTCAGTAGATCGTACATGCATGTCTTATTCATATTCTTAAAATATGGATGATTCTTTTCCATCATTGCCTCTGCTGTTAAACATGCAGGCAGATGAGTGTATGACGTATGTCACAAGTCGAGTTGGGAAATTGTCATTTATTTTATCTTACATTTTAGCTCCCCTTATTTTCAACGAGAAAAAGAATTAAAATGTTTCCTTTTACTTTAAACTGATCAGCGATCAGGCCGGATTGTCTACATGTGTAGAAAAATAGTTTTGTGGCAATCACCGCCGTTTTCCTTCCATAGCGACGATCGCTATGAAGAATATGCAAATCGATCGAACGTAGTTTGCAGTTAACGTTGTGTACAAATGTTTGTACAGGCGACGTACGGGTTAATGCCACGCCCAAGGTGATATGTCGGGCAAGGCGTAAGGTTTTGGTGTACAAGGTAACAAGCATTATGTTTTCTGCGTTCGTTGAGTTAAGGCGTACCGTTGAGTTTCCTGCCAGTTGCCATTTTATTTGTTTCCTGAGTTGTTAAAGTCACCACATTATTCCAACTCATTTTTGTCAAGACTACACTATGTACGTCGAGTTTATAGACCAGGTTTTGACGAAAGTAGAGGAGTCTTCATTTTATTGTATTTGAAAACTCACTGCGGTGGTAAGCATCAATTGATTTCTTTCTACTTTGGGCAATATACAGCCCATATAAACGTTAAAATGGTAAACATTGTTACTAAAAATAAATAGTTATTGATTGTAGGTTATAGTTAATTATTTGAAGAAAAAAAAAGAAGAATGATTCTGCAAAGAGATAGAAATATTTTCATTATATTCATTGATTGTAATTTGATAATTCTAATAAATGCTTTAAGGAGCATGTGAAAATGTGACTTTGATATATAAACAAAGATTTGTTCCTTGTAATGATTCAGATATAGGGTGTTAAATGTAACCCACACGGACAGAAGGATAATTTGTCATGCATGTGTGTGAATGTGGATGTTTGTTTGGTAAATATTTCTAAACATTTTAAGGACATTGTTCTCGGAAGACATTTGGATTGTTGTTTTTTCATATAGAGTTTTATTGTCGGGACTGGAGTCAGCTACCAAGTTGGGTAGTAATATATTAGAGAGAAACATCAAACCTATTCAAATAGATTGTGTTTTTTTTTTTTTAATCTCATACTACGTTTCTGTAAGTCTTTGTCATATGAAGTGTAATGATTAAGTATAACAAGTATAAAATCCTTGTAAACAAGAAATAATGATAATGTATAAGATCTTTGTCCTTTGCAGGTGACTGCAAGGCTGTCTTTCATCCAAACGTTGGGAAAGGTAAAGCATCATAACGAATCCCAGAATAGCTCTGATACAGTCTACATCTAGGTGAGTGAGCACGGGCAGTCAGCAAATGTCACAGCAAAAACTCATTTTCACAACTGAATGAAAGTCAATAATACACATTAGAGCACAGATGAATACACAGGGCTTCAAAACAACTTGTCGGGCGGCATGAGCCGAACACGCACCATTGTCTGGGAGGATGCGGGATGGAGAGGAGAGGGATGGGGAAAGAGAAAGAGATGGGGAGAGAGAGAGATGGAGAGAGATGGAGAGAGATGGAGAGAGATGAAGAGAGATGGAGAGAGTGAGAGAGATGGAGAGTGAGACAGGAAAAGATAGAGATTGTATGAGAGAGATGTAGAAAGACAGAGACAGTGGAAGAGAGATGAAGGGAGAAGATGAGATAAGCATCTCAATACAGTCGTCATGGAAACTGTGGGCCAAGCTGTTTCAAGGATGGAAAATGAGAAGTAGTTTTTGATTGGTATTAACAACAGGTTAAAGGTAGGGGATCCCTTTCGCAGCCCCCAAAATCAACTTACCTTCATAGCTTGTCATATTCTTCCCTCAAATAACAAAACTGTAAGCTTCTTGTTAATGGGGAAAAAATGAAAAATAAGTTTCAACTGAATTTATGGCAACAAAACTCTATTATCTTTTGAGTTCTGCACATACATCTTCCAACTGAGCTAAAGCCCTTCTGCTTCTAAGCATACAGCATTAAGGATCTAAAAACAGTTCTATAATCTCCCTTCACTATGGTGTATCATCACGTAATAGACCTCTCCACGTTCCGATCCACACCATTATATTCATCACTAGAGATTTCGGTCCATAAAGCTTTTGAAAGTTTTTCATATCCTATACATATCTCTGTGCCGATAATAAATCCTTCAGATATCTTTTTAAGAGCTCCTTTCACACATGCAGCAAAAGAACTAACTCAAACTGCTGGAGCAAAATAAAAGAAAATTCTGCTCAGAAATTCTGCTCAGAAATTCTGCATGCACCTGCTAATCCGACCATAGAGACATTGGAATCCTACATACCGGGTGTCTATCAAACACCTGGGTAGTGAGAAGCAAGGTTGATAAAATGCCTTGCTTAATTTAAACCAGCCTAAATCATTCTGACCATACATACAGAAGTTGATTGGCTGTTGAGCATGGCATGCTGTTCAACAGCCAATCAAACTCCAGTATTCCATGAAGAGTTACTATAATAGCAAATTTACTATTATAGTAAGTTTTATGCAATGGGCCCCTGGGACATTCCTTGGTGCGCCCAAATAAGCCATGCATACTGGATAGGGCTTACTGGAGTTGGGGTGCTCTAGGACTGGTCCTGGGGTACCCCAACTCTTAGTATGAAAAGGGTATTCATGTCACAAAGGAACCTATTCTGACTTTTCTTGGTGTTATACAGATATAACATGCACTATGCAGAAGTCATTTAACTTTGCCCTAGAAATTTTTGTAGGTGGTTTACCACAAATGTGAACAAAGCTTTAAGAGGTGCATCATTGCTGCAGGCCTTTCTTCCAATTTTATCACTGGCCTGGCTTTTTAAATGGATTCACTGGTAACCTGTTACGATATTATCTCTTTACTTATTATTTCTGAAGCTGTGGATTTTAAATCAGTATTGGTTTTAAAAAAAACTGAATCAGGATTAAGGAACCTCTCAACAACAACAAAAAAGGACAGACATATCCATTCTCATCTATATTTATTCCTCATATGAATATCAAGATTTTATCACAGTGCAGGTTTCATCACAATGCAGTAGAGTATATAGATATACATGTAGTAGCTTCCCTATATAAATCTGTCTATTAGTATTATCATTTTTGTTGCTATCATTATCATTATTATCATCATTATAACATTATAACCTACCATAGAGTGAATCCAATGAATGGGTTTATTTCGTCACAATAGGGCAGGAGATTGTTAAGCCGATTCGAGCGTGCGTTAAGGCGAATCCGAACAATAGGCCGAGACAAAAGGATTCGCCCTAATGCTGCAATAAGAGTTATTATTATCATCATCATTATTATTATCATTATCATTATCATTATCATTATCATTATCATTATCATTATCATTCTCATCATACTATTATTATTATTATTATTATTATTATTATTATTATTATTATTATTATCATTTTTATTATTACTATTGTTATTATTATGATTATTTTAGGAAACATGCTCCAACAACAATTGCTCCACATTAATTTCTTACACTAACCTAATACTAAATTTTCACCCTGGAGCAAACTCTACATCAAACCTTAACCCTCACCCCACGGCAAACCCTATGGCAAACCCTACGGTAAACCCTAAGGCACCCCTGACCATACCCATGTATCTTTGACGACATAAAGCTCGCACTAAGGGATGCCAGGGCATGTGTATGGTTACTGCCTGTCAATTCTACATTCATCAATATACCTACCATAAAATATGATATATTCTATCAAACTTCCACATGAGTGTATTTTTGACCATAAATGACCCCTCCACTCACCAGTCAAAGAGCACATTGCATACACTTGAAAGGGTAAAATGGTAAAGGCCTCATATTCCAAAACAAGTAACATAATGCACATATATTTACTTCCCCTCCAGGGACTGATTTGGGTCTGGGGACAGGACCAGATAAAAAAGAAAAAAAAAAAGAAAAAAAAAAAAGATGGAGAGTGGGACGAGAAAAATGAGGCAAATGCTCTCTAGCGACACCAAAGGTGGAAGGAGTAAAATACCATAGTTCATACTCACTGGTCTAGTCTACAGCCTCCAGACTTGGTGATGACTGCATCAAGGACAGAAAGGGTACACAGCCACCATCATCAGCATAATTTACACAATGGAATTGCTAAAAAGGAATTTTTGAGGGTCAAATTTAGGGCATAAAACCTTTGTTTCATTGTTGAATTCAGCTTAAAATGTCTTTCTATTGAACCAACCTTCACAATACATGCATCCATTTCTACTTCAGGACATAACGGATATGATATCTTTCATCCCAACACTAAACAGAACATTACTGCTCGGTGGGACAAATTTGCTGCCCATGACAGGCAAGAGGTTAATCGTATCGTAGGGTAGACATCAAAAGATGATTAAATTGAAAGATACAAATATATGGTCCTTGATTAATTTTGGATTGCACATGGTATTTTCTGACTACCACTTATGATGATTCATTACCGGTATTCCTTGTCTCTCTAAACCTTGCCATTAGCCACACAAAAATAAAAGGTGACTTACTGTAGCTATACAGTGCCACTGCTATAATGTTCTTAAGCACTATATACAACTACACAATGGATATGATTTCATGATTTTCAGACTAGTCATAGATTATATTTCTGAATATTTGGCTGATATGTCTCTCCTATGCAGCTTCCTAGCATTTGTAAATTATCAGATTACAGTGGCTTTTCATGTATGCTGACACACAATGGTATTCAAAAGGCATTACATCAGCAAAAAAATCAATGCACGCATAGTGTTCTTATGACGCTCGTGTACCTATTCATAAAAGTGATGCTAATGGGTTGTATTAAAGGGGTTGCTCAGTAATGCAAAGGCTCAATCACATATATCCAGTAGCAAACACCACAGCATACCACTGGAATATTTTTTTCAGTGTTCACATATGGCAGGGTAAACTGCATCACTTTAGAGATGCCCGGTATGCGGCAATAATAGTTCATGCTCAATAATTCTATCCTGTGTAAAGAAAACTGCAAATAAATAAATAATAAAGGGAGAGTTTTGCCCAAAACTGTGCAGAACTATACTTGTGATGTCATAGTTGGTGCTAAATTTAGAATTTGATTGGTTCAGACCTTTTTTTCCTCCAAGGGGCACAAAAGATAATTTTTGCCTCAGCATTTTTTTCTTTGCCTCCTCAAATACCATTCATTTACGAGCGCAAAAGAAAAGAAAACCGTGGGGGTGTGCTGTCACACATGTGAACACCCCTTAACAGGTGTATCAATCGTATAAGTGATAAAATACAGAATATTTACTTAGTTAAACTGAATTCATCCTGTGAATGATAAAATGAAGTTATGACATCTGGCTGTGTTTCTTATTACGGTATTAAAAAGCATATTTCCACACAAAAATAAAAAAATAAATGAAGTGCTGTCTTTATTCATAGAGCATAAAGGTTCTTGAACAACCCATAGAGACATGTGTTATAGGATCAACATGTGTTTTAATAGGAGTATCTACAGTGGCAGATCCAGGCGGGGGCGAAAGAGACGTGTGCCCCCTCTAATTTTTGAGAATCAAACATTGAACATACATGCAAATATAGCTACATGTATATCTAAGAAAATTTTTGTCTGCACCCCCTGTATTTTCAAATTTGCTGTTTGCACCCCCTCTATTTCCAAATCCTGGTTCCACGGCTGGTCCACAAACTTAGATTTCTGATGGTTTCATGAAATAGGCCCCTGATACTTGTCAATATCATGAGAGGAGAGTCTGACACAACAAGACTACACAATAGGAACTGACAGTTAGTAAATCACCTCTGTGTACTGTAAGTATACAACATGCACCAAATAAAGACATAATCTCGGTGCTTCCAACATGTATTCCAACTTATAAAAATACAATAAACCTCCAGGTATCGAAACAGAATGTGGCATGACCAATTAGTGGCACATACAGGGTTCTCTTCCATATGTCATCTGTCAGTATCATTATATTCCGGGGAAAAAAGCTTATATTATGGATATAAATGGCTGCCAATCTGCTATCATTGGTGGTTTAATTTCACATTTTCTTCCTATTTTGATAAGTATGCATCTGTGCTTGCTTTCCTTTTTCTTGTATGTCATCTTCCTTTGGACCTACTTGGGATGTGTCAATGTTTTCCTTTGCCTGTCTACATATCACCCTGGACAAAATTGCATGCTTTTTACAACAGCACATTCAAATTCACTACCACATATGCATCAAAATATCATGAAAAATAAGAGAGAGAGAGAGAGAGAGAGCGAGGAAAGAGTGGAAGACAGAAGGGGAAAGATTAATATCTGACCACAGCATTTATAAATCAATTTATCATATTTGTGTCAAACAAACAAACTTTAGACCAAATCTCTGATGCACAAGCTAACCACAAGATTTCCTTTACTCAACCACTCAAAAAAGGTAACATGGGTCAACAGTGCATACCAGTATCACGAAAATCAATTCATTTGGATAAAATGCACTTCATAAACAACAAAATATTCTTGTATTTCAGTCCTTGATAACTAGATCTTCATTGAATCATTAGCAACGATAGACAGACTAGCTTTTAGCGTTTCCTTCTCATCGGTACAATGTGAAAAACAAGGTATACATAATCAAAACAAACATTACAATATAGAGAATAATTCAGAAAATAGAAGGAGGCGAAAACCTGGAAAGCAAAGCTTGTTTTAGGAATGCCCATAATCATAGAACACATGTTACTGAAAGAACATTATGAATATATGAGTAGTAAGGAACATTTTAATTCGATTTTCGCATAGACAGGAAGGAACAAACGTAAATAGAGGGGAAAATAACCAAGTTAGGCATTGGAAGGCATGTTGGCTTAACAAAATAAAGTTAATTCCATTGCATATGTCATTCAAGCCTTTTAGGCTGTGTGTCTACCCGTCTACGATGACATCATAAAAGAATGCAGTGTACTACAACGCTAAAATAGGCTTTAGCAACCACCTGAGCAGTAAGACCATCTGCTAATCAATCCACTGCTTATGGACAACTGGGTGTTTCATGTAGAAAGCCTATGAGGGAGTTCAGCAAATGGTTACAACTACACTTTGTTGAACAGCATTTGATTGGACAGGATTTCTCCATGACAACATTACCAAACAGGAAAAGCATGAGAAGACTCCACTGTCCAGGAACACCAATGTCCAGGAAGAGCACTCTCCATACAAGCCATTTGATTTTTTGCTGAGTGGCTGTATGTTTGAATGATGTCAATGGTATGCTCTGGTGACCACTGCTCCAGGGTAATTTCATACATAAACCAAAAATATAAAGTGCAATCTTGGGCCAAACACAATACTCAATCCAAATCCTAACCCTAAACCTAACTTAAAACCCAACCACAACCCTAACCCAATATCTTTGATGAAATAGGGCCTGGAGCATATGTTGGAGCACTGGCTGCCTGCTTGATGAAAAAAAAATAGTATGTTGATATCTTGCTTAGATCTCACTTGATGATGATTATTACTACTGCTATTAATATATTTCTTCTTCTACTACTACTACTACTACTACTACTACTACTACTACTACTACTACTACAACAACAAATACTTTTACTACCATTACGACTACTAGTACTACCAGTACTACCAGTACTACAAGTACTACCACTACTACCACTATTACCACTACTACTACTACTACTACTACGACTACTACCGCTACTACTACTACTGCTACAACTGCTGCTACTGCTACTGCTATTGCTACTGCTACTGCTACTACTACTACTAATAATAATAACAATCATAATCATCTATAATCATAATATTTTTGTTAATTCAGGGAAGCTTCATCAGCATCAATGCCATTTTTCTTGATGACCCTGCAATTAATATCATTACCCCAGCAATTGCAAGTCCCAACATACACCTGGGTCAAGCAGGGCAAATGTGGTAAAACATCATGTCCAAGGATGCAAGTACCTGGCAAAGACTGCACCTAGGACCTCTCTTGTAAGAGTCAAGATCCTTCAACACTATACCACAGTGCTCCCAAATGCGATTTTGCAGTTCACAAGTAACATATTCCCTTTCCTATGGCTAATGGATGGTTTCCCATGGTACAGTTTCAATATCACAGTGGTATCATATTACATTGCGTGAAGCAGGAAGTATAAGCACTGAAATTTCCAAGATAGAGGATTCCTCTAAAAATGAACGCTTGGTTGGATGTGGCCTTGGTCTGTACTTAGCAGGAGGGTAGGAGCAAGTTCATATCTTCACCAGAAAGCAAGATCAAAGAACGAAAGAAAGAGACAGAGAGATATGTAAACTGAGACATGGACAGGGAGAGACAGGGAGAGATAGAGAGAGAGAGAGAGAGAGAGAGAGAGAGAGAGAGAGAGAGATGGAGACAGAGACAGAAGCAGGCAATATATACAGAAATATGTAAACTGAGACATGGAAATGGACAGACAGACAGGAGAGAGAGAGAGAGAGAGAGAGAGAGAGAGAGAGAGACAGAGAGACAGAGAAGACAAACCATGTCTGAGACAAGTATGAAAGAAAGAAGTACAGAGAGAGAGAGAGAGGGGGGGGGGGGGGGAGAAGAAACAGGACAAAGTCTGTGGAAGACAGAATGATGAGAAAATTGAGAGATTTGTAAATTCAAGCCAACATCAAGACACACCCAAGCCTCCTGTTTTCACAGAATGATAATATTCACTTGGCCTGCAATTGCAAACTAGATGAAAGGTAATAAAAAACTCACCATTGCAACACAGATGTAAGGTAATAAACAAATCATTGCTAGTTTAGCAAACTGATAATCTCCCATACTTTTGAAGCCTATACGCAACGTAATACAAATCAAACACCTACATGTAAGCTAATTAAACACTTAAAACTACTACAAAATTTTCTACTTGAGCCCGAATCAAAGAATATATCAGATACATGTACATCAATTGATGTTCACTATTTCATAATGAACTTCTAAAAAATTTTTGAACATATTACGTGACATACCTTAAGCTTGTGAAGATGACAAGAAAGAGAGGGGAAGAAGGAGAAAATGATAGGCATCTACACCACAGCTGGTTTATTACCCTTTTCAACATACACCAGACTCCCTGCACAGCATTGGCTAGCATATAATGACCACATGAACCCTGGAACATTCAAACGGATCCAGAGTGTTTTCTTGTGGCATCGATGTGGAATCAAAATGCCATGTCGGGTGGCTTTATTGCCATCCTGCACGCAAGGCTACCCCTCTAATTGGTGATTAGACTCCGCCTGTCCCTTCCACTTCCTTTCACCTCATACTGGTGAACCATCAGGGCGCAGGAACCTTTCCAAGACCAAGGAGAATATTCTCCTTCTCTTCTGTTTCCAGTGAAGTCATCAGATTAAAGTAGCTACTCATTCATTTGGTGTAAAAATGAAGGATTTCAACTATTACCTCTCTAGGTAGTGACTGGATTCTGCCCATCCCTTTGGATTCTTTCAGCAGGATATATATATATATATATATACAACCTTACAATCCACAGAGAACATTTTCTTCCTTTCCACATGTGCAGATATAGTCATCAGATTAAAGAAACTAATCATTTTTATGTGTAAATGTTAAGCAAAATAGAGTACTTTATGGCAATCTTTTTAAATTGGCGATTGGACAATGCCTGTCCTTTCCTTTCACCTGATATTGGTGAAAC
Organism: Echinometra lucunter; assembly: GCA_029962745.1. NCBI lineage: Eukaryota > Metazoa > Echinodermata > Echinoidea > Camarodonta > Echinometridae > Echinometra > Echinometra lucunter. The sequence goes on from CM057160.1 coordinate 6,223,343, forward strand.
ATCAGCAGAGAGAGCCTTCCACAACTAAGAAGAACATTTCCTTTTTTTCCCAATAGTCTACACATGAAGCCATCTGATAAAAGGTACATAATAGATTTTTTTGCAGAGATTTTTTTTTTCATGAAAATGATAATATCAGATTTGCAACCATCTAACAGGTTATCTCTGTCCATCCTCTGGATTTCTATATTGTCTCAAGTGTGCATCACCAAGTGAAAAACTTCCAAAACAAGGACGAACATCAGATTGAAGTCAATAAACATTTTAATGTGTGCATTTGCAAAAAAAAAAAATATACATAATACAATAAACAAAGTTGTAAGCCCTCCGATTTGTGATTAGACTCCTACTGTCCTTTCAACTTTGTTTTTCACTTTGTATAGCAATGGAAGGGTACAAAACCTTTCTAATCCATGGAGAATACTTCTAATTTTCTCAATGTTCAGACAGAATCATTAATTTAATGATGATATTTCATTTCTGGTGAAAAAATAAGGGTGTTTGGCTTGCAAGTTACCTATAATTGGTACTTAGACTCTGCCTGTCCCTTTTACTTCCTGCTGCATCATCAGGGCACAGTGCCCAGCTCTCAAAACCCAGCAGAAGCATGTTCTCCCAATCCCATGCATAGTAAGACAAAGTCATGATATCAAACACACCTTAAAAACAATCTAGACAGATTTGACTAGATTACCAGATCAGCCGGGCGCTTGAACTACATATATTTCTAGTCAAAATGACCAGAATTCTAATCAATTTAATGTAGAGCCAACAGCATTCTAGTCAAAACTGACTCAAATTCTAGTGAAAATGACTAGGTTTCTGGTCATTTTGACTAGAAATAGTGTAAGTGCCCAGCTGATCCAGTAGTCTAGTAAAATCTGACTAGATTGTTTATAGAGTATATGCTTATCATTTTCCATCTTCAACATATTCTTGTCTGAAGTGATAGGATGAAAAGCACTATGCATTTTTAAAGCCTATGAGCAGTTTTGGTGGCAAAAACAAAGTTGACATGAAAACTGATTAACTATACAATGTAGTCTCACGTTGTCTGCCTTGCATAAGACACATGCACAAGATCCAAAAATCTAAAATCTAAAATGGATTGACACCTCTACCATTGCCTAGCAAGACATGAATTTACATTTGCTGCTCTCAACTCAGGTGCACCATGTGGGTACTCAGAGGAAAACATTCCCTGAAATGCTCTTGGTGTTGTTGTCGATGGAGCGAAAAGCTTTAAGGGTACTAAAATCCAAAACAATTTGGACTTGTAGTCTTTGACATCATTTGGGCTGAAATATGGACTGACATTACCATCGATGTTATTGTTATGTTTTTTCAAGCAGAACAATAATGTTAATTTGTATATATCATAACACATCTCAGAATCCATACAGAAGTATTTTTGTATCATTCCAACTGTATTTTTGTCTGTAATTCAATTATCCAATTTGGAAAACAATTCAGAGTGGATAGCGGGGACATCAAACCCTCTTTCATCTTCAAGTCGGAGCAAAAAAAAAAAAAATTTCCCGAAGCAAATTTCATCTTGGAAGCATGATTGTCCTGCAGTCATTTAATAAGTCTCCGCATCATCATCACCACCGCTACCTTCACCACCACCACCACCACCATCATCATCGTCAAAAGAAATGGGTGATGGAATAACAATAAGCAGGGGATATGCGCTCCTCAGGGCAAAAATTGTGCGCCAGAGTTTATTGTCATATTACCGTCGGTAACGTGATTAATAATGCATACAGGAAAACAGCAAAAGGAAAAATAATAATTAAGCCTTTAAGATATGCTTTGTTTTTAAACTCTCAAGAGATAGCACCTTACTTTTCTTTCGTCTCCCTTCTACTTAAAACAAGGAAGATAAGGGGATAAGACTACCCCTCTTTTTGTTAAAACATATCATAAGACATAATATGCTTTTGAAATCTAACAATTTTTGAATAAAGATTTCAATTTACCTGATATTGATTATTTAATTCAACATATATTACAATATTTTGACATGGACATATGGTAATGAATAATTGTTAATATGAAGGGAATGTCCATATGCAAAAGCTTGAGTGATAGTCAGAATTCATACCTCCTTTAAGAAATATTTACATACCACTAAGAGTATTTTCCTCGGTAGTAGAGTATTATAGGTAAAAGAAAACTGGCAAATCCATGATTCTCTTGCAAGGTACATGTAGGGAGGATGGCTAGGGCACAAAGAAAAGATCTCTGGCAAGAAACAAAAATTTTTGAATAAAGATTTCAATTTACCTGATATTATTTAATTCAACATATATTACAATATTTCGACATGGACATACATGTATGGTAATGACTAATTGTTAATATGAAGGGAATGTCCACATGCAAAAGCTTGAGTGATAGTCAGAATTCATACCTCCTTTAAGAAATATTTACATACCACTAATAGTATTTTCCTCGGTAGTAGAGTATTATAGGTAAAAGAAAACTGTGGCAAATCCATGATTCTCTTGCAAGGTACATGTAGGTAGGAGGGCTAGGGAACAAAGATCTCTGGCAAGAAACAAAAACAGAGGTCACATTTTGGGACCAAAATGTGGATAAAGCAGAGGGGCACAATCAAGGGCACAATCAGGGGCACATGTGTTGAATACTCAACGTAAGTGCAATAAAACCAAGAATCTATTTCCAATTTCTCTTTTGGGGTATTTCATTTGCCTCTCTCCTATTTTACCTAAACTACCTTCATGCAGACCCCCCCCCCCCCTCTACGATCCACCCACGATGCCATGCATAGCTTCTCTCCAACGAGTCCGAGCGCATATCTCCCTCTGGCCTTCTGCAAATTAAGAGTTCATTAGCCAATTTTCCATGAAAGTTTATTCATTATATCCCCAGAGCACTTCTAAAAGCTTGTATAATGAATTAAACACAACGACAGAAGTACAAATAAAAAGAGCCGTTAGGATACGGAGAACTGTCTTTTATTTAATTTGAACGTGAAATATGAATCTCTGAGTATGGTGTTCGTATTGTGACCTGGTATCATATTCTAGGTCAATCTGACCTCTATAATGATCAGAGAAAAGAGATTAGAGATTTATCAGCAGATTGAAAAAAACTACTTACTTTTTTGCTGATATCAAAAATATACTAAAATCATGTTATTCAACAAGCATACCATAATGGAATATACAAAATGTAACAAAAAGCACCCACACCTATTTATCTTCAGAAATGAAATGGAAAGAGGAAGCATGGATCTAATCTTAAAAAGTCTGCAGTAAAAATAACTGATTCTCCTAAAACAAATGGAAACAGCCATTCATCATTGATTCCTTGCAATATAATAATCAATAATCAATGATGAATGAAAAATTTCCTTCATAATTTGTTTTTAGGGTAGCTATTGAATTCACTTTTCCATCAAATATCCCATTATAATTATTTTCAGCAACATCCTCATATTCTTGTCTTCTCCTCCTTTTTTTTTTTTTTTACTTTCATTGTACTTTAAGAAACTATATATTTCTGTATTCACACATCTCTTGTGTGATGTTGTGAGCAGATTAAGATAAATAAGATAAACACAATAACTTACTCATAACCAATGCTTAGATATTGCACGATTAGCACTGTAGACAAGGGGTGTGTTCGAGCACTCTAAGCAAACCGAACAGTACTGTACCGTACCCATACAACACCAGACTGGTTCGATTTGGGAGCGTTTGAGCGCTCTATGAAGGAAGCATGTTTGTGGTACCCGAGCAAGCTTTGGAACTCCACTCAGAGGGTCACACCTTGCGGTAGCAACAGGGTCAAGAAATTTGCGGCTTCTCGCGTTATTGTACTCTAAGCATTACACGTTCTGCTGCTACTAGCGTGTTCTTTTCACAAACATTCGTGCCACACTTCTCTTTCCATTTCTTACTTTACTTTGATGGATGAACTCTGCTGACTCACCACACTTCACAGCTAAATGCTATTAATGATATAAAATTTGTTGTAGAGAAACAGGAAAAAGAAGGACAAGATGAGATGAGAGAGACTGAATGAGAGAGTAATGGAGAGTATAGAAGACAAAGATATAAAAGAGAGGAAGAGAGAGAGAGAGAGAGAGAAGGGAGACAGAATGGCAGAGAAGGGCAGTGAAAAGGTAACATAAAGTTGGACAGGTTTACTGATGGTTAAACATAGAGTTTGAATTGGATGAAAGATTGGATCCTTCAGGGATTTTGTAGGTCAAAAAAGAAGAGAATATAAAATCTACTTGAATAGACATTGTTTCTTTGATGAGGCATTTAGATATTGCAAAAATCTATCCCTATTCTGTTGTTGATTACTTTCTGATGATAATTATCCAGGGATCTTTCAAAATGCAGAAACAAACCATTCATACTAGTACAGAGCTCTAAGCCCCTTCTCCACAACTCTAAAAATTTTGTTGACCTGAAAAATATATATGGGTAACCCAGGGTAAGATTAACAAGGTTTCACCATGTATCCTATCATAGAGAAACCACTACGCCCATCCCATCACAAAAAAGGTAATTCATTTACATGAAATTAAAAGCAACAACGTTGTAAGGAATCAGGATAACAAACAAGGCATTTGATTAGACCAACTGAACGATTGGCTTATCTCGTGGAAAAAGAAAAAATATAACCTGGCAGGTTGTCTGGAGCCCGTTGACAAAGCGATAAGAAGCGGGAGCAAAGGAAGGAAGGATGGGGCAGCTTAATCAGTAATGAGTCAACATACTCTTCAATCAAACTTGTTTTTGAAGTGACAAACAGACCTGGAGCAGATTGAATAGAGAATTTTCAATGATGGGGTGCTTAAACTTCACACATTATTTAAAAAATGTGATGTCTGATTCTCATATTTCGTAAGGTGTGAAACCTGAATTTCTTTCTTGCTGAAAAAAACTTAAACATGTCTTTGAAACTGACAGACAGGGCTCAAGCAGACTGCCTATGAATTTACAATCAGTATATGCATGATGATGTATCCAAACTCCACATGCATTATTGAAAAGTAATATCTGATTAAAAATCAATTTTTCATACTATGTCAAACCTCATTAATTCACACCCCCCCCCAAAAAAAAAGAAAAGAAAAGAAAATTAACAAGATTTTATACTTGAACAAAACAAAACATAAAAAAATCAAAAATTCAATGACCACAACTACATGTATGCGATGGAGAGTTAAATTGCATGATTTAGAAATTTGACATTTGATTACCAATTTTCAGAGCCTTATCAATTTTCTCAAAAATTTTATATTTTCAATAAGACTACAAACCAAAAGATATCACAATAAGTTTGAATACAGAATTTTAAATTGCTATGAGCAAGATGGGTGTCTTGAACTGCATACAGTGTACAAAAGTTATCAATCTGATAATTGCTCACTGATTTCTCATATTCTGCGAGTACTTATTAATTTAAATTTATAATTCACCATACTTTAACTAACAAGCAGATCGGGAGGAGACAGAACAGTGTCTTATCAATGTAAGGTGGGATATTCAAATGCCACACTATACCAAAGTCATACCTATTTGATCCATAGTGCCCATTCCACCATTTTATAATACATGTAAAGTGTATGTGCAACCTTATTGAATTTCACCTAGTTAATAATCTGACTTAATGCAATCTTATTCAAATGTAAGACTTGGTGTCCAAGCTATGTATACATATATTTAGAAATATGATATTCAATTCTCACTATCAATTATAAGTACCCAGATGTTACAAAACTTACTTCCGGTATATGTAAAAAAAGTCACAATATCTGACAAAAATCAATACTCCGTGACCAAAGAAAGGTGCCACAATGCATTGTAAGATGTATGAGAATGGACTTCAGAAACATAGTTGGGCATTTCCATGCGTTACGGATATTACACTGTTGCCACTTCAAAAGGTCATTAAGATAAAAACCACTGTTTTATTCGGAACTCTATGATGGAATGATGCACAAAACACCCTTGATTACAAATAGTGCAAGTTTCAGTCCATTTCAGTATAGCACGTGGTAGTTATGGCATGTTGTGTTTCGTTACGGACGTAATATTTCTTGTCCAATGAATGTGATGTCCGTAACAACAACATAACATGCCGTAACTACCACAGAATGTGCTGAAATGGACTGAAACTTTCACTGCTAATGATCAAAGATTTTTTTTGGGGGGGTGATTGCATCTTATCAGTTCCGCATAATAAAGTGGTTTTATCTTCATGACCTTTTGAAGTGGCAAAAATCGTCCGAAATGTAATGTCCTTAACGCAACTGCCCAGTTTGCCAAACAGATGAAGCAAAACTTTGGTCGACATCGGCAATCTTCTGGCATTTTAGGACATATGGCAAATACATACGTACACCTCTAGATAAGGTACTGTATTAACACCTCAATAGTAACAGTATATCAAGCATCATAGTGTGGTGACTCTGTACATCAATTTAAACCAAAACAAAATCATCTACTCAAAGTTTACTAATTGCATTATTACTCGGGCAAATCATATTTATCATTCCGTGATATAAGAAAGAAAAAAAGAGAGCGAACGAAAAGAATAATAAAAAAGAGAAAGAAAAAGAAAAAATAAAAATAAAATGAACAGTCACTGAATTGATGCCTATTTCTAACACAGAGAAAAACTTGTTTTTCTCTAATTATAACTTGTGAGAATGTCAGTCATAAGTGATTGTTTTTGTCTTTTTACCTGATTTGTTTAACCTAAAATATGATGAATGAGAATTGGACAATCCTAAGGGCCTTGTCAAACATCACGATGTTAGACCTCACACACAGAGGTGTAATAACAGCAGCTCCAGCAAACAATACATTGACATTAACCCTTTCAGTGCAATCCACATGTTATAACAAACAGTACCTTCTTTTGGTTAACACATGTAATGACAAACAGGAAATAGAGGGAGAGACTGGAAGAGTCCTGGGTAGACAGAAACAGAAGGTTTCAAAATAAAAAGAACAAGTTTGTGAAAGTATAATGTGGAAAGCAGAAAAGGAACAGAATTTGAAAAGATTAAAGGAATATTCAGTACTGTACTGAGGAGAAAGATTTCCTTTCTACAATGCTTCATAGCTAATTTTGCTTTCAGGTAATATGATTTCATTGCAACTCCAAGTGCCAAAAATCAATTAATAATGCTTATTTAGGCAGTAGAAATTTGTAGGTTAGTGATAGGCTAAACAGAAAGAAATAACAAAATCTATTCATTAGAAAGTATATTAGATGAGACCATGTATAATGCAAATAATCATATTCAATACTCTATTACGCTTTATCATAATTTCCACACTTGGAATATATCATTTTATCAATCAAATGCAGCTATAAAATTTTTCAATGTTAGTTTGATTCTGTTTCATTTCTTTCTTCAAAATGTTCAATTATTACTAAAAATCAAAGTAAGTTTTGATATGAAACTTAATGTTGTTATATATTCATATATTAGAAGAGATAGATATCAAAACAGGAGAATAACCCACTGCCCACTGCAACAGGATGTCTCCTGTATTAATCCTTTGAGAATCAAAGAATTCAGTAGTCAATGGGTTAAAAGAGAGAGATAAAATATCATGAACAAGTTTGAAGGTACAGATCTTGCAAAAAAAGACACCCCAAAATCAACTAATAAACTGTCAATATAAATCAATTATGGATGAAGTGATTTTTCTCTTTTTTTTTTTACATGCAATTTTCACAACTAAAATTTAAGGCATCAGTTTATAAATATGTACACAAGTCTGCAGGATAATCTACATGTATGGTAGCATAAAAATATGAAAACCTAGAACAGACAAGGAATAAGAGGAAAGAAAACAAAGGCATGAAGAAATAAAAAAAATGGAAGTTTATAACAGAGGAATGAGGGTGTGGGTGTGTACACATCTTCATGAGGAGTGGGGTTATACATTAAAAACTGAAAATAGATGCTTCATTCTGGGTTGGGTTCGGCCCTAAAGCTTCATTAGTCTTTAAGAACCCATCATATGTCCGATGGACTTCATAAAGTGATAGGAAAGACAATGGCAGAATCCATGATTCCTCTAATTTTCATCAGGCCTGGCTGCTCCGTCTGCAAATAATTAGCTGTCGCATTATGTTGGTAGCATTACGCCAGTGCACATCCATCAATCGACCTAACCTATGCTCTCCAACACACACCCTCCCACGCACACACATGACACACTCGCACACACACACACACAGAGCCAGGACGTGGGGTACACGCCACAAACATGTACACAGCATATCGAAGCAGCATCAATATTATACCCTTTTCCCCTTGCTTCATGCATACAATTAGGCATAAAAAATGCCAACTCAAACCTCCACATTTCTACAGCGGCAGCTCGCTGTGCGAAACCGGCGCTGGCTAGCAAACGAGATGGATTGAGGTATGCATGTATACACACACACACACACACACCCACCAAAGTGTCGTAATTCTGTGCAGCAATATGTTCGCCACGTTATGTAGGACAGACAGTGAAATTTGTTCTCAGTGCAATGCTTCTATGCAGGGCTATGCATGTCATGTAATAATGCACTCAATGCTGCTGACTCCTCTTTCTATCTCCTTCCAGTAAAAAAACATCAACAACACAAAAGCCGGAATGCTGACATATGCCAGCAAATATACCTTCTGTGATTTCAATATAGAGTAATGTATCCCTACAGAATGATGTGGAAATGGAATACTTTGTAGGAATAAAGATGAATATAATGGTGGATATAGCTAGTACATTTGAAGCAAGAGTTATTTTTTATTGACTGACTATATTCAGTTCATGATGCTTAATTAAGTATGCAGTGCTTAATCACGGAAAGGTGTAAATGAGAAAGCCATTGATTTCCAAAACAAATAAAGTTCAACCCAAAATATAATTGCCTTCTTACATAACATATGGGAGCTATTATCGCGTACACAGTATGCATGCTTCCACCATACGATGCACGGGTTGTATACTGTACAAATTCATAAATGATTTTAAAAACCTAATGCAAAACAAGATATCGTAATTAATGTTAAATGCAGTAAATACTGCAATGTATGGCCGCAATCTGATTTGCAACAGAGCAAATCCCATAAGTCATTTATGCAATAAAGAACTAAAAAACATATAAGAATAATAAACCAATGCTACAGTTTAAGGTTTGGATATGAACGTCTTCTATCGCATTAAAAAGTGGAAGATTTTGTGTGTCTTTAAAAGTGGAAACAAACATGTATATAAGCGCGTAAGTTATTTACTAAAATAAACGCAAGAGAGAACTGAAAAGAATAAAAATAATACAGCAATCTTACAGCTTTAAGGCTTAGATATGAATGTTTTGTATCGCATTTAAAACATAGAGCTACGATTTCATGTGTCTTTACAAGTAGACATATCTGTATATAAAATAAATAAGTTAAAAATTCAGCATGTCCATCCACAAAAATCAAATTTTTAGATAATACATAAAAGAGGTTTGTTTTTATTTTAAACCATGGTTTACATGTAAATTCAGAGTATGGTATAAACTTCCATAAGCCTAGTACCTGCATGTCCTTTTGTCTGATGGGCAGACAGTATTCTTGTATGCATTTACATTGTACTTGTGTCATTTTAGTCTACAGCTGAGCTTTAAATCAAGGTTTAGACCACAGTTTGCTTTATTTAGGCTGGTGAATGACTTTCCACCCATCTTAACTCCAGGTGGTCAGACGAAATGTGTGGCTGATAGTTTCATTTACATATCATTTTGAAATGTAATTTTTGGAATGTAACAAATGCATGTTTCAATAAACAAAGTTAATTATACCACATCATATTCATTAATTTATTTTGTCTTATTTATTTTATACTGGAGGGTTGGCCTGTTCAGTTATGCAAAACTGCTTTCCAAAGGCACCCTGCAGTTTAACAAATATCAAGCAACTTTTCATAAGTGTTTATATAAGTTTCACCCTTAAAATGATGTGAACTTTTTGTAGTTACTGGATGCAGTAAGTAACACAAGATCTACATTATATTTTACGAAATAAACAGAGAGAACGTGAACAATAACAGAAAATGGGTAACATCAAGAAAAGTATCTTTGTCATCTTTCAAACAAATGCTTAAATATCATAGATTCCAAAATTAGTTATGCTATCATTCTTGACAAAGCCAAATATACTAAAATGCAAAATGAATCACTAAAATACAAAACAAACAAACAAAAACAAAACAAAACAAAACAAAACAAAATACTGCAACTTTTAAACTTGCGTATATATATATATTTTACCTGGGCACTCGGAAACATATATAAATATATAGTTCTTTTATGTAGGATGCAGCTAACATCTCAGTGCGGAGATTACCATATTAGCCTACTTTCCTCTCAATATCAACCTAGCTCATAATGGGTAACCTACAAAGGGAATAACCTCTGCCAGAAAAGAAAAGAGGAGTAAAATAATGATATCGATCTAGGCATCAACTATTCATAATGCAGTGAATTACCCCTTGAAACAAGAATTATGAAATTAAGTCAGCCTGGCTTACTTTGATATAAATGTCTATAGTGGCTAATGCCCTCTATGAGAGAAGGAAGAGCATTTGAAACAAAAGAAAATCAATTCATAAACAATATTGCTTCAATTCATGGCAACAATAAAAAAATAAAAGAGAAACAGACAAACAACTGTCAGCTAAGAGGCAAAAGGGCATCAACTAACTTTTTTTGCAGAGATTTAATGCCTTGTGGCACTCAGCAGACAATATATTAAACTGGGTTTAATGTTTGCGAATATAGCTCCCTGGTAGAATTACCCCAGTTTATTGAAAGCCAATATTTGTATTATTCATCACATGGCTCTATGTAAAGCATCCAGGCCTAGTTTGGCATATATCCGCAGGTGATACAATGCAACCATTTATCTTTGGGTTTCATTTGGGGATTTTCTTTCCTCTGCAATATTAGAAAAACCTATTCTATGCTATCACCAAATGAAGTAAAAGTACGCTGATGTATTTTTTTACTTTAAAAATGCAAGTAAACTGTTATCAATTGTAAAGACACATTCAAATCTTTTCACATGAAATTGAATTAAGTGCATCTCCAGAAAATATCCTGCTATGTATGTAGGTATGAAACCAAATCTTAAGTCAACTGTTGCTAAATTGCTAAACTGGCTATCCTCAGGCAAAGCAAAACTTATGTTTTGTGTCTCTTTTCCTTCAAAAAATTAAAATCTACTGAGCAATGGAACATTCTTGATGGAAAACATAAAACAAAAAACAATATGAAACATGCCATGCATCAGTCGTTGCTATGTTAGGTAGACTCAGGCAAGATCTGGAGTTATTAAGAACACTGGACATCACAGGTTTATGTGTTTACATCTTCTAAAATTTGAAAACTACCATTGGAACATTCCTGAGAAAAACACAATAAAATGGTAAAAACATGTCTTCATCTAATGAAGATGTCTCTCTGGACAAAGAGAAAAGAAAAGAAAAATAAAAATAAAAAATCAATGTATGGTTTCTTTTTGTTTACTACAGCAAACCCTTATAAACAAATCCATTATCTGCAGCCTTAGTCTGTCTTAGCCGGAAAAAGAAGTCATTCATACAGAGATATTGAAATCAGAAATAGTGCCAAAAATATGGTTTCAATTTTTACCAAAATTCTTTGGTTTCCTTATACATGTATATACATGTACGTTTTAAAACTGCAATCTTTAAAATGTTTAACACTCATATACCCACATACTTTTTTCATTCAAATATCAAAAATGCATTCTAGTATTTTAGAAGTATACATCCATTGAATTCTTTTAGTCCCTTGGGTTTTAGTTTTCATATCCAGGGTTATGTAATATTTGGAGGTTTTCAATTAAAATTAAAATGCGGATGTGTGCTTTTAGCTTCATTTGTCACATATACCTAGCAATTATCTACCAGGCTTAGATAGTTCCACTGAAGAATTTTTTTTTAATATAGAAGAAAGATGAAAAGGAAAAGTGAGAGCATTTTATTTCATTCTTTTTTTTTCAATCCATAAAAATAAAAATGTCTATATTCTTTTTATACATGTATGCCTTTACTTTTCTTATCATAATCTTCTATATCATGTCTGTATTGCAATCAAAAGCTAAACATTGATAAACATGCAGATTCAATCCTAATTTTAACCAGGTATTTTTGAACAGGTCCAGACATATGTCAATATTATTGTGAATTTCAACCATCTGGTGCACTCCTACTCTCAATTTCAAAACAAACACAGAGCCCTGGATTATCAAAGCTCGCTTATCAGCACTGGTATCACCTTGATGCAACTATCTCTGTACAATCAATATCAAAACAAAAATCATCCTTCTGTTTACAACTAGACATGTAGTAATGCCAAGGTTTACTGGTATGCATTTCATACAACATTCTTCAAGAATAATCTGTACCGGTATGTAAAAAGAACCAAAGTGAATTTCCTTTTGGGGGGTCAAAAAATACATGTATGCATGAGTGCAAAACACATTTATTTGAAAGACAGATAAAGAAAGAGAGCTAGAGCTTTTATTAGATTTGCTACAGCACAAAATACTTCATTAGAAAACTTTGTTCATTTTAAGAGGAAACTGAAAGAATATCTTTCATTTGAGAGTCAGAGGGAAGAAGCGAATGATATGTTATATAGTTGAAATAACCTGAATACAGACCACCTTCTTTTCTATGCCATGCAGGTTAATACTTTCTTTATTGTACATAATATGGTTTTGTACGTTTTGAAAGATTCAACAGATTCATTGCTATTTCCCCTTCCTCCCCCTTTTTTCCTATTTTACTTCTCCTATTTTCTTTTTCTCTCCTTCTTCTTCTTCTTCTTCCTTTCACTTTTCCCCTTCTTCATATTCTTGTATAAATTATCATTACTATCATTATAATCATTATTCCTGATTATTATTCTGCATGTAAATATTACGATTTTAACTTATTAATTATTTTGTTCATATATATCGAGGACCCCACTGGAAATAAGCTTTCGAGCTTTCGTGGGTTATCCTGGTCAAGCTTACTGATCTGTTATTATTCGATTTATATATCCATTGTTGTGTTTTGGAGGCTTGGCAAATAAAATCAATCAATCAATCAATCAATCAATCAATCAAAGTGATTTTCTCGTACCAGTGTTGTTTTTTAAGATTCCAGAGCATATTTTTCAATTGCTCAAAATCACTCCAAGGCATACATTCTCCTTTTCACTGTACAGTACATGTACATCATGGCCCTCAAATATGTTTTTTTCACGTGGGGATACAATGTATTACTATGAGAAAATATTGCAATTAGGGGTACACATACATGTATACTGGTATATAATCATAACTTGCAAACTTCACCTTTTTTCTAGAATCCTTGTATATATATATTTTTAATCATGGGACTAGGAACTTCATGTTCACATTAATCTGTAGCCTACATGTACTTCATATCCACATTAAACCGTTGCCTACCTCATGTTCACATTAATCCGTTGCCTAGGAAAACAAGGTGATCCATGTATTAAGTCTATGAGAATTTGAGAATTTAGTAGTCAACAGGTTAAGCCCAGTGTACTTGGAGATACTTGTATCATCACGACGTAGTACTAAGCACTATAATATTACCCTCCCCTTCTATTTCATGTTTGTTTGTCACGTCTCTCTATCCTGTTCATTTTATCTATGAACTCCCATTCTCGTCCGACATTCTATTCCACACTAATTTTATTTCCAGCAACCCTGATGCACCCGATTGCATTAATTACTTTCATTTCAAATGATGAAGCTAATACTGAGTGCTGATATCTTATCTCTGTCCACTTGTTATAATTATTTCTGATTCATTAAATATTCTCCCACTCTCACTGTCTGAATCATACTAAGTGTCTTCTTTTCTCTGTCCCTACACTGTATATGTCTCTCTCTCTCTAGCTCTCTTTCCATATTTTTATAACATCATATATCTCAGATTTTCTCTTTTTCTCTCTCTCTCTCTCACCCAAATAATTTTGTAAGTAATAGCAAAGAAACATATCTATTATCTAGAAAGACATATGATAAACATATATGATCAGTGGTTTCCGACATCTATTTGAAAGAACTTACCTTGTAGAAAGCACAAACACTGTATTAATGTACTCTTGATAACAAACTCGCATTAACATAATAGCATATCACACCCACATACACTCACACGCCACAATCTTGCAATCATAGTACCATACATGTACATACAAAACCCATACACAGCAACCAGAGCAAGAATATCCCGATCGACGGGAGGAAAGGGGTGTAGTGAGGGGTGGGAGATGAGAGGTGAGGGATGGGGAAGGGAATGCTAATTCGGCAAGGGGGCAAAAGAATAATAACAGCACCCAAGGGGGTCAAAAATAGCAATGGGAGAGTAAGGATATATTTTCGAAGGGAGGGGCAGATTGGGAAGGAATGCACATTTGGGACCTCTTAAGTAGGCAGATGAGAGAAAGAATGCTGTAGCACTGGGGTGGGGGAGGGGACCAGGGAGGATAACTTGAGGAAAGGATTCTCACTGATGAGGGCAGGTGGTGGTGAGGGTTGAGGCTTGAGGGTTGAGGGTAGAAAAACTGTATGTATTTGGCAGATTATCAATACAGAGGCAGACATCCCAACCTTTCTGACTGCAAAATAGGGATGATTTTGCTCAAAATTAGGAAAGAAACACAGCATTTCCCATAGGAGTGTGTAGTAAATTTATCAAGAAAAATTGGAAAATCATATCAAAACAAGAACTTGGAATGGTCAAAATTCAGATTCTTTCCTCCAAATTTACAATGGTTCGGAGGTCTGCAGAGGACAAAACAATGTGCATACACAGACAGCATAAGAGGACTGTATCAGTGGTAGGGGTCAAGAGAGCGGGGGAGGGGGGGGGGGTAGGGGAGAGAGGTAAACAAAAACCAACTTTCAGAAAGGATACATCCTCATAGATCCGTTCTTGGATCCCACGGCCAGAATGTTCTGTACAGGGTCGTATGCCATGGCGGTTGGCTCAAATGGAAATCCATGGCGAACAACCTACAAGCAAACAGAGAAAGTGAGGTATATTAATGTCTACACTGAAAATTCATGCATCCAACAGATTTTTATGTTCTACATTGACGTTTAGTAACTTCAGTTCTAGTACAAGAATCTTACTCCTTTCTCCCTTCCCTCTCATTATGTTCCGAACAATGATATGTTTGATCTTTTGAATGCATCAAATTTTCTTTGCATACATGTTCTTTGAATGGCTTTTATTACATTTCTGAATGTATTTCTTATAATGAGTGAAATAAATAAACTTGAATTTTAAAATAACATGGGAGTAGATCAGGAGACTGATTTAGTTCTAGGCTATCAAAGGCTCTCCAGCAAAAGAATTTCCTCCTACTGGGTGTCTACTGCTTGTACTAGTACTCACTTCACCTGGGTAGAGAGTGGCGAATGTATTTGTAGAAAAGTAGCTTGCCAAAGCTACCCCGGCCCCGTCCCAGATATTTTCAAACTTGACGATTTTTTTATCGAAAATTTTTCAAAAATTCCAGAGTGTGTGCACCAATTCATTCAATTTCAATTTCAAAAATTCAAAAGCTCACTTGGGTATTCCCTCAAACATTTTACATATTCTTGCCCCCCCCCCCCCCCGAAATAATTCCTGCATACTACCTTGCATTCTACATATGATTTAGGCATATTCCTTGGAAAGGAGTCAAGAAAAAAATGTATGAAGAGTAAAGTAAAGATTTAGTTTTAGATAGGCCTACTATTACTTAACTAAATCATGAATTCATGTGTCATCAGTTCATACAGTTTCATCTTCCTCATAATCATATCATTATATGATGAAGAAAATGTCAAATTTGTAAACATATCCAAACATCAAGATATTTCAGATGTTTTTTTAAAATCTTTTTTTTTAAAGCATAACACAAATGCTTTCCATATGAATATCATTCATGGAAGAAAAAATGAACTAAATATGTTAAATCCTCATCTGAAATTGTATGAGATTGATTATATGCAGAAAGTCAATAGGAACGAACACTGCCACTGGTGCAGTGCGCTACAAATAGGGGCATACACACACTGTACACCAACGGGGCACATACGGTATGTACGCGAGCCTAAAACCACCTGCGAATAGATGCAGCAGAAATCGTTCCACCCACCCACCTTGCAAATGTTGAAGTGCTCCGGTGTAAGAGATTCCACAACATCCGAATCTTTCGGAGAAGAGCTGGAACCCACCCCCGCCGTGAGCCCGTCCAGCACTCTCACAAGTCGCTTCATTTTGCTTAATTTCTCCACGATTGTTCCTCAAGAAATGGCCATATCTCCACGATATACATTCCACCTATCCATTGCCCGATTGGAATATATCGCGAGAAAAACAAGCAAGATAACATAGACGAATGCAGTGGATTCGTACGGTACGGTCGTGGTATAGCGATCCAATACGATCTTACCCGAGTCTGCTAGCCTATGTAAAGTCACTCTTGTGTATAGGCGCACTAAACGCCGGGCTAGATTTGCGTGTAAGTCTATGCACAACTATGTGATGCACATCAACATATTACGAAGGTTACGGCTGGGAATTATTCTGGGCAGGTTAACCTTGCTGCGCTGCTGATGCAAACCAATCCCGGATGTGAATCTGCGCCGAAGGAATCTCGGTAAAGGTCTCCAAAAGGCAGTAATTCTTCCGCTGATTTTAGCTCATTTTGACTTTTGATGTATCCAAAACAGCCAAGAGGTGAAAATTTGTAATTATTTGGTTCCAGTTTGCTGTAAATTAAGCAATGGTGTCAGCTGATGAAATATATCTTTGCTTAGGAAAATTGATGTTCTTGTATGTTTACATCGGAAGTGCTCCCTCGGTGAGTATTTTACCGCGCGCAGTTTGAACAAGTGCCAAGATAGCGGTCCCACGTACTGAAAATTGTGTGATCACGGTATGTTGTTTGTTTCTCAAAGGGGTGGCTACTTTTACTTTGGGTGGAATAAGAAAATGACTATCATGAGAAAGTGGAAAGAAACCTCAAAATAATTAAGTAGATCTCCCAGTGGCAGTAGTTATGATTGCAGTTGCTGGCAAGGGATAGGAGAAGCAAAAGAAGAGGGGAAGGAGGAGGATGGAGGAGAGGGAGAGGAAGGGAATAAGAAGATGAAAGGGGGAAAGAAAAGGAAGGCAATGGAAAGGAAGAAAAGAAATTGGGAGGAGGAAAAGACAATTAGGAAAAAGCAGATGATGAAGAGAAAGAAAGAAGACAGAGGAGGAGATGGAGATGAGAGTACTACTAGGAGAAGAAGAGGAAGGAGGATGAAAAAATTGTAGAGCTAACAGTTAGAGAGCTAGAGGAGGAGGGTAAGGAAGGAGAACAAGGGTAGTTAATGGAACCTCAAAGATGAAGATCAAAATAACTTATGAAGATTGTCCCCTTTAGCTTAAATAAAAGTCAAACTTTGTTGCCAGCAGCCACAATATACATGTAGCCCGTTCCTTTGTATTTCCCAAATAATAAATGGGGGGGGGGGGGGGGGTATCATATCATTCATTCAGGCCTGTGCATCATCCGCGTAAATGAAAACGTAGAAAAAGGGTTGTTTTTCAGATCCAGGTGGGGATAATGGGGATCCCGTTATGGGTATCCAAAACAGGAAAATTTTAGAAAATATATTAAACTCAGAGGTAATGATGCAATGCGTGAATAAAATCCCTGCTAAGAGTGTAAAATTTGGAGATGCTGGACTTGTTTCCCTCCAAGTATCCTTGTTTAGGGTATCAAAACGACCCCTATTTTAATCCCTGTTTAGGGTGCTTTTCAGAAAGTGATTTATACGGATGATGTATGGATGATATACAGGCCTCAATGAGACCCCCCCCCCCCCCCCCCCCCCGGATTTCATCTAATTATAGTTTTTTATTGCATGAGCCATAATATGTTAGCATTTGTTTCATATATGAAATTTTTAACTTAACCTTCAAAGTCTAACTGAATTATATTGAAGACATCAATCATTTTCACTTTAAAAAGATATGTTGTAAACATTTCATTGAAATTATTTTAGAGAATATGATATGTTTAATTACTCCCCAAATAGAACAGTCTTAGGTTTCTACTCGTGGGCCTTCATTTACTAGTAGTACCTCTACCAGTTTTGATTGCAACATCTATGTTTCTACAAATACCCCAATGAGAGAAAAGCAACACAGTTCATAATGGCTGGGACTATTAGAAAGTTGGATGAGACTGTTGTCAACAGGATAGCAGCCGGAGAAGTGATTCAAAGACCTGCAAATGCTCTCAAGGAAATGATAGAAAACAGGTAATGGAAACAGGTGTGGAAAGAAATAAAAAGTGAAATTCAAATATTTTTGGTAACGTTTTACATTAGTGTCCATAATCTAGATTGAAATGATAAATTCTTAAACAATCTACAAATCACAGATATATTTAAAACTTGTAGATGTTTATCAATATGTAATTCCTCATATTTTATCATGCATAGATACACATACAACTTTATATTTTAGTCTAAATTGCATGGTAGGAATTCCCTATGCTTATTGAGTAATACCTGTTGTAATCTAATGCTATTAGAAAATTGAATTGCGATTCTTGTGTTTAAAGACAAAGTATGCACCTGTATTTATCTGGAGCAATTCGATAAGTGTTAGAACGTATATTTTCATTTCTTTTCTTTTTTTTTCTCTCTCTCTTTTTCAGCTTGGATGCCAAGTCAACCTCAATTCAAGTAACTGTCAAATCAGGAGGCATGAAACTGCTTCAGATACAAGATAATGGAACCGGGATTAGGGTTAGTGTGTAATAGTGTGTAACTTAACTCTTTGCTTACTGGAACCGTGTGATCCCTGTATTGAGCCAATAGGAATTGTTAGAATTCAGTAATCGATGGGTTAATGTTCAATGCATTGTTACAGATCAAGCTATTGTAAGCTTGCAGACACCCTGTCTCATGAAAGGAGAAAGAGAGAAAAAGTGAGAGATAAAGAAAGAAAGGGAGAGAGGGAGAAAGAGAAAGAGAATCAAGCCTGAAAAAGAACAGGAAGGTACAATTGTTCATCATTATTTTCTCTCATGTACACAAGTAAAATGCAATGCGTAGTGCATGAAAGGAAGAGTTTGCTGTTTTCTGAAAAAGGGATAAAAAGAAAGTAGGAGGAGAAGCTTTGGAATAGAGGGAGAAGGGAGAGAAAGGGGGGGGGAATACACCCATAGCACAAGTTATGGAAAAGTTAAAACTTTACATGAATATGTAAATTTTAAGTATAAAGGTGAAAGGAAAAGGGAGATAGGAATAGGGCAAGAGAGAGACATGAAGGTAAAGAGGTAAAGAGAGATAGAGGTAGAGATGATGCATGAAGGTAAATATATATAATAAAAAAGGTAAGAAAGGGATTTAGTCATTCATTTTTGTCATCATTTAATCTTTTATTAAACAGAAAGATGACATGGACATTGTTTGTGAGAGGTTTACAACCAGTAAGCTGAGAGAGTTTGGTGACCTTACAAGTATCAGCACCTATGGATTCAGGGGAGAGGTTTGTATTTCTTTCAGTCATTTATTATGGTAAAGTTTAACCCGTTGAACGCTAAGCCCAAGATAACTTGGGTTGGAGTCTATGGAAAATGCATGTTATACTGAAATCAAAATGTACTCAACAGGTTAACCTGTCTGTTAGACGACCTAAGTGAAACAGGAGTGGTTACTTTGGACAGGTGGTTTTATATATTTTAGTAAGAGGGAGCTACTCAAATGACCACAGGAGACCTATACAGAGAAAGTGCTGCAAAGGCAGGTGTCACTGTATATTGGGAAGCTTCATTCAAAAGATTGCACTATTCCGTATCTCACTGGCAGAGACGTCGCCACGACGTCTCCGACTTATGAGTCGCGGCGATGTCTCCGAACAAAAAAATGGCTTGCGCTCTCACTAATGCGTGACTTCTAGGAGACGCCTCAGAGACGTCTCAGAAACAGGGTATCAACCAATTTGCTCGGAAGTTGCACGGACGTCTCTGCAACGTCTCCAAGATGTCTTCTCAGTCGCAGTGAAGTCTCTGAGATGTCTTCTTAGTCGTGGCGCAGACTCTGAAATGTCTTCTCAGTCACGATGACGTCCCCACAACATCGTAGATAAGAATAATCTCCACAACTGATGGAGACGTCGAGGAGACGTCTCTGAGACCTGCTGGAGACTGGGAAATCTTTGAAAATTCGAACATGTTTAAACTTCTCGCGACTCCCCTGAGACATGGATAGTCTCAAGGAGACATCCCAGAAACATCGCAGAGACTCGAGTCACGAACTAGCCTCCAGGCCTGTGAGATACCCCCTTTAGTTCTCCCTATCTCATTTAGCTGATATTGACTGATCATATTAGCAACCGATACTGATATCAGGGACATCGTTATTTGCTTAACTTGTATCAAATCTTTAAATAGCAACTGTATGAAAATGATTATTTCTGAGATTAAGGGACAAAAGCTTTTTGTGCTAGGATGAGTGCATCCACTAAAACTTTGTCATTGGTGATTAATATATAGCTGCTTTCCATCTTGTAAGTAACATTCCCAACAAATCAACTGATTTACTGTCACAGAATTAGAATTCTGCCAGCGTCAAGATAGAATTGAAGCAAGATGGACTATGACCAAAAAAAAAAAAACCCTGTAAGTTACAACTGATGATGCCATTTGTTTTTCATGACTTATATATGAAAGATTTCTGTCAAGAGCAGATTTTAATGACATAGCATGTGTTTACCCACATATGTATTTTTAAAATTTGTTTATTTATTTATTTATTATTATGTTGTTGTTTTTTTGTTCTTCTCTCATCAGGCTTTGGCAAGCATCAGTCATGTTGCCCATGTTACCATAGTAACAAGAACAGAGGATTCCAAATGTGCTTACAAGTGAGTAAGAGTAGAAGCCTTACATGCCATATTTGTTTGTTTGTTTATTTGTTTGTTTGTTTGTTTTCTAGATGAGACAGTGATAACACTGCAGACTGCAAGCATATCAAGCTTCATGCTTACACTGTGGCCCTCCTTTGTCATGTGTATATCATGCATATTGTATGTACTTCAAGTTTAGGAAGTAATTTCTTATCCCTTTTCTTATTTTTTATACAGTTTCTCATACTTTATTTGAAAATGCATCAAATGTAAAATATTGCATTGATGCAACTGAATACGTATGTTTGACAAAGATGATATAGAAATCATCAGTTATCAATCAAGAATTAGTCAGATAGGAGAGAGAGATTGACTTACAGTATTAAAGATGGTGAAAATAGTGAGAGAGAGAGAGAGAGAGAGGAAGATGAAATAAGAACAGTTTGAATGGATGAGAGAGAGAGATAAAGAGAGAATGAGAGAAAAAGAAAGACTTCTACAGACTGACTGGCAGAAAAATTAGAATATGAAGAAAAAATGGGGAGATGAGAAGCACAGATTGGAGGACCACAGAGAGTCGGAGAATATCAGAGAAATATAATGAGATATTCACAAATGGATCATAGAGGGAGACAATTGAAGAGAAAAGATCACATGACATGGGGGAGATAGAGATAGGGAGGTGGATAGTATCATATGTTGAGGGCCAATAGGCCATTTACTCAGGGAATATTTATTTATTTTATTTACATGTATTTACCAGTGTTCTGTTTTCTTGACACAGGACAAATTTTCCATTATGTAGAAACTGCTTTACAAGAGAGCCCTGTATGACATAATACATTTAAAATACAATACAAAGAGAGAATGGCAAAATATTGCAGTAAGTAACAAAACAAAACGATACAAATACATAAGGACAGATGAAGATAAAAACAAGTGTCGGATTCCTTGTGATCATGTCTTAAGTACACAGTTTAATTGAAAATGTAAATTTATTTTTAACAAATAAAGAAAACACCTGGGCCCTGTTGCATAAAGCTTATTATTGATGGTAACTTTGCCATCACTGTTAACTTCCATGGAAACCTTGAATTTGATTGCCTGTTGAGCAATGTTCCCATGGTAGTTGCCATTGATGGCAGAATTACCAGGTTTTATGCAACAGGTCCCAGAAAGGGTAAATAGTGCGTGACCATTCCCTCTCTCCAGTCCATTTCCCAAGTACACTGTAGGATCATGTGAAATCAAGATAAAAAATGTAAAAATATGATATTAAACAGTTCATACCTTCTGGTTCTTGGCCAAAGGTACATGTAGGTTCAAGTGGAGTAAATTGAAATTGATATGAAATTATTGGAACAATTTGTGTCTCTTGTTTCAGGAAATGCACAAACAAAAATAGAACTAATCAGTTACTTACTAATTTGTTCTTTTGAGCCAATCAGGACTAAATGTCTTCTCTCTCTCTCTATATCTGTTAATGAATTTTAGGGGAAGCTATTCAGATGGTAAGCTCAAAGCTGCTGTCAAACCATGCGCTGGGAACCGAGGCACACAGATAACAGTGAGTAGGAACTCATTACCAACCGTGACCAAGGACACTTGAAGAAAAAATAATTCGAAGGATATATGAAAGTTCTTGCACTGAAAGAGTAAAGTGGTAATTCCATGGCGTTTTTTTTTTTTTTTCATGACTAGCGGAGGCAATTTTCTCAAAAGGCACTGCATTATTTTAACACTGATGACTGATGTTGAGAATCTCCATTTACAAGATTACTGCTGACTCATAGTGACTTATACACCATGGTTTCATTTACCAGAATTTGAGATTTATTGCAATTTTACCGCTAAATGTTTTAAAAAGCTTCAATCATGACAAAGGTTGCTTGGACTGCTCTCTGTATAGGTTGAGGATCTTTTCTACAATGTTGCTACAAGGAGAAAGGCTTTGAAGAGTGCTAGTGAAGAACACAACAAGATCTCTGAAGTGGTATCAAGATATGCCATACATAATTCTGGTGTGGCCTTCACTCTCAAAAAGGTACATGGTGACTTAATCCATTCGGGGGGGGGGGGGGGGGGGGAGAGGGGGGTGTTTCATAAAGAGTTAAGTTGGACTAAAAGTTGCACTAAAATTTGTAATTTCGATGTTGTATATTATGCATCCACACATTGGTCAGATCATGCTCGGGGGACGTTCGCTATTGGGAAGTCTGTCATTGAGATTACGTGTTTAATACTGCATGCGCATTCACGCTTACGCACAACTTTAAGTCCAACATAACTCTTTGTGAAACACCCCTCTGTTCTGTTTAGTAAAGTGCATACTGGAACCAGTTAGCTCCTACACTTTTTGTATATGTCTGGGAATTTAAAGGTAGCCCGTCCCTTTTGCAAAATCTATGAAAATCCGTCCAACTAGGCATGAGTTTAGAATATGCCTTTCTGATACTGTTTATTTAATCTTACGGTCATATGTTGCTTAAGTTATTAATATAAAATGAAAATCTGGCTACCAACCTTGAATAAGCAAATCGGATGAGCTCACCGGCAGTACCGTAGATATGTAGCGCAGCCAGCTAGCTAGCCTAGCTCAGCCACGCAGCCACCACACGTACCAAACATCATTATAGCAGCGCTTGTAACGTGAATCCTTTCATTGTGCACTATCTTTCAGCTGAGGGAGATGTTCTCACTAGCGGTCTAATTAAATTTTGAATCTTCAGATCTTTTTTTTTGTGGTACGAAAAAAAGAAAATTATCAAAGATTATTTCCTTAAAACCGAATTTCACGCTTTAACAATTTCAGGGATAGGTTATATAGCCTTTCTCTCTCAAATGATGACAGAGTCAGGGAACTCTCAGAATTAGGTCTGCAAAAGAGACGGGCTATTTTTAAGAATTTAGTGATCATCGGGTTAACAAGCATTCATTATTATTCTGGCTTGATGGAAACATTTGGATATGTGTCATTATAATTACTGTTATTATTATTATTATTATAATTATTATTTCTCTTACTTGTCGACAGTCGGGAGAGAGCACAGCCGATGTGCGGACTTCCCAGAATGCATCTACTGTAGATAATATCAGAACGGTATTCGGTCCAACAGTTGCGAGGTAATATAGCATCATAAGTGTTATGCTTTATTATTCAACTTTTAGAATAGTTTACTAAATAACTAATTTCACATCATGACTTTAATAATGGAAACTAGATGGATTAGCCCTTCCCTTGTCATAATATGAAACTTGTCAGTCCATAATCCTGTATATATATATCTTCATTTATTTCATCAAACTGATTTTTGTTCTTTATGGGTTTAGTAAAGACTTCAAAGAAATGCATTTTGTTGTAGTGGAACTTGTTGGATTTATTGACAATTTATATTTTTTTACTGTGAAAATATGTTGCATCACAATGCTGCTTGTTGTAAATTATTTTTGAATTATTAGTGATAAGTATTGAAGAATGTTATTTTTGCTGCAGGGGTATTGTACAAGGCATTAAAAAAAATTTACTTTTCAGAAAATGAGTAGGTCCTTTTCAGGACCACACTCATTTGCAAAAAAGAATATGTGGTCTACTGTTAAGCCGTCTGCTTCCAAATTATTTACTTGTAATTTTGCAGCCTAAAAGGTTTTAGACAAATTTTATGTCTTTGAATTTTAGATGTTACATTGTTGATTTGATGACCATGTTCAACTTGTTTTCTTTCATATTCTTGGCAGAGAACTTCTGGAAATCAATCATGAGAACTCTAATCTGGCCTTCAAATTGACAGGTCAAATCTCAAATGCAAACTATTCAGTCAAGAAACTCATCTTTCTTCTTTTCATCAATCGTAAGTCTGCTGCTCTTGTGCAATTTGACCATACTTTTTTATGTTGACAACATTGACATCAAGTCACATTATGACTGTGAGATGTTTGGAACAATTCATCTTTATCACAATGATTTTATCTGTCTTTAATGTGCATTTCCAATTAGTTTAATCCTAAAAATAAAAAAATTGTTTGGGTCACTTTGTTCCCTGGAAATGTTATATTTTCATTTCGATCCTTGAAGAACTTACTACTTAACTTTTTTTCAATTCTTGTGCAACCTATTCCAACCGTTTTATTAAAAAGCTTGATCTGGGGTACCAACCTACATTATCTTTTTTCTCCTCACATTAATCTGAAACTTGAAAGTGGAGGTGACAAATTGTACATTATTGAATCTCAGATGATAAATTGCAGTTTTTGGTGTAAGAACAATAAGATTTTAAACTACCAGGATATATCTAAACAAAATATTGCAGCATTTGTGACACTCCCTTTTAATTTGTTCTGCTCTGTTTCTTTTGTAGATCGTTTGGTTGACTCCAGCAGTCTAAAGAAGGCCATAGAAGCTGTGTACAGTACTTACCTACCCAAGAATACACATCCCTTTATCTACTTCAGGTACAGGCGTATTTATGGTATCATTAAGCAACAGGTGCTTTTGTTTTCAGCACAGCTTCAAAGTAGACTTGGGGCCCAAAATGGCAGAAATTTGTCAAAATTTGCTCCCAGGCTGCTTTTTCCAGTCATTGTCAGATATTGCAAGAAAATGTTCGTTCTGTGTTAAAGCCATTCAGAGTTCTGATAATGAAATTGCACTTCAGGAAGAGCTGTGTGGAATTGATTCTGATTTTTTTGTCATGTGATAGGTATGGGGTTTTTTTTTTACCCATAGTATGGATAGAATGTATAGAATATGCACTGAATAGCACAACTAACATTTGCCTAGTAATGACGAGCTTGAGTTTCATATATATTTAATATGCTTTATATTCAGGGATGCCACTTTTCCGACTTATGTCGGAATTCCGACTTTTTTCGACATTCGTCGAACTTCCGACTTTTTTGGGCTCAGACTCTCTTTCCTTCTGTCACTTCGGCCGCCTCTCGAGTAGAGTAGTGTATTGAATACCGCCGCACTCGAATGAGGGAGGAAGGTCATTTACTTAACACATGCATTTGTTTCAATACGTATGCAGTATACATACATATATCAGTGTAAGTGAACGGTACGGTACATGCATGCGTGTTGGAGTTGAATCTGCCATCGTTGTGAAAAAGACATAGCGTAAAAGGGGACAAACATTTATCAAGAAATATGCAGAAGAAAGAAGAGGAAAGCAAACTAGTTGCAGTAAGTAGTTAATAATGCTTTCTGAGCAGTTCTGATTTAGGAAAAGCTCCAGACCCCAATACTTTTCTACTTTTTTTATTAGTCCTAGTGGCATCCCTGTATATTCTCATCATTTGGCAAATTGTTTGACATCTGTCTTTCATTTATAGTCCCGAGCAATCTTTGCTAATTTCACATTTTTCTGTGAGGGGTGCATTTTTCATCACTACGTGAACTTACAATTACATGAAAACGAAATAAGCCAAAATTAGGGTCCGGTTTCATAAAAATTGTTATTAATAACAAGTGCAATAACTGTTATAAGCTACTGAAATCCTTGCATCTGATTGGCTGAGAGCAAATTTGTCATAGAAATGTGGCAGTTGTTGTACTGATTACAAGTTTTATGAAACGGGGCCTTGGATAGAATTCTATGGGAATGTATTGGACCAAATCAACATGTAAAACTAAAACCGAAGTAAAAAATGAACACCAGCCATCTTTGATTTTCAGTCTTGAGATTGCTGCTCACAATGTCGATGTCAACGTCCATCCCACCAAGCATGAAGTCCACTTCCTTCACGAGGAGGACATCATAGAAGACATCCAGAAATGTTTGGAGCAGAAGCTCTTGGGTTGCAACGCATCAAGGACATACTTCACGCAGGTGATGCCTCGGCTCAATTCAATGAAATATACCAAACAAGATCATGCAATCGGTTTATTCAGCTAAGGTTTATAAAGGCCAGTTTTTACGGGGTGTGTGAACAATTCGCGGAGGATGAAATTATAAAAAAATGGCAAACGCCCAGCATTTGTATATTTTAGGCTCCAGAAGTTT
Organism: Echinometra lucunter; assembly: GCA_029962745.1. Taxonomy (NCBI): domain Eukaryota; kingdom Metazoa; phylum Echinodermata; class Echinoidea; order Camarodonta; family Echinometridae; genus Echinometra; species Echinometra lucunter. The sequence goes on from CM057160.1 coordinate 6,250,341, forward strand.
GCAAAACATCCCTTTATGATATTAAAGTACAGATGTCTTTATTTTTAAACCATAGAATAGTTAACAGCAAAATAAAGTCTGATGAAAAAATTACAGACTTTGTAGTACTCATTTAATGTGTTTTGATAAAGAGGTCTCAAGATGAAAATCAGCTGAAATATTGTGTAAATCATTAATGATATGTTTTGAGCAGGTGAGCACAATTGCATGTTTTATTTTTCCTCCCTATGTGACAGGCTTTGCTTCCTGGATCCTCCCTCTCTGTCACTGTTGATGGAGAAAAGTCAAAGGAGGGGTCAAAAGGTCAGAAGTCAAGCTCTGGTGACCAGGTCCAAGCCCAACACATGGTGAGAACGGACTCCAAGGACCAGAAGCTAGATGCCTTCATCAATGTCACTCCTGCCCCCAAAGACAGGTCAGCAGCATCAGCAGCAGTAGTAGCAGCGGCAGCAAAGGCAGCTGGTCGTTACGGTGACGTGGGCATAGCTGGTGGTGGTGATGATGGTAGTGGTGGTAATACAGATCGAAAGCAAGGGGAAGTGGAGACCATTTCTCAAATGGAAGGGGTTGATGATGACAGGCTAACTCTACCAAGGTACGTGCATTGTGTTTAGACAGTTATGAAAAGAACACTTTTATAGTCAGGAATTTTTGTAGCCAAATGCACTTCCAAACACTTGTCGCTGGTGCACAACAATCTTGACGCTTAGTGCTTTTACCAGGCATGGGAGTGAGGGCAGAGGGCTTAAAAAAAAAAAAAATACCAAAGGCAAAGTTTCCTGGACAAGGGTGGATACAAATGAGGAAAAGCTGTTAGTGCATTCTTTGGACCTGCAAGATTGTACTTATGTTAAAGACATTGGTTAACATTGTTATGATTTTTTAAAAATCTTGTTTTGTTACTTGAAAATGGGATAAACATAAGGGTTATAGCGTAAAAATACCAGTCTGAAAGTTTCAAAGTATAATATCCACAGGAAGTATTTTTAAATATCAAAAATGTGAACCAATGTTTGAAAAATATACGATGGTCGGTTGCACAGAATAGACATAAGGAGTGCGCATGCGCGTATGACTCACCTTACCGTACTGTGTGCATTGGCGTATCACGCGGCGGGAGGCACATAACGGCATTTTCAAATCAAGCAAAGTGGTCCTCTTAGTGATTGTCTCGTGAGACGAAGGATAATAAAATCGTCGTTTGCGTGTTAACTTATACTTTTTCATTCCAAATTATGGTTGGTTTCAGG
>CM057160.1:6252090-6264880 GCA_029962745.1 Echinometra lucunter
TGCTGAAACTTTTTCTAAAGGAAAATAAGCACTAAAATCCTCAACCTGGCAATGCAATGGGAAGTTCAAGATCACTGTTCATCTATAAAATTGGGAAATTTTTAACTTCTCAGCAAACTTTCTCTCAATCTACATTCATTTCAGATAAATGACTTTCTATAAGAAATGTATAGAAATTAAAGAAAAATAGTTGTGTTGTCAGTTTGAAGAAGAACAGATGATTAAATAAGGTTTCAGATAATTTCTGTCATGAATAGGTTATGGCTTTGTTTGGGGTATTAGGGTGCAGGTTTAATAGAGTGCTTGGTCCAAGGGTGAAGTTACGTATACAAATTCATTAAGTGTCAGGGAAATGATTGCAAAGCAGTTGACACTGAAGCTTGTCTCATACAACCAAGAGGGCAGACAACTGAATTGAACTGAATTGAAACTCATTTATTTCCATCATCATGATAGACATATACCGGTATACAGATAAAAAAAACATGAAATATAAAAAAAGTAAATGGCATTACAGTATGAAAATGCATAAATAAATTGGCATAATTATGAAACATGAAATACAAGAAATATAGATCACAAATTATTAATATGACAAAGGTGCATCAGTGAAAGACAACAAAGCTTGACAGATGGATGCACGTTGCAGATGCACTACCATAGTAACGATATCAAGCGGTGAGTAAATCAATGGAATTCAGCATGGAAGAAAAAAATGAAGTTATCACTAAATTTCACATTACAAGATAGAAATGGACAGAAAAGAGGAGAGGAGAGAACCCTTTACCTCATCAATCTCCATACTGAAGTAATCGTCAAGCATCTCCGCTTTGGACTTGAGGAAGTCAACGATGTACTGGGCCAGCTGGTCCTTGGGTCCATCACCCTCACTCCATCCACTATCCTCGGAGTCCAAGGCGATCATTGCCAACTCAAAGATTGACGCAGGATTCTGTGACGTGAGAAAAAAAATGATAACGCATTCTGAGTCCAACAGGAAGCACTGCCAACTCAAAGATCGGCTTGGGATTCCAACAAAACAAAAGAGAGAAATTAGGATACTGCTGCTTTGTATGACAATACATTTCCATACATCTGTATGACTTTTTACTATATATCCCTAATAAATTAAATCTGATTACCAAGGACTTTGTAGATGTGCTATACACAGCTCAACCAATGAGAAATGCATTTTGGGGTTGGCTAAAATAATCACATCTTCACAATCATATACTTTTGCTAGGCTGATTACATGAAATGAATGTTTAGGATGATTAATACCATTAAAATATGAAATCATACTCACCGATAACTTCATCAGGCCAAAATTGCCGAAGTCATATAGCATTATCTGGTAGAAAAGCTCTTGGCTGGGATATAGAAAATAATATACAGATTTGGTGATGAATGTACAGTTTTGGCAAAGTAAAAAAAAAAAGAAGCAAAGACCAGTACATACACAATGAAATTCACTGTGACTACATCAAAATCACTTTATGAAACATTTCAGTTAATCTGTTCTTAGCCAGATACATGCTAATATCAATGAAAGATTCTTTCATAATGATGTTCTGGTTTAGCGAATATGACAGTGTTGATAACATAAAGGCTCTGAGTAAAGTGTCCACATTATGCATAGTAAAATAATATGTGGTAACAGTGAATAAGGTTTACACCATGCACTTAAGTATTTTTTTAGAATATAAGCCGTGAAAAGGTTTGGTGAGCTCTGATATGAGCTTTCTAGTGTTTCAACAAGATATTGTTTGATGCTGAGGTACTTATTTCACAGTCTGATAGTGTTAACAAGATAGAGTTTGGCTTAGTGAGATCCAATATCAGGGTTCATACACTTATACATTTTCGAAATTTCATGACTTTTCAGGGCAGAAAAATGCAAATTTCCATGACTCATTGATCACATCTAATGCAAAACTGACATAAAAATCGTGCTGATTAAAAGAGTTTCAAAGCTGATCTGAGTGCCATGAATGCAGGGCTGGCTGGAGCCCGAATTTATTAACATGAAAAATATCTTGAATAAATGATTTGCCATGATTTTCCATGACTTTCCAGAAGAAACTGACAATTCCCTGACTTTCCCTGACTTTTTGCTTCTGGAAAAAAGAATGTCTAATTCCCTGACTTTCCAGAAATTCCCTGACCTGTATGAACCCTGCAATATAAGCTTGTAAGTGTTTCTTATCAAGATATTGTTTGGAGTCAAGATACTCATTTTACCTGAGCTTGACAGTGTTAACCAGATACAGTTTGGTCTTGTGTTGAATCAATGCATACTCTGCATCTACTATCCCCACAAACGTGTGTTGTTTCAGGAGGTCTCTTAAATCTGTTAGAAAGAAAAATACACGTGTAAAAATAAGAAGAAGTAAGAGAGGATTACAAATTTTTAAATACTATGTAAATTCTACATACTACGTCAAGCCACAATACATGGATATTTTGTTCAAGGCATTTATCACAGCTAAAAATAATGTTAAAGATACCAAAAGAGATCCGTTTACTCATGGATTATGCATGGGCATGACACAGTTTATTAATGTCACAGAGGCTAGTATTCAGAATTTAAGGTTTGACAACTGCTGAAATGATCGATACGATTTATAAGAGGGGAAGACATGCACTTCCATGGGGGGGGGGGGGGGGGGGAAGGAAATTGAAATTGAAATTGAGTATTTATTGTTCATATGGAGAAAGAGAATAAAGAAGAGAGGAAGGAGAAGAAGAAGAAAGAAGAAGAAGATGAGGAAGAAGAAGAAGAAGAAAAAGAAGAAGAAAAAGAAGGAGAAAGAGAAAGGAAAGAGGGGAATAAAGAGAAGGAAAAGATGGAGGAGAAGAAGAAGAAGAGGAAGAAGAAGAAGAAGAAGAAGAAGAAGAAGAAGAAGAAGAAGAAGAAGAAGAATTCTGACCTCCATGTGTGTCTTTTTCTATCTCTTGTTGAAGTTCTAGCACACTGGTTAGTTGGATCTCTTTTCTTTTGGGCTTGGACTGTCTAGATACTGGTTCCTGGGCCTCATCACCACTGGGTCCTGGTTTAGAAGAAGAACCGTCAGTATCACTACTTACTTCAGCATGGGGTCTCTTCCTACAAAGAAGGAACAAAGTACAGTCTGGTCATTTCAGGGTATATAGAGTAGTGGGGATGAGCTGAAAACTGCATGCAGGCTTTGTTTTTACATGATATGAAAAACCATCTCAAAAAATTCAATCTAAAGTGAGATAAATATGGCCTTGTGGCATATCAGATGAAGGTGTGTTAACATACGTACAATCTTGCAGGTCCAAAGAATGCAATAACAGCTTTTCCTCATTTGTATTCACCCTTGTCCAGGACACTTTACCTTTGGTATTTTTTTCTTCTTAAGCCCCCCCCCCCCCACTCCCATGCCTGGTAAAAGCACTAAGCATCAATAGTGTTGTGCACCAGCGACAAGTGTTTGGAAGTGCATTTGGCTACAAAAATTCCTGACTACAAAAGTGTTCTTTTCATAACTGTCTAAACACAGTGCACGTACCTTGGTACAGTTAGCCTGTCATCATCAACCCCTTCCATTTGAGAAATGGTCTCCACTTCCCCTTGCTTTCGATCTGTATTACCACCACTACCATCATCACCACCACCAGCTATGCCCACGTCACCGTAACGACCAGCTGCCTTTGCTGCCGCTGCTACTACTGCTGCTGATGCTGCTGACCTGTCTTTGGGGGCAGGAGTGACATTGATGAAGGCATCTAGCTTCTGGTCCTTGGAGTCCGTCCTCACCATGTGTTGGGCTTGGACCTGGTCACCAGAGCTTGACTTCTGACCTTTTGACCCCTCCTTTGACTTTTCTCCATCATCAGTGAAAGCGAGGGAGGATCCAGGAAGCAAAGCCTGTCACATAGGGAGGAAAAATAAAACATGCAATTGTGCTCACCTGCTCAAAACATATCATTAATGATTTACACAATATTTCAGCTGATTTTCATCTTGAGACCTCTTTATCAAAACACATTAAATGAGTACTACAAAGTCTGTAATTTTTTCATCAGACTTTATTTTGCTGTTAACTATTCTATGGTTTAAAAATAAAGACATCTGTACTTTAATATCATAAAGGGATGTTTTGCAAACTTCTGGAGCCTAAAATATACAAATGCTGGGCCTTTGCCATTTTTTTATAATTGCATCCTCTGCGAATTGTTCATACACCCCGTAAAAACTGGCCTTTATAAACCTTAGCTGAATAAACCGATTGCATGATCTTGTTTGGTATATTTCATTGAATTGAGCCGAGGCATCACCTGCGTGAAGTATGTCCTAGATGCGTTGCAACCCAAGAGCTTCTGCTCCAAACATTTCTGGATGTCTTCTATGATGTCCTCCTCGTGAAGGAAGTGGACTTCATGCTTGGTGGGATGGACGTTGACATCAACATTGTGAGCAGCAATCTCAAGACTGAAAATCAAAGATGGCTGGTGTTCATTTTTTACTTCGGTTTTAGTTTTACATTTTGATTTGGTCCAATACATTCCCACAGAATTCTATCCAAGGCCCCGTTTCATAAAACTTGTAATCAGTAACAACAACTGCCACATTTCTATGACAAATTTGCTCTCAGCCAATCAGATGCAAGGATTTGAGTAGCTTATAACAGTTATTGCACTTGTTATTAATAACAATTTTTATGAAACCGGGCCCTAATTATATTTGGCTTATTTCGTTTTCATGTAATTGTAAGTTCACGTAGTGATGAAAAATGCACCCTCACAGAAAAATGTGAAATTAGCAAAGATTGCTCGGGACTATAAATGAAAGACAGATGTCAAACAATTTGCCAAATGATGAGAATATACAGGGATGCCACTAGGACTAATCAAAAAAGTAGAAAAGTATTGGGGTCTGGAGCTTTTCCTAAATCAGAACTGCTCAGAAAGCATTATTAACTACTTACTGCAACTAGTTTGCTTTCCTCTTCTTTCTTCTGCATATTTCTTGATAAATGTTTGTCCCCTTTTACGCTATGTCTTTTTCACAACGATGGCAGATTCAACTCCAACACGCATGCATGTACCGTACCGTTCACTTACACTGATATGTGTATGTATACTGCATACGTACTGAAACAAATGCATGTGTTAAGTAAATGACCTTCCTCCCTCATTCGTGTGCGGCGGTATTCAATACACTACTCTACTCGAGAGGCGGCCGAAGTGACAGACGGAAAGAGAGTCTGATCCCAAAAAAGTCGGAAGTTCGACGAACGTCGAAAAAAGTCGGAATTCCGACAAAAGTCGGAAAAGTGGCATCCCTGAATATAAAGCATATTAAATATATATGGAACTCAAGCTCGTCATTATTGTGCAAATGTTAGTTGTGCTATTCAGTGCATATTCTATCCATACTATGGGTAAAAATAAACCCATACCTATCACATGACAAAAATCACAATCAATTCCACACGGCTCTTCCTAAAGTGCAATTTCATTATCAGAACTCTGAATGGCTTTAACAACAGAACAAACATTTTCTTGCAATATCTGACAATGACTGGAAAAAGCAGCCTAGGAACAAATTTTGACAAATTTCTGCCATTTTGACCCAAGTCTACTTTGAAGCTGTGCCGAAAACAAAAGCACCTGTGCTTAATGATACCATATATACGCCTGTACCTGAAGTAGATAAAGGGATGTGTATTCTTGGGTAGGTAAGTACTGTACACAGCTTCTATGGCCTTCTTTAGACTGCTGGAGTCAACCAAACGATCTACAAAAGAAACAGAGCATAACAAATTAAAAGGGAGTGTCACAAATGCTGCAATATTTTGTTTAGATATATACTGGTAGTTTAAAATCTTATTGTTCTTACACCAAAAATTGCAATTTATCATCTGAGATTCAATACTGTACAATTTGTCACCTCCACTTTCAATTTTCAGATTAATGTGAGGAGAAAAAAAGATAATGTAGGTTGGTACCCCTGATCAAGCTTTTTAATAGAACAGTTGTAATAGGTTGCACAAGAATTGAAAAAAAGTTAACTAGTAAAGTTCTTCAAGAATCGAAATGAAAATATAACATTTCCAGGGAACAAAGTGACCTAAACAATTTTTTTTTTCAAGGATTAAACTAATTGGAAATGCACATTAAAGACAGATAAAATCATCGTGATAAAGATGAATTGTTCCAAACATCTCACAGTCATAGTGTGAGTTGATATCAATGTTGTCAACATAAAAAGTATGGCCAAATTGCACAAGAGCAGCAGACTTACGATTGATGAAAAGAAGAAAGATGAGTTTCTTGACTGAATAGTTTGCATTTGAGATTTGACCTGTCAATTTGAAGGCCAGATTAGAGTTCTCATGATTGATTTCCAGAAGTTCTCTGTCAAGAATATGAAAGAAAACAAGTTGAACATGGTCATCAAATCAACAATGTAAAGACATAAAATTTGTCTAAAACCTTTTAGGCTGCAAAATTACAAGTAAATAATTTGGAAGTAGACGGCTTAACAGTAGACCACGTATTCTTTTTTGCAAATGAGTGTGGTCCTGAAAAGGACCTACTCATTTTCTGAAAAGTAAATATTTTTTTTAATGCCTTGTACAATACCCCTGCAGCAAAAATAACATTCTTCAATACTTATCACTAATAATTCAAAAATAATTTACAACAAGCAGCATTGTGATGCAACATATTTTCACAGTAAAAAATATAAATTGTCAATAAATCCAACAAGTTCCACTATGACAAAATGCATTTCTTTGAAGTCTTTACTAAACCCATAAAGAACAAAAATCAGTTTGATGAAATAAATGAAGATATATATATACAGGATTATGGACTGACAAGTTTCATATTATGACAAGGGAAGGGCTAATCCATCTAATTTCCATTATTAAAGTCATGATGTGAAATTAGTTATTTAGTAAACTATTCTAAAAGTTGAATAATAAAGCATAACACTTATGATGCTATATTACCTCGCAACTGTTGGACCGAATACCGTTCTGATATTATCTACAGTAGATGCATTCTGGGAAGTCCGCACATCGGCTGTGCTCTCTCCCGACTGTCGACAAGCAAGAGAAATGATAATAATAATAATAATAATAACAGTAATTATAATGACACATATCCAAATGTTTCCATCAAGCCAGAATAATAATGAATGCTTGTTAACCCGATGATCACTAAATTTTTAAAAATAGCCCGTCCCTTTTGCAGACCTTATTCTGAAAGTTCCCTGACTCTGTCATCATTTGAGAGAGAAAGGCTATAACCTATCCCTGAAATTGTTAAAGCGTGAAATTCGGTTTTAAGGAAATAATCTTCGATAATTTATCAGAGCTTACTTTTTTTCGTACCACAAAAAAAAGATCTGAAGATTCGAATTTGATTCGACCGTTAGTGAGAACATCTCCCTCAGCTGGAAGTGGAAGATAGTACACAACGAAAGGATTCACGTTACAAGCGCTGCTATAATGATGTTCGGTACGTGTGGTGGTTGCGCGGCTGAGCTAGGCTAGCTAGCTGGCTGCACTACATATCTACGGTACTGCCAGTGAGCTCATCCGATTTGCTTATTCAAGGTTGGTAGCCAGATTTTCATTTTATATTAATAACTTAAGCAACATATGACCGTAAGATTACATAAACAGTATCAGAAAAGCATATTCTAAACTCATGCCAAGTTGGACGGATTTTCATAGATTTTGCAAAAGGGACGGGCTACCTTTAAATTCCCAGACATATACAAAAAGTGCATGAGCCAACTGGTTCCAGTATGCACTTTACTAAACAGAACAGAGGGGTGTTTCACAAAGATTTATGTTGGACTTAAAGTGGTGCATAAGCGTGAATGCGCACGCAGTATTAAACACGTAATCTCAACGACAGACTTCCCAATAGCGAACGTCCCCCGAGCATAATCTGACCAATGTGTGGATGTGTAATATACAGCATCGAAATTACAAATTTTAGTGCAACTTTTAGTCCAACTTAACTCTTTATGAAACATCCCCCTCCCCCCCCCCCCCCCCCCGAATGGATTAAGTCACCATGTACCTTTTTGAGAGTGAAGGCCACACCAGCATTATGTATGGCATATCTTGATACCACTTCTGAGATCTTGTTGTGTTCTTCACTAGCACTCTTCAAAGCCTTTCTCCTTGTAGCAACATTGTAGAAAAGATCCTCAACCTATAAAGAGAGCAGTCCAAGCAACCTTTGTCATGACTGAAGCTTTTTAAAACATTTAGCTGTAAAACTGCAATAAATCTCAAATTCTGGTAAATGAAACCATGGTGTATAAGTCACTATGAGTCAGCAGTAATCTTGTAAATGGAGATTCTCAACATCAGTCATCAGTGTTAAAATAATGCAGCGCCTTTTGAGAAAATTGCCTCTGCTAGTCATGAAAAACAAAAAAAAAAATGCTTTGGAATTACCACTTTAATCTTTTATTGCAAGAACTTTCATATATCCTTAGAATTATTTTTTTTTTCAAGTGTCCTTGGTCACAGTTGGTAATAAGTTCCTACTCACTGTTATCTGTGTGCCTCGGTTCCCAGCGCATGGTTTGACAGCAGCTTTGAGCTTACCATCTGAATAGCTCCCCCTAAAATTCATTAACAGATAGAGAGAGAGAGAAGACATTTAGTACTGATTGGCTCAAAAGAACAAATTAGTAAGTACGTAACTGATTAGTTCTATTTTTGTTTGTGCATTTCCTGAAACAAGAGACACCAATTGTTCCAATAATTTCATATCAATTGCAATTTACTCCACTTGAACCTACATGTACCTTAGGCCAAGAACCAGAAGGTATGAACTGTTTAATATCATATTTTTACATTTTTTATCTTGATTTCACATGATCCTACAGTGTACTTGGGAAATGGACAGGAGAAAGGGAATGGATCATGCACTATTTACCCTACTATTTACCCACTCAAATTCAAGGTTTCCATGGAAGTTAACAGTGATGGCAAAGTTACCATCAATAATAAGCTTTATGCAACAGGGCCAGGGTGTTTTCTTTATTTGTTAAAAATAAATTTACATTTTCAACTAAATTGTGTATTTAAGACATGATCACAAGGAATCCGGCACTTGTTTTTATCTTCATCTATCCTTATGTATTTGCATCATTTTGTTTTGTTACTTACTGCAATATTTTGCCATTCTCTCTCTTTGTATTGTATTTTAAATGTATTATGTCATACAGGGCTCTCTTGTAAAGCAGTTTCTACATAATAGAAAATTTGTCCTGTGTCAAGAAAACAGAACACTGGTAAATACATGTAAATAAAATAAATACATATTCCCTGAGTAAATGACCTATTGGTCCTCAACATATGATACTATCCACCTCCCTATCTCTATCTCCCCCATGTCATGCGATCTTTTCTCTTTAATTGTCTCCCTCTATGATCCACTTGTGAATATCTCATTATATTTCTCTGATATTCTCCGACTCTCTGTGGTCCTCCAATCTGTGCTTCTTGTCTCCCCATTTTTTCTTCATATTCTAATTTCTCTGCCAGTCAGTCTGTAGAAGTCTTTCTTTTTCTCTCATTCTCTCTTTATCTCTCTCTCTCATCCATTCAGACTGTCCTTATTTCATCTTCCTCTCTCTCTATTTTTCACCATCCTTAATACTCTAAGTCAATCTCTCTCTCCTATCTGACTAATTCTTGATTGATAACTGATGATTTCTATATCATCTTTGTCAAACATACGTATTCAGTTGCATCAATGCAATATTTTACATTTGATGCATTTTCAAATACAGCATGAAAAAACTGTATAAAAAATAAGAAAATGGATAAGAAATTACTTCCTAAACTTGAAGTACATACAACATGCATAATATGCACATGACAAAGGAGGGCCACAGTGTAAGCATGAAGCTTGATATGCTTGCAGTCTGCAGTGATATCACTGTCCCATCTAGAAAATGAACAAACAAACAAATAAACAAACAAACAAATATGGCATGTAAGGCTTCTACTCTTACTCACTTGTAAGCACATTTGGAATCCTCTGTTCTTGTTACTATGGTAACATGGGCAACATGACTGATGCTCGCCAAAGCCTGATGAGAGAAGAACAAAAAAACAACAACATAATAATAAATAAATAAATAAACAAATTTTTAAAATACATACGGGGGTAAACGCATGCTATGTCATTAAAATCTGCCCTTGACAGAAATCTTTCATATATAATTCATGAAAAACAAATGGCATCATTAGTTGTAACTTACAGGGGTTTTTTTTTTTGGTCATAGTCCATCTTGCTTCAATTCTATCTTGACGCTGGCAGAATTCTAATTCTATGACAGTAAATCAGTTGATTTGTTTGGAATGTTACTTACAAGATGGAAAGCAGCTATATATTAATCACCAATGACAAAGTTTTAGTGGATGCACTCATCCTAGCACAAAAAGCTTTTGTCCCTTAATCTCAGAAATAATCATTTTCATACAGTTGCTATTTAAAGATTTGATACAAGTTAAGCAAATAACGATGTCCCTGATATCAGTATCGGTTGCTAATATGATCAGTCAATATCAGCTAAATGAGATAGGGAGAACTAAAGGGGGTATCTCACAGGCCTGGAGGCTAGTTTGTGACTCGAGTCTCTGCGACGTTTCTGGGATGTCTCCTTGAGACTATCCATGTCTCAGGGGAGTCGCGAGAAGTTTAAACATGTTCGATTTTTTTTAGATTTCCCAGTCTCCAGCAGGTCTCAGAGACGTCTCCTCGACGTCTCCATCAGTTGTGGAGATTATTCTTATCTACAATGTCGTGGGGACGTCACCGTGACTGAGAAGACATTTCAGAGACTGCGCCATGACTAAGAAGACATCTCAGAGACTTCACTGCGACTGAGAAGACATCTTGGAGATGTCCGTGCAACTTCCGAGCAAATTGGTTGATACCCTGTTTCTGAGACGTCTCTGAGGCGTCTCCTAGAAGTCACGCATTAGTGAGAGCGCAAGCCATTTTTTTGCTCGGAGACGTCGCCGCGATTGCCGGGACTCATAAGTCGGAGACGTTGCGGCAACGTCTCCGCCATTGAGATACAGCAATAGTGCAACCTTTTGAATGAAGCTTCCCAATATACAGTGACACCTGCCTTTGCAGCACTTTCTCTGTATAGGTCTCCTGTGATCACTTGAGTAGCTCCCTCTTAATAAAATATACAAAAACCACCTGTCCAAAGTAACCACTCCTGTTCACTTAGGTGGTCTTACAGACAGGTTAACCTGTTGAGTACATTTTGATTTCAGTATAACATGCATTTTCCAAAGACTCTATCCTAAGTTATCTTGGGCTTAGCGTTCAACGGGTTAAACTTTACCATAATAAATGACTGAAAGAAATACAAACCTCTCCCCTGAATCCATAGGTGCTGATACTTGTAAGGTCACCAAACTCTCTCAGCTTACTGGTTGTAAACCTCTCACAAACAATGTCCATGTCATCTTTCTGTTTAATAAAAGATTAAATGATGACAAAAATGAATGACTAAATCCCTTTCTTACCTTTTTATTATATATATTTACCTTCATGCATCATCTCTACCTCTATCTCTCTTTACCTCTTTACCTTCATGTCTCTCTCTTGCCCTATTCCTATCTCCCTTTCCCTTTCACCTTTATACTTAAAATTTACATATTCATGTAAAGTTTTAACTTTTCCATATCTTAATGCGCTATGTGTGTATCCCCCCCCCCCCTTTCTCTCCCTTCTCCCTCTATTCCAAAGCTTCTCCTCCTACTTTCTTTTTATCCCTTTTTCAGAAAACAGCAAACTCTTCCTTTCATGCACTATGCATTGCATTTTACTTGTGTACATGAAAGAAAATAATGATGAACAACTGTACCTTCCCGTTCTTTTTCAGGCTTGATTCTCTTTCTCTTTCTCCCTCTCTCCCTTTCTTTCTTTATCTCTCACTTTTTCTCTCTTTCTCCTTTCATGAGACAGGCAGGGTGTCTGCAAGCTTACAATAGCTTGATCTGTAACAATGCATTGAACATTAACCCATCGATTACTGAATTCTAACAATTCTTATTGGCTCAATACAGGGATAACCTGGTTCCAGTAAGCAAAGAGTTAAGCTACACACTATTGCACACTAACCCTAATCCCGGTTCCATTATCTTGTATCTGAAGCAGTTTCATGCCTCCTGATTTGACAGTTACTTGAATTGAGGTTGACTTGGCATCCAAGCTGAAAAAGAGAGAGAGAAAAAAAAGAAAAGAAATGAAAATACGTTCTAACACTTATGGAATCGCTACAGATGCATACAGGTGCATACTTTGTCTCTAAACACAAGAATCACAATTCAATTTTCTAATAGCATTAAATTACAATAGATAATACTCAATAAGCATAGGGAATTCCTACCATGCAATTTAGACTGAAATATAAAGTTGTATGTGTATCTATGCATGATAAAATATGAGGAATTACACATTGATAAGTATCTACAAGTTTTAAATACGTGTATGTCTGTCTGTGATTTGTAGATTGTTTAAGAATTTATCATTTCAATCAAGACTATGGACATTAATGTAAAACGTTACCAAAAAATATTTGAATTTCACTTTTTATCTCTTTCCACACCTGTTTCCATTACCTGTTTTCTATCATTTCCTTGAGAGCATTTGCAGGTCGTTGAATCACTTCTCCGGCTGCTATCCTGTTGACAACAGTCTCATCCAGCTTTCTAATAGTCCCAGTCATTATGAACTGTGTTGCTTTTCTCTCATT
>CM057160.1:6265380-6296380 GCA_029962745.1 Echinometra lucunter
GAAAACAAATGGAAAGGAAGAAAAATTGGGAGGAGGAAAAGACAGGAAAAAGCAGATGATGAAGAGAAAGAAAGAAGACAGAGGAGGAGATGGAGATGAGGGTACTACTAGGAGAAGAAGAGGAAGGAGGATGAAAACATTGTAGAGCTAGAGAGCTAGAGGAGGAGGGTAAGGAAGGAAAACAAAGGTAGGTGGTGGAGCTTCAAAGATGAAGATCAAAATAACTTTTAAAGGTTGTCCTCTTTAGCTTTAAAGAAAGTCAAACTTTGTTGCCAGCAGCCACAATATACATGTAGCCCGTTCCTTTGTATTTCCCAAGTAATTCATCGTGGGTAGTCCAGGGACGTCAGGGGAGTAAAAAAAACAAAACAACAAAAAAAAACGCTAACGTTATTACTCCCCATTGATGTCCAGTGCTTTTACCCCCTATTTGTACATAGCAAGCATCTTGGCACTTCAAAACAACCCCTGGAAAATCACTTTCCCATGGGCCAATGACACCACCAGCCTTGTAACTATCGGCTGTGGTCATCACGAACCCGACTGACACTTGGGACTAAAAATGGAAGTACGAAAAGCGAAATTTAGATACAAATTTATCGTAGGGTAGCTGGAAAAACTCACCACTCATTTACGTTTCCCCGGCGTCCATTGAAATGCAGATAGAAAATGGCGACTAACTTGCGCATGTGCATCGATGCGCGCTTGATGTGAGCGATCTTGCAGACGTTTTCAACAAAATCAATTCTCGCCGTAATTTTGACAGGAATATAAAACAAAAAATTCAGAGGTGATGATGCAATGCTTGAATAAAATCCCTGCTAAGGGTGTAAAATTTGGAGATGCTGGACTTGTTTCCCTCCAAGTATCCCTGTTTAGGGTATCAAAACCACCCCTATTTTAATCCCTGTTTAGGGTACTTTTCAGAAAGTGATTTATACGGATGATGTACAGGCCTCAATGAGACCCCCCCCCCCCCTCAGATTTCATCTAATTATAGTTTTTTATTGCATGAGCCATAATACATGTATGTTGACATTTGTTTCATACATGAAAATTTTAACTTAACCTTCAAAGTCTAACTGAATTATATTGAAGACATCAATCATTTTCACTTTAAAAATATATGTTGTAAACTTGGAATAATTTCATTTAAATTATTTTAGAAAAAATGATATGTTTAATTACTCCCCAAATAGAACAGTCTTCGGTTTCTACTCGTGGGCCTTCATCTATCATCTCTACCATTTTTTTGATTGCAACATCTATGTTTCCACAAATCCTGTAATGAGAGAAAAGCAACACAGTTCATAATGGCTGGGACTATTAGAAAGTTGGATGAGACTGTTGTCAACAGGATAGCAGCAGGAGAAGTGATTCAAAGACCTGCAAATGCTCTCAAGGAAATGATAGAAAACAGGTAATGGAAACAGGTGTGGAAAGAAATAAAAAGTGAAATTCAAATATTTTTGGTAATGTCCATAATCTAGATTGAAATGATAAATTCTTAAACAATCTACAAATCACAGACATACACGTATTTAAAACTTGTAGATATTTATCAATGTGTAATTCCTCATTTTATAATGCATAGATACACATACAACTTTATATTTTAGTCTAAATTGCATGGTAGGAATTCCCTATGCTTATTGAGTATTACCTGTTGTAATCTAATGCTATTCTTTTGTTTAAAGACAAAGTATGCATCTGTAGCGATTCGATAAGTGTTAGAATGTATATTTTCATTTCTTTTCTTTTTTTCTCTCTCTCTTTTTCAGCTTGGATGCCAAGTCAACCTCAATTCAAGTAACTGTCAAATCAGGAGGCATGAAACTGCTTCAGATACAAGATAATGGAACCGGGATTAGGGTTAGTGTGTAATAGTGTGTAGCTTAACTCTTTGCTTACTGGAACCGGGTGATCCCTGTATTTAGCCGATAGGAATTGTTGGAATTCAGTAATCCAAGGGTTAATGTTCAATGCATTGTTACAGATCAAGCTATTGTAAGCTTGCAGACACTCTGTCTCATGAAATGATAAAGAGATAAAGAAAGAAAG
The DNA here is from genome assembly GCA_029962745.1 of Echinometra lucunter. Lineage (NCBI taxonomy): Eukaryota > Metazoa > Echinodermata > Echinoidea > Camarodonta > Echinometridae > Echinometra > Echinometra lucunter. The sequence continues at coordinate 6,267,442 of CM057160.1, forward strand.
AGAGAGAGGGAGAAAGATAAAGAATAAAGTCTGAAAAAGAAATGTACACAAGTACTAACATAAAATGCAATGCGTAGTGCACGAAAGGAAGAGTTTGCTGTTTTCTGAAAAAGGGATAAAAAGAAAGTAGGAGGAGAAGCTTTGGAATAGAGAGAGAAGGGAGAGAAAGGGGGGGGGGATACACACATAGCACAAGTTATGGAAAAGTTAAAACTTTACATGAATATGTAAATGTTAAGTATAAAGGTGAAAGGGAAAGGGAGATAGGAATAGAGACAGAGGTAGAGATGATGCATGAAGGTAAATATATATAATAAAAAGGTAAGAAAGGGATTTAGTCATTCATTTTTGTCATCATTTTATCTTTTATTAAACAGAAAGATGACATGGACATTGTTTGTGAGAGGTTTACAACCAGTAAGCTGAGAGAGTTTGGTGACCTTACAAGTATCAGCACCTATGGATTCAGGGGAGAGGTTTGTATTTCTTTCAGTCATTTATTATGGTAAAGTTTAACCCGTTGAACGCTAAGCCCAAGATAACTTGGGTTGGAGTCTATGGAAAATGCATGTTATACTGAAATCAAAATGTACTCAGCAGATTAACCTGTCTGTAAGACCACCTAAGTGAAACAGGAGTGGTTACTTTGGACAGGTGGTTTTATATATTTTAGTAAGAGGGAGCTACTCAAATGACCACAGGAGACCTATACAGAGAAAGTGCTGCAAAGGCAGATGTCACTGTATATTGGGAAGCTTCATTCAAAAGATTGCACTATTGCCGTATCTCACTGGTGGAGACGTCTCCGCAACGTCTCCGACTTATGAGTCCTGGCAGTCGCGGCGACGTCTCCGAGCAAAAAAATGGCTTGCGCTCTCACTAAGGCGTGACTTCTAGGAGATGCCTCAGAGACGTCTCAGAAGCAGGGTATCGACCAATTTGTTCAGAAGTTGCACGGACGTCTCTGCAACGTCTCCAAGATGTCTTCTCAGTCGCAGTGAAGTCTCTGAGATGTCTTCTTAGTCGTGGCGCGGTTTCTGAAATGTCTTCTCAGTCGCGGTGACGTCCCCGCAACATCTCACTGGTGGAGACGTCGCTGCAACGTCTCCGACTTATGAGTCCCGGCAGTCGCGGCGACGTCTCCGAGCAAAAAAATGGCTTGCGCTCTCACTAAGGCGTGACTTCTAGGAGATGCCTCAGAGACGTCTCAGAAGCAGGGTATCAACCAATTTGCTCAGAAGTTGCACGGACGTCTCTGCAACGTCTCCAAGATGTCTTCTCAGTCGCAGTGAAGTCTCTGAGATGTCTTCTTAGTCGTGGCGTGGTTTCTGAAATGTCTTCTCAGTCGCGGTGACGTCCCCGCAACATCGCAGATAAGAATAATCTCCACAACTGATGGAGACTTCAAGGAGACGTCTCCGAGACCTGCTGGAGATTGGGAAATCTAAAAAAAATTGAACATGTTTAAACTTCTCGCGACTCCCCTGAGAAATGGATAGTCTCAAGGAGACATCCCAGAAACGTCGCAGAGACTCGAGTCACGAACTAATCTCCAGGTCAGTGAGATACCCCCTTTAGTTCTCCCTATCTCATTTAGCTGATATTGACTGATCATATCAGCAACCGATACTGATATCAGGGACATCGTTATTTGCTTAACTTATATCAAATCTGTATGAAAATGATTATTTCCTAGATTAAGGGGACAAAAGCTTTTTTGCTAGGATGAGTGCATCCACTAAAACTTTGTCATTGGTGATTAATATATAGCTGCTTTCCATCTTGGAAGTAACATTCCCAACAAATTCAACTGATTTACTGCCACAGAATTAGAATTCTGCCAGCGTCAAGATTCGGAGAGCTTTTTCCGATAGGTAGAATTGAAGCAAGATGGACTATGACCAAAAAAAAAAAACCCTGTAAGTTACAACTGATGATGCCATTTGTTTTCCATGACTTATATATGAAAGATTTCTGTCAAGAGCAGATTTTAATGACATAGCATGTGTTTACCCCAGTATGTATTTTTAAAATTTATTTATTTATTTATTTATTTATTGTTTTGTTCTTCTCTCATCAGGCTTTGGCGAGCATCAGTCATGTTGCCCATGTTACCATAGTAACAAGAACAGAGGATTCCAAATGTGCTTACAAGTGGGTAAAAGTAGAAGCCTTACATGCCATATTTGTTTGTTTGTTTTTCTAGATGGGACAGTGATATCACTACAGACTGCAAGCATATCAAGCTTCATGCTTACTCTGTGGCCCTCCTTTGTCATGTGCATATTATGTATATTGTATGTACTTCAAGTTTAGGAAGTAATTTCGTATCCCTTTTCTTATTTTTTATACAGTTTCTCATACTGCATTTGAAGATGCATCAAATGTAAAATATTGCATTGATACAACTGAATACGTATGTTTGACAAAGATGATATAGAAATCATCAGTCATCAATCAAGAATTAGTCAGATAGGAGAGAGATTGACTTACAGTATCAAAGATGGTGAAAAATAGTGAGAGAGAGAGAGAGAGAGAGAGATAAAGAGAATGAGAGAAAAAGAAAGACTTCTACAGACTGACTGGCAGAGAAATTAGAATATGAAGAAAAAATGGGGAGATGAGAAGCACAGATTGAAGGACCACAGAGAGTTGGAGAATATCAGAGAAATATAATGAGATATTCACAAGTGGATCATAGAGGGAGACAATTGAAGAGAAAAGATCACATGACATGGGGGAGATATAGAGATAGGGAGGTGGATAGTATCATATGTTGAGGGCCAATAGGTCATTTACTCAGGGAATATTTATTTATTTTATTTACATGTATTTGTTCTGTTTTCTTGACACAGGACATACTTTCCATTATGTAAAAACTGCTTTACAAGAGAGCCCTGTATGACATAATACATTTAAAATACGATACAAAGAGAGAGAATGGCAAAATATTGCAGTAAGCAACAAAACAAAACGATACAAATACATGAAGGATAGATGAAGATAAAAACAAGTGTTGGGTTCCTTGTGATCATGTCTTAAATACACAGTTTAGTTGAAAATGTAAATTTATTTTTAACAAATAAAGAAAACACCCGGGCCCTGTTGCATAAAGCTTATCATTGATGGTAACTTTGCCATCACTGTTAACTTCCATGGAAACTTTGAATTTGATTGCCTGTTGAGCAATGATACCATGGTAGTTGCCATTGATGGCAAAATTACCAAGTTTTATGCAACGGGGCCCAGAAAGGGTAAATAGTGCGTGATCCATTCCCTTTCTCCAGTCCATTTCCCAAGGTACACTGTAGGATCATGTGAAATCAAGATAAAAAATGTAAAAATATGATATTAAACAGTTCATACCTTCTGGTTCTTGGCCAAAGGTACATGTAGGTTCAAGTGGAGTAAATTGAAATTGATATGAAATTATTTGAACAATTGGTGTCTCTTCTTTCAGGAAATGTACAAACAAAAACAAAAATGGAACTAATCAGTTACTTACTAATTTGTTCTTTTGAGCCAATCAGTACTAAATGTCTTCTCTCTCTCTCTCTCTCTCTCTCTCTCTATCTGTTAATGAATTTTAGGGGGAGCTATTCAGATGGTAAGCTCAAAGCTGCTGTCAAACCATGCGCTGGGAACCGAGGCACACAGATAACAGTGAGTAGGAACTTATTACCAACTGTGACCAAGGACACTTGAAGAAAAAATCATTCTAAGGATATATGAAAGTTCTTGCAATGAAAGAGTGAAGTGGTAATTCCATGGCGTTTTTTTTTTTTTTTTTCATGACTAGCAGAGGCAATTTTCTCAAAAGACGCTGTATTATTTTAACACTGATGACTGATGTTGAGAATCTCCATTCACAAGATTACTGCTGACTCATAGTGACTTATACACCATGGTTTCATTTACCAGAATTGAGATTTATTGCAATTTTACAGCTACATGTTTTAAAAAGCTTCAATCATGACAAAGGTTGCTTGGACTGCTCTCTTTATAGGTTGAGGATCTTTTCTACAATGTTGCCACAAGGAGAAAGGCTTTGAAGAGTGCTAGTGAAGAACACAACAAGATCTCAGAAGTGGTATCAAGATATGCCATACATAATGCTGGTGTGGCCTTCACTCTCAAAAAGGTACATGGTGACTTAATCCATTCGGGGGGGGGGGGGGGGGGGAGGGGGTGTTTCACAAAGAGTTAAGTTGGACTAAAAGTTGCACTAAACTTTGTAATTTTGATGCTGTATATTACGCATCCACGCATTGATCAGATCATGCCGGGGGACGTTCGCTATTGGGAAGTCTGTCATTGAGATTACGTGTTTAATACTGCATGCGCATTCACGCTTACGCACAACTTTAAGTCCAACTTAACTCTTTGTGAAACACCCCTCTGTTCTGTTCAGTAAAGTGAACCTGTTGCCTACTGGAACCAGTTGGCTCCTGCACTTTTTGTATATGTCTGGAAATTTAAAGGTAGCCCGTCCCTTTTGCAAAATCTATGAAAATCCATACAACTTGGCATGAGTTTAGAATATGCCTTTCTGATACTGCTTATTTAATCTTATGGTCATACGTTGCTTAAGTTATTAATATAAAATGAAAATTTGGCTACCATCCTTGAATAAGCAATCGGATGAGCTCACCGGCAGTACCGTAGATATGTAGCGCAGCCAGTTAGCTAGCCTAGCTCAGCCGCGCGGCCACGACACGTACCAAACATCATTATAGCAGCACTTGTAACGTGAATTAAATTTCGAATCTTCAGATCTTTTTTTTTGTGGTACGAAAAAAAGTAAGCTCTGATAAATTAGCAAAGATTATTTCCTTAAAACCAAATTTCATGTTTTATCAATTTCAGGTATAGATCATATAGCCTTTCTCTCTCATATGATGACAGAGTCATGAAACTTTCAGAATTAGGCCTGCAAAAGGGACGGGCTATCTTTAAAAATTTAGTGATCATCGGGTTAACAAGCATTCATTATTATTCTGGCTTGATGGAAACGTTGGGATATGTGTCATTATAATTATTGTTATTATTATTATTATTTCTCTTGCTTGTCGACAGTCGGGAGAGAGCACAGCCGATGTGCGGACTTCCCAGAATGCGTCTACTGTAGATAATATCAGAACGGTATTTGGTCCAACAGTTGCGAGGTAATATAGCATCATAAGTGTTATGCTTTATTATTCAACTTTTAGAATAGTTTACTAAATAACTAATTTCACATCATGACTTCAATAATGGAAATTAGATGGATTAGCCCTTCCCTTGTCATAATATGAAACTTGTCAGTCCATAATCCTGTATATATATATATCTTCATTTATTTCATCAAACTGATTTTTGTTCTTTATGGGTTTAGTAAAGACTTCAAAGAAATGCATTTTGTCATAGTGGAACTTGTTGGATTTATTGACAATTTATATTTGTTTACTGTGAAAATATGTTGCATCACAATGCTGCTTGTTAATTATATTTGAATTACTAGTGATAAGTATTGAAGAATGTTATTTTTGCTGCAGGGGTATTGTACAAGGCATTAAAAAAATATTTACTTTTCAGAAAATAAGTAGGTCCTTTTCAGGACCACACTCATTTGCAAGAAAGAATACGTGGTCTACTGTTAAACCGTCTACTTCCAAATTATTTACTTGTAATTTTGCAGCCTAAAAGGTTTTAGACAAATTTTATGTCTTTACATTGTTGATTTGATGACCATGTTCAACTTGTTTTCTTTCATATTCTTGACAGAGAACTTCTGGAAATCAATCATGAGAACTCTAATCTAGCCTTCAAATTGACAGGTCAAATCTCAAATGCAAACTATTCAGTCAAGAAACTCATCTTTCTTCTTTTCATCAATCGTAAGTCTGCTGCTCTTGTGCAATTTGACCATACTTTTTTATGTTGACAACATTGATATCAACTCACATTATGACTGTGAGATGTTTGGAACAATTCATCTTTATCACGATGATTTCATCTGTCTTTAGTGTGCATTTCCAATTAGCTTAATCCTAAAAAAAAAAAAAAATTGTTTAGGTCACTTTGTTCCCTGGAAATGTTATTGTCTCGCCCACCGAAGGTGAAGGCGAGACTAAGGGATCCAAATGTCGTCCGTCCGTCGTCCGTCCGTCGTCCGTCCGTCGTCCGTCCGTCGTCCGTCCGTCCGTCCGTCCGTCACAAACGTTATGAAAGATAACTTGGCAACCGTGACTCACTTTTCAACCAAACTTGGGTTGTAGATGCACTAAGGGGACCTGCATGTTATGGTCCAGTCAGAGGTCACATGGTAAGGTCAAAGGTCATTTCAGGTCAAACGTTAAAGTTTACGTGCAAGACTCTCTTATGACACAAAACTCTGCAACCGTGACTCACTTTTCAACCAAACTTGGGTTGTAGATGCCCTAAGCGGACCTGCATGTTATGCTCTAGTCAGAGGTCACATGGTAAGGTCAAAGGTCATTTTAGGTCAAACGTTAAAATTTACGTGCAAGACTCTCTTATGACACAAAACTCTGCAACTGTGTGACACTGTTCAATCAAACTTGGGTTGTAGATGCACTAAGGGTACCTGCATCTTATTGTCCAGTCAAAGGTCACATGGTAAGGTCAAAGGTCATTTCAGGTCAAATGTTAAAGTTGACGTGCAAGACTCTCTTATCACACATAACTTTGCAACCGTGACTCACTTTTCAACCAAACTTGGGTTGTAGAAGCACTGAGGGGACCTGCATGTTATGGTCCCGTCAGAGGTCACATGGTAAGGTCAAAGGTCATTTCAGGTCAAACGTTGAAGTTTACGTGCAAGACTCTCTTATGACTCAAAACTCTGCAACCGTGTGACACTTATCTATCAAACTTGGGTTGTCGATGCACTAAGGGGACCTGCATGTTATGGTCCAGTCATAGGTCACATGGTAAGGTCAAAGGTCATTTCAGGTCAAACATTAAAGTTTACGTGCAAGACTCTCTTATGACACAAAACTCTGCAACCGTGTGACACTTATCTATCAAACTTGGGTTGTAGATGCACTAAGGGGACCTGCATGTTATGGTCCAGTCAGAGGTCACATGGTCAGGTCAAAGGTCATTACAGGTCAAACGTTGAACGGTTAAAGTTTACGTGCAAGACTCTCTTATGACACAAAACTTTGCAACCATGTCACACTTTTCAGTCAAACTTGGGTTGCAGATCACTAAGGGGAAGTGCATGTTATCATTCTGTTGGACTTCACATGATAAGGTGAAAGGTCATTGGAGGTCATATGTTACAGATGTTTTCAAATTCTTGAATTTGCTTTTCCTCTGTCATTTCTTGTCCAGTGTTGAATCTGATTGCTCAACTGATAATCATAGGTGACGCTTCTGAACTTGTACACAGATATTGTGTAAACATTCGTAATGTAGAATTATGTAAAAATTACTCATGCAGATTTCTGCTAGTAAATACTACTTCTCTATTTTGCAGCTGATTTTGATAGTTATTTTCACAAGTGGGCGAGACACAACATCGCAAACGCCTTGTATTTTCATTTCGATCCTTGAAGAACTTACTAGTTAACTTTTTTTTCAATTCTTGTGCAACCTATTACAACAGTTTTATTAAAAAGCTTGATCAGGGGTACCAACCTACATTAATTTTTTTTCTCCTCACATTATCTGAAAATTGAAAGTGGAGGTGACAAATTGTACAGTATTGAATCTCAGATGATAAATTGCAGTTTTTGGTGTAAGAACAATAAGATTTTAAACTACCAGGGTATATCTAAACAAAATATTGCAGCATTTGTGACACTCCCTTTTAATTTGTTATGCTCTGTTTCTTCTTTAGATCGTTTGGTTGACTCCAGCAGTCTAAAGAAGGCCATAGAAGCTGTGTACAGTACTTACCTACCCAAGAATACACATCCCTTTATCTACTTCAGGTAGAAGCATATTTATGGTATCATTAAGCACAGGTGCTTTTGTTTTCGGCACAGCTTCAACGTAGACTTTCATTTATAGTCCCGAGCATTCTTTGCTAATTTCAAATTTTTCTGTGAGGGTGCATTTTTCATCACTACGTGAACTTACAATTACATGAAAACGAAATAAGCCAAATGTAACCAGGGCCCCGTTTCATAAAAATTGTTATTAATAACAAGTGCAATAATTGTTATAAGCTACTGAAATCCTTGCATCTGATTGGCTGAGAGCAAATTTGTCATAGAAATGTGACAGTTGTTGTTACTGATTACAAGTTTTATGAAACGGGGGCCCTGGATAGAATTCTGTGGGAATGTATTGTACCAAATCAACATGTAAAACTAAAACCAAAGTAAAAAATGAACACCAGCCATCTTTGATTTTCAGTCTTGAGATTGCTGCTCACAACGTTGATGTCAACGTCCATCCCACCAAGCATGAAGTCCACTTCCTTCACGAGGAGGACATCATAGAAGACATCCAGAAATGTTTGGAGCAGAAGCTCTTGGGTTGCAACGCATCTAGGACATACTTCACGCAGGTGATGCCTCGGCTCAATTCAGTAAAATATCGGTTTATTCAGCCAAGTTTTTACGGGGTGTGTGAACAATTCGTGGAGGATGCAATTATAAAAAAATGGCAAAGGCCCAACATCTGTATATTTTAGGCTCCTGAAGTTTTCAAAACATCTCTTTATGATATTAAAGTACAAATGTCTTTATTTTTAAACCACAGAATAGTTAACAGCAAAATAAAGTCTGATGAAAAAATTACAGACTTTGTAGTGTTTTGATAAAGAAGTCTCAAGATGAAAATCAGCTGAAGTATTGTGTAAATCATTAATGATATGTTTTTAGCAGGTGAGCACAATTGCATGTTTTATTTTTCCTCCTTATGTGACAGGCTTTGCTTCCTGGATCCTCCTTCTCTGTCACTGATGATGGAGAAAAGTCAAAGGAGGGGTCAAAAGGTCAGAAGTCAAGCTCTGGTGACCAGGTCCAAGCCCAACACATGGTGAGGACGGACTCCAAGGACCAGAAGCTAGATGCCTTCATCAATGTCACTCCTGCCCCCAAAGACAGGTCAGCAGCATCAGCAGCAGTAGTAGCAGCGGCAGCAAAGGCAGCTGGTCGTTACGGTGACGTGGGCATAGCTGGTGGTGGTGATGATGGTAGTGGTGGTAATACAGATCGAAAGCAAGGGGAAGTGGAGACCATTTCTCAAATGGAAGGGGTTGATGATGACAGGCTAACTCTACCAAGGTACGTGCATTGTGTTTAGACAGTTATGAAAAGAACACTTTTATAGTCAGGAATTTTTGTAGCCAAATGCACTTCCAAACACTTGTCGCTGGTGCACAACACTGTTGATGCTTAGTGCTTTTACCAGGCATGGGATTGGGGGCAGGGGGCTTAAGAAAAAAAAACAAATACCAAAGGCAAAGTGTCTTGGACAAGGGTGGATACAAATTAGGAAAAGCTGTTAGTGCATTCTTTGGACCAGCAAGATTGTACTTATGTTAAAGACATTGGTTAACATTGTTATGATTTTTAAAAAATCTTGTTTTGTTACTTGAAAATGGGATAAACATAAGGGTTATAGTGTAAAAATACCAGTCTGAAAGTTTCAAAGTATAATATCCACAGGAAGTATTTTTAAATATAAAAAATGTGAACCAATGTTTGAAAAATATACCATGGTCGGTTGCACAGAATAGACATAAGGAGTGCGCATGCGCATATGACTCACCTTACCGTACTGTGTGTATTGGCGGCGGGAGGCACATAACGGCATTTTCAAATTCAAGCAAAGTGGTCCTCTTAGTGATTGTCTCATGAGACGAAGGATAATAAAATCGTCGTTTGCGTCTAACTTACACTTTTTCATTCCAAATTATGGTTGGTTTCAGGGTTTTTGAGTACAAATACAAGTACTCATACACATGTTTCATCTTAGTTTGAGAATTTTTTAAATCAGCTACTCACAAATTTAGCCAATGCCTTTAGCACACCTTCATCTGATATGCCACAAGGCCATTATTTATCTCGCTTTAGATTGAATTTTTTGAGATGGTGTTTCATATCATGTAAAAACAAAGCCTGCATGCAGTTTTCAGCTCATCCCCACTACTCTATATACCCTGAAATGACCAGACTGTACTTTTTTCCTTCTTTGTAGGAAGAGGCCCCATGCTGAAGTAAGTAGTGATACTGACTGGCTCTTCTTCTAAACCAGGACCCAGTGGTGATGAGGCCCGGGAACCAGTATCTAGACAGTCCAAGCCCAAAAGAAAAGAGATCCAACTAACCAGTGTGCTAGAACTTCAACAAGAGATAGAAAAAGACACACATGGAGGTCAGAATTCTCCTTCTTCTTCTTCTTCTTCTTCTTCTTCTTCTTCTTCTTCTTCTTCTTTTCCTTCCTCTTCTTCTTCTTCTCCTCCATCTTTTCCTTCTCTTTATTCCCCTCTTTCCTTTCTTCTTCTCCTTCTTTTTCTTCTTCTTTTTCTTCTTCTTCTTCTTCCTCATCTTCTTCTTCTTTCTTCTTCTTCTCCTTCCTCTCTTCTTTATTCTCTTTCTCCATATGGACAATAAGTACTCAATTTCAATTTCAATTTCCTTCCCCCCCCCCATGGAAGTGCATGTCTTCCCCTCTTATAAATCGTATCGATCATTTCAGCAGTTGTCAAACCTTAAATTCTGAATACTAGCCTCTGTGACATTCATAAACTGTGTCATGCCCGTGCATAATCCATGAGTAAATGGATCTCTTTTGGTATCTTTAACATTACTTTTAGCTGTGATAAATGCCTTGAACAAAACATCCATGTATTGTGGCTTGAGGTAGTATGTAGAATTTACATAGTATTTAAAAATTTGTAATCCTCTTTTACTTCTTATTCTTACACTTTTTTTATATTTCTACACATGTATTTTTCTTTCTAACAGATTTAAGAGACCTCCTGAAACAACACACATTTGTGGGGATAGTAGATGCAGAGTATGCATTGATTCAACACAAGACCAAACTCTATCTGGTTAACACTGTCAAGCTCAGGTAAAATGAGTACCTTGACTCTGAACAATGTCTTGTTAAGAGACACTTGCAAGCTTATATTGGATCTCACTAAGCCAAACTCTATCTGGTTAACACTATCAGACTGTAAAATAAGTACCTCAGCATCAAACAATATCTTGTTGAAACACTAGAAAGCTCATATCAGAGCTCACCATACCTTTTCACGGCTTATATTCTAAAAAATATTTAAAGCCATTGGCTAACTTTGTGAGTAGCTGATTTAAAAAATTCTCAAACTAAGATGAAACATGTGCATGAGTACTTGTATTTGTACTCAAAAACCCTTAAACCAACCATAATTTGGAATGAAAAAGTGTAAGACGCAAACGGCGATTTTATTATTCTTCGTTTCACGAGACAATCACTAAGAGGACCACTTTGCTTGAATTTGAAAATGCCGTTATGTGCCTCCCGCAGCGTGATACGCCAATACACACGGTATGGTAAGGTGAGTCATACGCGCATGCGCACTCCTTATGTCTATTCTGTGCAACCGACCCTCGTATATTTTTCAAACATTGGTTCACATTTTTGATATTTAAAAATACTTCCTGTGGATATTATACTTTGAAACTTTCAGACTGGTATTTTTACACTATAACCCTTATGTTTATCCCATTTTCAAGTGACAAAACAAGATTTTTTAAAATCCTAACGATGATAACCACTGTCATGGTGTAAACCTTATTCACTGTTACCACATATTATTTTACTATGCCTAATGTTGACACTTTACTCAGAGCCTTTATGTTATCAACACTGTCATAAACCAGAACATCATTATGAAAGAATCTTTCATTGATATTAGCATGTATCTGGCTAACAACAGAATAACTGAATTTACCAATGAAATGTTTCATAAATTGATTTTGATGTAGTCACAGTGAATTTCATTGTTTATGTACTGTTCTTTGCTTCTTTTTTTTTACTTTGCCAAAACTGTGCATTCATCACCAAATCTGTATATTATTTTCCATATCCTAGCCAAGAACTTTTCTACCAGATAATGCTGTATGACTTCGGCAATTTTGGCCTGATGAAGTTATCAGTGAGTATGATTTCATATTTTGATGGTATTAAGCATCCTAAACATTCATTTCATGTAATCAGCCTAGCAAAAATATATGATTGTGAAGATGTGATTATTTTAGCCAACCCCAAAATGCATTTCTCATTGGTTGAGCTGTGTATACGTGTAGCACATCTACAAAGTCCTTGGTAATCATATTTAATTTATTAGGGATATATAGTAAAAAGTCGTACAGATGTATGAAGATGTATTGTCATACAAAGCAGCAGTATCCTAATTTCTCTCTTTTGTTTTGTTGGAATTCCAAGCCGATCTTTGAGTTGGCAGTGCTTCCTGTTGGACTCAGAATGTATTATCAATTTTTTTCTCACGTCACAGAATCCTGCGTCAATCTTTGAGTTGGCAATGATCGCCTTGGACTCTGAGGATAGTGGATGGAGTGAGGGTGATGGACCCAAGGACCAGCTGGCCCAGTACATCGTGGACTTCCTCAAGTCCAAAGCGGAGATGCTTGACGATTACTTCAGTATGGAGATTGATGAGGTAAAGGGTCTCTCCTCTCCTCTTTTCTGTCCATTTCTATCTTGTAATGTGAAATTTAGTGATAACTTCATTTTTTTCTTCCATGCTGAATTCCATTGATTTACTCACCACTTGATACCGTTACTATGGTAGTGCATCTGCAAGGTGCATCCATCTGTCAAGCTTTGTTGTCTTTTACAGATGCACCTTTGTCATATTAATAATTTGTGATCTATATTTCTTGTATTTCATGTTTCATAATTATGCCAATTTATTTATGCATTTTCATACCGTAATGCCATTTACTTTTTTTATATTTCATGTTTTTTTTAAATCTGTATACCGGTACATGTCTGTCATGATGATGGAAATAAATGAGTTTCAATTCAGTTTAGTTCAGTTGTCTGCCCTCTTGGTTGTATGAGACAAGCTTCAGTGTCAACTGCTCCACAATCATTTCCCTGACACTTAATGAATTTGTATGCGTAACTTCACCCTTGGACCAAGCACTCTATTAAACCTGCACCCTAATACCCCAAACGGAGCCATAACCTATTCATGACAGAAATTATCTGAAACCTTATTTAATCATCTGTTCTTCTTCAAATTGACAACACAACTATTTTTCTTTAATTGCTATACATTTCTTACAGAAAGTCATTTATCTGAAATGAATGTAGATTGAGAGAAAGTTTGCTGAGAAGTTAAAAAGTTCCCAATTTTATAGATGAACAGTGATCTTGAAATTTCCATTGCATTGCCAGGTTGAGGATTTTAGTGCTTTTTTTCCTTTAGAAAAATTTTCAGCATCAAACAAGAAGTACTGACACAACCCAAACTGGTACTGTATGTGCACATTTATTTTATTTTATTTTTTTGCCCTCTCTGCTCATTATTGGATGTGGGTTTTTTTTTTTTTAGGGCTTTGCCTCAAAAGTTATTGGGTCAAATGTGGACACACCGTCATGAACGGATTAGACTCCATGGCAACTGTAACACTGTTTCTTTGATGAAATAAACTATGGAGCAAGTGTGTCCAGGGTGATTGTCAAGTCAAGTCACCCTTTTGCATGACCTCTGTCTTTCCTCACCTATAAAATGAGTGACTGGCTGGAATGCTCCCCAAGCAGTGAAGAATGTGTGGGGTAATAAATGAACTCCTTGACTGAATCCAGTGACCAGGGTGTTTATACCGTTAAAAATGCTTTATAAGAATCCGGTATTATTGATATCATTTTCTAGGAAGGGAATCTGTGCAGCATCCCTCTAGTGTTAGACAAGTACATCCCATCCATGGAAGGTCTTCCAATGTTTATCTTGAGACTAGCAACAGAGGTGAGAAACCAGATGCAGATTACCTACCAATCAGAAACCCATAGGAATTTTACCCAAATAGAAGTATTACCATCCAGAGATCCCAATTATGCATTTATCCACCAGCAATGAATTTGGGGGGTTACTGAAGATTCATATAATGATGTCACAAATTAAATTTCTTTTTCTATTCATATTGATGATTTTCAAATAATAAAAAAAAAAATTGAATTTCCAAACAAGAGTAGAATGTTCAAGAGGGAAATCGATTTGTCTGGCCAAACATGTAGTCCAGACCTGAATCGTCTTTTTGTAGATTTACTAGCTAATTTAAGAAAAATGATTATTTAATTGGCTTAGTGTATACACTAGGAGAAACATTATTTTTAAAAGACCATGGATTTTTACCAGCATTGTTTATCACCTTTAATTCATGGAATGTTAAGCTCAATATCACTCAGACTAGAGTCTATGGAAATTGTGTGTTTCACTGAAATCATATCGTACTCAATGGGTTAATGTTGTTTTCCTCTACACCAGGTTGACTGGGACTCAGAGAAGGAATGCTTCCAAACATTTGCCAAAGAATGCAGTCTCTTCTACAGAATACAAAAGAACCTCAGACTAGGAGATAGCAAAGGGGAAAATGTAAGTATTTATGATCTATTTCTACCAAACATTACCAGAACTGAATGTACTGTCTAGACTTTGTTTCTTATGGTCATTCTTGCTCTGCAATAATAATTATATTGGGTTCTTGTATAGTTGCTCATGTCTGTCAGAATTGACACTCCCGGTGCTCCTGCTGTTATTACCCTGGCTTTTGCCTGGCTGCCATAAAGGCACTCTAGCATTTCAGAAAATTCTTCCCATCAGGTACCCATTTACTACACCTGGGTCGAGAGTGGCACTTGTAGCTTAATGTCTTGCCAAAAGACATTAATGCAACAGCGTGACTTGAACTGCTAACCTTGTGATCTACAGGCCGGCAGCGTATCCACTAGACCACAACACCTCTGATGATTATCATATACCACACAGGGTATGGGAGTTGATGGAATAGACCTTTGCACTAATGTAGTCAAATTTATGCACATCTCTCTCCAGAACCCTTGGTTACCAACTACCAATATTCATTTCACTTGTTATGTGTAATGGCATCTAAATTGTTGCTGTGTCTGGCAAAGCAAGGCAAGCTTCTTAGTTACTGAGGGAAACCTTTGTTCAACAACCATGCATAAAATTAGTGTTGGGTTTGTTTGTTTTTTAAGAAACTTCCTTGTATCTTGAATATAGAACATGTCAAATTTCAATTTAGATTATTGTATCCTTCAAGGAAACAAACTTCAAATATTGTTTTGTAATTTTTGCTTTGATTAACATATATTAGTGCCCCTGGGCATAAGTATGATGATTACCATTGTTCTTTTCGTTTGGATCTCTCTAGAATTCATCCTCTGATAGTGACATGCCTTCATATAACTGGAAATGGACCATCGAGTTTGTCATCTACCCCGCCATCAAGTCCACACTGCTTCCAAGCAAGAGATTTGCAGGAGATGCCAGCATTCTCCAAGTAGCCAACCTCCCGGACCTCTACAAAGTCTTTGAGAGATGTTAACCCTGTTTAAAATTTTTTGCAAAGCCTTCTAGATGTCTGTGACGGGTCCTCTCGGACCACTTCAAAGTCTTGGAGAGATGTAAGCCTCTATTTATAACTTCTGCAAAGCCTCTTTGATGTCTGTGAGAGGTCTGTAAGAAGCCTTTGAGAGATCTGCCCTCTGTGAGAGGTGTTCATAAGCCCTGCTTTGGACCTTTGTGAAGTTTTTGAGAAGTCTTTTGGGCTGCCCTCCTCCTCCTCAGGTCTTCTCTGCTTTTACTGAACTGCAAATCTGCCGGACCTCTATAAATAAACAAGTCTTTATGAATTCCTCAGACTATTTAGTCTTTAAAGTGATTACACAATGGTAATTTTTTTTTGGGATATATGATCGAGAATAGAATTCTAAGAAGAATAACATTAAAATTTGATGATTTTTAGTCAAAATCCATGCATTTTGGCTAATTTTCTCATAAAAAGTCAAGAGTTGACCAAAAATTTGAGTATGAGGTATGATGTAAAAGTGGGTACCCAGCTTCGTGCATTGCAGTTGTGCTGCATGCTAGACTGTACAATATGTATTATGCCTTGCGCGCATTTTGCTAGAATTGTGCGACATTGTACCCACTTTGACGTCATTTTGCCAAGGAAACCCCCAAATGTGGTAAGATTTCAGGATATTTTTGACCCCTCAGCTGTGACCCAGTTTCAACTGGGTACCCACTGGGTCACAGCTGAGGGGTCAAAAATATCTTGAAATCTTACCACATTTGAGGGTTTCCTTGGCAACACGACTTTTTAAAAAACTTTAGGCAGATTATTTTCTGCTAATAAAATCATGCTCTTTTAAATGAACTAACATTGTTTCAGCATTGGGTATCATCTTTCAGAGGCCTCAGAGAGGTACTTTGATCTGTCAAAAAGTCTTTTAGAAGTCTGTAAGAGATTCTTCCTCTAAAACATCTAGTGAAAGATGTAATTTAGAAATAATGTCTGTAATACGAATTCCTCAGACTATTTAGTCTTTAAGGGGCCTCAGTGAGGTACTACAGATGTGTCAAAAGTTTTTTAGAAGTCTGTAAGAGATTTTTTTTCCTTCAAATGTCTATGAAAGATGTTAACTTGGAAATAATTTTTGCAACGTCTTTGAGATATAAAGCCCTTCTGCTGTTGTTTGTTAATTCTTTGAGAGATGATAGCAAGTCCGGATTACTACCCCAAGGGTATGCTGTCTTTGAGAAGTCATGGAGAGGACCACCCTCTACAAAGTCCAAGAGAGGTGTTAACAAGTCCTGCTTCTGATCTCAATGAAGGCTTGAGAGATGTAGCAAGCTCCAATTCTGGCCTGGACAAAGATTTTACAAGATGCTGACATAACTTGCTCAGATAATGAACAAATAATGATAACCCTGTACTCAGATTTACAACCAACTATGGTACATTTACTTGTGCAGTGTGTTATGTAGTCACTATTTTTTGGCCAGTACTTAAAACAGTTCACTTATCTTTTGCACTTAAAACAGTAGAACACATTGAAACGAATGCCACTGCACACCTTGACACCACTTTGACTAGATTGCAAAGATGGAAAAATGGGGGAAAAAATTGAAAAGATATTATGGATTTGATCCTGACATCGAAAGTGAAAATTCTTCTTGATTTAGGTCCTGAATGGTCATATGAGTCGTATTGAAATTGTGATACATCGGTATCTGAAGCCCGTCAGAATACAATAAAAAGAAAAAGTCCTGATTGGCTACCAGTTGTGCAAATGATATGAACTCAGTAGGATTTGATGCTGATCAGCACAGTGTTTCATAGAGCTCTTCATGAAGTTACAAAGGACCTTACGAATGACTTGAATATGGCCAGCCAAGTGGGATTCTCAGTCATTATAAATCGCATCAGCTAAGGGTGAAATATGGAGATGCAGATTAACATTACTATTGCTTACAAACATTTTAATTGCGAAGTATATTTTTTGCCACAATTTAGTTGAGATTATAGGAAATGTGGTCACTCTTTGTTAAAATGTCAGGAAAATTTTTTGGCATCCCATTTGGCACTTCTATTCAATTCATTCGTAAAATCATGCATAAATGTATGAATAATTTATGAAATATCCCCCTGGCCTCTTTTGTAACATAAGGCTTGCTTTATTTCAAAATTTTTGTGGTGCTGTTCATGTTGAAATTAAAATGGATTCATCAGTTGTAGTAAACTTAGATTACTGAAAAATGCTTGCAAAATCAAGATGAGCATTGCACTGAAAAGTACTGTGTCTCACAAATTGACATGTGATACCTTTTTGTAAAGTTGTGAATCTAGTACTTACTGCAATATCATGTACCAATATAAGAAAACACTCAGAATGTGCAAGAACATTTAATTTGCATTACACAGAATGTGAACACTTTAATAGTGGATACTGCATGAAGTCAAGAAATCATTTGTTTTTCTGATCGAATGAAAATGCTGTAATATTTTATGATCTATAGACATGGCCTGCATATCTTTAAGTCATGATGCAAACTCCACATAAATTTTGTTTAAATATTGAGTTTCAAAGCACACACAGGATTTTGATGAAGAAGGGCAAAAACTCAAAGACAATTCATTTTTTATAGGCCTTCATATCTGCTGAGAGACAATACGATCCCCAACACATACACAATGAAATTCCTCATGGTGGTGTTTTATTTGTTTGTTTTTGTTCAATGCTGATGCAGCAAACTGACCCCCCCCCCCCCTTTATGGGGAGGGGAGGGTGAGCTAGTGTCACAACTTCAACATTTATTACTTCAGTTGTTATATGAAGTTTTGTTGTTTCTGTTGAGAGAATTATTACAGTCTGTTGATCTCAAAAGTAATCACAGATGTGTCTTTTGGTTTTTTTTCAATGCTACACATAACTTTTAATTTGTTTTCCACCTGAAGTGACAACTATTCCAAATTTTTATAATATATGCTTGTAATAGCTATTTTGTTATTACCTTAATGTTTATATGTGCCATTAAAAATGCATTAGCACGTACAGTTTACAATAATGTTTGTGTTTTCTGACCTACTTTCTTGGGGATGGTACCTAAATCATATTGTAATGTATACGTGTCTGCATAGTATGAAATATTGGAAATGGTGAAGAAGAGAGAGAGGGAGAGAGAGAGGGGGGGGGAGGGAGAGAGACAGATATTTTGCAACAGGATGGAGAGGGGCTCCTTGCAAGCATGGGCATATTTCTTTATAATAAAATGCAAAGGAGACAGAACATTTTCACAACTTTTTGTGAAAAATTCCTTGCAGGCAATCACAAGAGGAATCGGGCAGGACAAGTAGGATAATACCGTTCAAAGGTCTGGGCCCCGTTTCATAAAGCTTGTTATCAGCAACAACTGCCCGACACATATCTGTTACAAACTTGCTCTCAGCCAATCAGATGCAAGGACTTCAGTCGCTTGTAAAATTTATTGCAACTTGTTATTAATAACAAGTTTGAATTGAATTGAATTGAATTTTATTCAAACCAGTCAAAAAAAGTACAAAGTACAAAAAAAGTACAAAAGTACAAACAAAATAAAATGGTTACATTACAAAGAACTGATGAAAATGACAGGTTTGGGACCCCAAAGAAGCACAGCTTGTAATCAGGGGCCCCTGCATATGATATTTTACTTAAACATAGAACAACTATGAGAAAAAAAAAATGATAAAAATTACAAGGTATTTAAAGATCACAACAGGAACATAACCCACACGCAAACATTCGCACACTCACACAGACAAACACAGACATTCACACTCCAAACATGTCACCCCCAGGTGCAACTAACAACTAGTCTTAAATTTATCAAGTAGATATTTATGACATAATTTCTTAAACCGAGACAGGGTACTGCTATTTCTTATATAAGCAGGACACATATTCCATTCTTTAACACAATTTGTTCTGAATGATTTCAACGTAGCATTAATTCTAGCAAAGGGTTGGTGAATAAGATGTCTCTGACGTGTGTTATAATTATGAATCTTAGAATTAACCACAAAAGTTTCTTGTAAGAAAGAACAATGCAGGGATTGGTATTTATACATGAAAATAACACAATTCAGCGAGACCATTTCATTAAGTGGTAACATATTCAACTGCAAAAAAAGTGGGGAACTTGGAGCCAGATAATTTGAATTTGTGACATATCTTATAGCTTTCTTTTGAAGAACTTGTAATTTATGTACATGAGTCCTGTATGTATGTCCCCAAGCGATATTGCAATACATTAAATGTGGCACAATTAAAGCATTATATAAAGAAACCAATGTTCGTTGAGGTAAGAAATATCTTACTTTTGATATCACACCAACATTACGAGATACTTTAGAACATACATTATTAAGGTGACAATTCCATGACAATTATTCATCAACTGTGACACCAAGAAATTGCACACTTGAGCTGAATTCAATTCGTCGACCACCAACTATTATTGGATCTATATTATCAATGATCCTCTTCCCCTTTGTTCTAAATAAAACACATTTTGTTTTACTTGTATTCAGTAACAGCTTATTACAACAAAACCAGGCAAAAACATGACAAATTTCAGTATTTACCTCCCGAATAAGACTTTGCAAATTCTTATGAGAAAGTAATAAACAGGTGTCATCAGCGTATAAAGAATATGTAAGCAATTTGGAAGAATTAACAATATCATTAATATAGATTAGGAAAAGCAACGGACCAAGAACCGATCCTTGCGGTACTCCAAATTTAATATTTCTATATTCTGAGCTGACACCGTTGATAACCACAAATTGGGACCGGTTTTCTAGATAGCTTTTAAACCAATTTAAAGCCATCCCACGAATGCCATAATATTCAAGCTTAATTAGGAGTATACTGTGATCAATGGTGTCAAAGGCTTTACTTAAATCAAGGAATGCACCAAGGCAAAATTTTCCATCATTCATAGCAGTGATAATTGCGTTAACCAAGTTTAATACACCCATACTAGTAGAGCAATTTTTCCTGAAGCCAAATTGATGCGGTGTCATGATATTGTCGTGTTTGGGATCGGATTTCAGTGTTTAGTTCAACCATCCAGCAACAGAGAACATGTACATTGAAGACACGAATATTCAAAGTTAAAGGATAAGGTGTAACATTTATTTAGGTGATGTATAACTCGAACATAAGAATTACAAACAGAAGTCTAAGAGTAAGTCTGATGGTGACTGTACTCTGATGTGGTCTGAAGTATTCTGAGGTATTCTGGTTCTCTGTCTCTCTCGATCTCTATCTCTCTCTGATTGGAGTCCTGAAGTGAACCCCTTTTATAATGGGTAAACCCTCTACTGGGAGTTGGTCAACCTTGAGCTCTTGACCAAAGGCCTAATGTACGTCATAACTTTTACTCAGTATTGGGGGAGTGGGTCAGTTATCTGGAAGGAGTGATGTAGTGAATAAGAAGACCATAAAGTGACCAGTGCGTCATAGCTTTAGTTGGAAGATGTATGAGTAATACTTTCTGAAGAAGAGTGAAGTTTGTAAACATTTAACTTCCTGTTTTACTTCCTGTAGAAGTATTGATTAAGTATTGATAAATTATAGAAAATGTGAAATTGGTCTTATTATCACATAACATCCCCTTTTGTTAGAAAACGTGGCTTTCCCACATTTATTTACAGTAAATTATGTCTTAATCAACTTAAATTGATCAATAGAAAAGGATAGAAATTCACAGTACAGTGTATAAGATAAGCAACATTCTATTCTACAATCTATTCTACCCTAACAAATTCGTTTACCACGCAATACATCAGATTATCAAAACTTTATCTCAAACATATCAAAACATAAGAAGAGGAGAAAAAGAAAGAAAGTCAGAAAAAAAAAGGATTTTAAAGAATATTCAATAAAAATGTATTACAAACAAATATCAATTTAACTTCTAAATTCACTTTGATCTGTTGAAATGAAGTTAATCAAATTGTAACTTAATCAAACTTGCTGGTCGCTTTAAGAAATAATGGCATGTCAACTATTCTTAATTATACCTTGAAGATTAATGAGTACTAATACCATGTAGTTATTATATACATAAATCCTTCAATAAAATACCAAATCAGCATCCTTTGAAAGTTATTCTTAATTATACCTTGAAAATTAATGAGTTACTAATACCATGTAGTTATTATTATATAATCCTTCAATAAAATACCAAATCAGCATCCTTTGAAAGTTATTCTTAATTATACCTTGAAGATTAATGAGTTACTAATACTATTATTATATAATCCTTAGATAATCCTTCAGTAAAATACCAAATCAGCATCCTTTGAAAGTCATTGTAGAAAACAATAAAACTGAAGTTGGGGTAAACAATAAATCCAAAACTGAAACATACTGTTGGTACTTTCCCGCTATTGTTTACCTCCTTGAACTAAGACAGGATGGATTATAACTTTGACGAATTGAAGTTGGGGTAGTATAACAAATTATGATGTGATCAAAATAGTTGCCTTACTTCACAATAACATCATATAAATCAATCAGTTTCGAGCTGCGGGCATTCTCATCACAGGGAGATGTGCACCTATGCCAAAATTTACATCATTTTGTACTTCCTCTTCTGAAGCATATAAAACATAGAATTTCGCACTAACCAAATCATCCTATATGAATTTTACTCCAATTTGCTCGGGTAACGTCTCTCTGACGGTTTTTCAAGTACTTTCAAACTTGATTTTTATTCATGCTATACACAAAGCGTTCAAATACTCTAACATTGGAGCACACAATGATTTTATTAGTATTTCTTGACACATTATAGTGTAGTCCAGTATAATTCAAACTGGAAAATTGCTTTGCTTTACATGTTAACCGTATATGACATTATAAAGTTTAGACTGAAATACATCAATTATTGCTTTGTAGTATGTACTTTGATTATATCATAATGTGATTTTGTTCAGCATTGTGGGTGAAACATACGCAACATGATTCAAATCAAGCTTTTACGTGTTAGCATCATTTCCATGAATGCATTTAAAGTTTCCTAAGGGGATTTCACGCTTACGTCACTTGATCAATATTCCTGTAATACTCTTCTAGGAACTTTTGGATACATGTGCGATGCTCAATGATAATAAATCTTAGATTTTTGAGAGAACAATCATGATAAATGAAATAGTTTTGTTTTTGTTGGTAGCCTTTAATTGGGGTGAAATATTCATCGTTTTATTCCTTTAAAAATTAATTGTCAGTGGTAATATAGGGGCTTATCAAACCAGTAATAACAACGCATGGATACATTAATGAATCGCTTATAAATTATTACATTCTTACAGTAATACACTAACAAAAGTTATCTAAGCAAACTCTTGAATGAAAATATCAATTCAGAATAAAAAATACTAGTGGTAAATTAAGTGTAATTAAAAGCAAAGAGAAAATTGGTTAATTAAGTAAAGTGGTTTGACTTACCACAGTCATCCAAATCAGAGAAATGTAGAAAATTACTGAAAACATCAAAAGACACAGATAATCAAACAACAACAACAAAAACTTAGTAGAATAGAGGCAGTCCTCTCAAAAGTCTGTCTTCCAGATTTAGTGTCAATAATTTCGTCAGTCTGTCATGGTCCTCCATCTGGTCATTCTTGGGATGAAATTAGATGTCAAAGTTTGTTGATGTGGATCTCAGCTCTGTAGGTCTCTTTATTGTCCCTGTTGTCGTAGTCGTTGTCCTTCATGTTGTCTCTGCTTTCATCGCTGTCCTCGTCGTCGTCTTCGTTGCAATGTGTTGGTTCGTCAGTCTGTTTCTTCCGTCTGTCATGTTGTATTCGTTGTCTTCGTTGTCATCATGTATGGTTTAGTAGTCGATCAGATCAAGATAATAATGTAAGAATTCAGGAGTCGCAGTTCAGGAGAAGGTGTGTTCGTTAGAGTGCTGAAATGAGAGCTATCCTCCATCTCTTGTCAAACAGGATCCGCATTGCTAATTTGTTCGAAACCGGGTTCTCCACCATGTCGTGTTTGGGATCGGATTTCAGTGTTTAGTTCAACCATCCAGCAACAGAGAACATGTACATTGAAGACACGAATATTCAAAGTTAAAGGATAAGGTGTAACATTTATTTAGGTGATGTATAACTCGAACATAAGAATTACAAACAGAAGTCTAAGAGTAAGTCTGATGGTGACTGTACTCTGATGTAGTCTGAAGTATTCTGAGGTATTCTGGTTCTCTGTCTCTCTCGATCTCTATCTCTCTCTGATTGGAGTCCTGAAGTGAACCCTTTTTATAATGGGTAAACCCTCTACTGGGAGTTGGTCAACCTTGAGCTCTTGACCAAAGGCCTAATGTACGTCATAACTTTTACTCAGTATTGGGGGAGTGGGTCAGTTATCTGGAAGGAGTGATGTAGTGAATAAGAAGACCATAAAGTGACCAGTGCTTCATAGCTTTAGTTGGAAGATGTATGAGTAATACTTTCTGAAGAAGAGTGAAGTTTGTAAACATTTAACTTCCTGTTTTACTTCCTGTAGAAGTATTGATTAAGTATTGATAAATTATAGAAAATGTGAAATTGGTCTTATTATCACATAACAATATCATGATACAGCAAATAATCGTTTAATCTTTTGTACATTATTTTTTCCAAGATCTTTGAGAAGATCGGCAACAAAGCAATTGGTCTATAATTTTCAATGCATTTACGATCACTCTTTTTGTAGACAGGAACGATTTTAGCAATTTTTAACTTAATGGGAACAATACCTTGAGATATTGACTTATTGAAAACATGACACAGTGGTTCAGCAATGACATGAATGCAACCTTTGATAACTTTAGGAGAAATGTCATCTGAACCACTTGATTTAGAAGCCTTCAATGAAGACACCAGCCTTGTGATTTCATGAACTGATGTTGGTCTCAAAAATAGAGATGATGCATAATTTTGCCTCGGCATGTAATCTTTGAAAGATGTTTGGGCTTCTGGAATTTCTTTACTGATATTTTCAGGCAAATTGATAAAAAACATTATTAAAATACTCAACTTTCTGTAGATCTGTAGTGAGTAAATTTTCATCATGATACATTTCATCTGGTATAAGATCCCTTTTCCCTCTTCCAAGCAGCTCATTTATGTGAGTCCAAGTCTTCCTAATATCCTTCTGTGTATTTTTAAAAACATTGTCATAATAATCTTTTTTGCTATTCCGAACTAGATTCGTCAACGCATTCTTATAAGCAAGATACTTTTTTTTATTTTTATCATTTTTACATTTAATGTACGTACAATATAATTTATATTTATGATTAATAGATTTTAAGAGACTCTTAGTAATCCACGGTTTTCTACATTTGCGTTTCTTATTCAGTTTAACGATGGGGAAATGAATATCATACAACCGAGAAAAGATAGACAAAAAATAATTATAAGACTCATCTGCATTTGTCAAAGTGTAATAAAATGACCAATCAAAAGTAAAGAGATCTTTTCTAAAACTTTCTATTTTTTTCTCTGTAATCAAACGCTTGTAGACCTCACTACTCGTTTTGAGAGAGATAACAGCCGGCTCTTTATTGATGCTGAATATTGGCATATGATCAGACAAGTCTGAGCAGAAAATACCACTTTCAAAAGCATCTCGCACACAATTTGTGAATATATTATCTATCAGTGTTGAAGAAGAAGAAGTAATACGTGTAGGTTTTGTAATAAGACTAAAAAAGCCAAATGATGTAAAGAGATCAACAAAATCTTTTACTCGATCATCAGAGTCATAATGCAACAAATTAGTAATAAAGTCGCCCATAATATAAGTATTATTATTTTCGCTACTCAGAGCTTGCAAGTCCTGTTCAAAGTCAATAACAAATGACCTCACATCATTGTCAGGTGCTCGATATGCACATCCAACAACCGTCTTAACATTATTCAAAACAAATTCTATGTATATAGATTCGTAGCCCAAAGTTACTCTTGAAAGATCATCACGAATTGTATATTCAAGACCCTCTCTAATATAAAGAGCAACACCACCCCCTCTTTTATTTTGTCGACAAACTTGAACAAGAGAATATTCAAGGATATGAAATAAATTCACATCTGTAGATGGTTTGAACCAGGTTTCTGAAATCCCAATAATAGAAAAATTGTGTTTCACACTGGATAAGAAAACAACAAGATCTTCAAAGTTTTTAAATAGACTTCGTGAATTTACATGAAGGAGAGAAAGTTTGCAATTACCTTTAAAAAGAAAATCATTACAATTGATATAATTACACTCATTCTCTACAATCACAGGTTGGTCCTCTATATCATCATCCATGATGAAGAGATGTAGATACTAAGTACAACTTCAGCAGCCTTAAAGATCTTGGAATATCAATTTGAAAAATATACATCAAATACCTAAACATCCTTAAGTACAGCTTGGGGTAGCCATTCAAAGAGACACGCACATACACACACAGACACACACGCACACACACAAAGAAACATACAGGAGCACCAACATATGTAGATGAGTAAATATATAAAATGAAAGGTAAATAAAGCACACAAAAGTAACAAACATAGAGTTTGTCTTACAAAACACAAAGAAAAGTGATGAATGATTATTCAAGGTAAAAAAAAAAAAAAGAGAAAAGTAATACAAGGAGAAAAGAGTTTACCCTCTGGGAGATTTTAAGAAAGATTATTAACAGTTTATAGCTATATACATGTGAAGTAAAGATGAACTCAAGAACAGTTCACAGGGCAGTAACTTGTTGCAGAGATGCAAAGACCTTCTTAATTTGGACACCATCTTGGGAGGTTTTCAGGGCAGCTATAACCTTTCCATCAGCTGACCAGGTAGCAGCCACTTTGGGGTGTTTCACCAGTTTCATTAAAATCTCGTGATTTGCCCTGGTCAAATCCTCCTGGATGGAGAAGCCAGAGTTCTTCAGCTTTCGTCGATTCTTCAGCAGCGCAAGCTTACTTCTATGTGAGCACAGTTTCACTAAAATCGGACGGGGCTTGCTGTTTGGAGAGCGGGGCTTTCCGGAACGATGGGATCTGTCGATCTCTGCCTTGGTCAAGTTGTAGCCAAGGTGGTTTGACACGATCTTGATCACCTGATCGTCGGTGTCTTCATCTGGTGCTTCTGGGACTCCAAAACACGCACATTATTTCGTCTGCTGTATTGTTCCAGATCGTCAGCCCTACTCTGACAAGCCGCCATCCTTGATTCCAGTTTTTCCACAGATGACTTGAGGGTCTTTATGAAACGGGGTCCAGAATTCAATTTCCTTTGATAAGGAAAGCCTTAAAGGCTGTCAAAATGTCAGAGTGCAATCCTCCCAATTGCTTTTCTGGCTACTGAGAGTGTATTTCAACTGGCAATCTTATAAACAGATTTATAGATGAAGCAAATGATTTTGAATATGATATGGTGATATTGAACCCTTGACATACAGAACAGAACTCTTTGGTCATTGGTATACTTAAATTGCCAAACGTGCATAAGCAAGAATTTACCATCTTTCATTCTGGATGGAGCGGGACTTTTTATTCATTGTTTGAGTTTTTTTTTAGTTGATGCTGCTTTTGTGTTTGTCAAAGATATTTGAAGCATGAAAGGTATCACACAATAAATGAATTCTTTCTATTCCTGCTTGGAATAAATTGATTTCAAGTCATGGGGACCCCGAAAAATACCCTGGAGCCACATACCTCACTAATACAATAACAGAAATCAATGTGATTTTGAAATTCGAACAAATCAGTGGTCAAAGTTATGAAACAAAGTTGTGTGAATTATGGGAACTATTTTAGTTCAGGTTGATTACTGATATGAAATTCAACAGTTAATTGATTCAGTATTTTTTTTTTTTTTTTTTGTCCTTCAAAGCTTTCTTTGCCTTTTTTTCTTCAGATTTTCAGATACAAATCATAAAGAAAAACAAGGGCGTAGGCTGGTTTGGGCATGGGAAGGTGCACATCTTGGGCAGGCGGAACTAAAGTTTAGAAATCAGAACCAGTAGCGTACCTTGGGTCAACGCATTGAGGGGGCACCGAGTGGAAAAGTGTGTGAGTTTGGGTCGGTGTGTGTGTGTCATATGTATAATGTTACTTCTATCATGTTTACAATAACAACAGTAACAAGGTGTCTTTAGGGACGTGAAGCAGTTTTAAATTTGAGGAAACTGACACATCTTGCTAGATACCACACTATTTTTAAATTTTGCGGGCGAGCGAAGCGAGCGAGCCAAAAATTACAACTTTATTTGAAATGAAAGACGCGTTATTTTGTTATCAAAATACACTATCGGATCACTAAAGGCCCATATGATATCTAAATTATTATATCTGGTCACCTCGCTGCTACTGACTCTGTTTTGGCACGTCCTAGCTGGTCTATTGTTTGCTGTCCGAAACTACCCTGTTTCTAAATATTATGAGCGAGCAAAGGAAATACGAAGAAAAACACACTCTTTCTGATGGGAGAAGTAGTAACCCCTTCAGTAATTTACATTGTGAGCATATGAAACATCTAAATCATCTTTTCGGTCACCTCACTCATCCAATTCATTTGCTTTCAAAAACCATTAAACAATTATCTAACGAGCGAGCGCAGCGAGCTAGAAAATATATACTTTATTCATTGTAGAAGTGTCATTTCGTCATCGAAATGCACTATAGCCCTATAAGATATCTAAATAATCTATTCGATCACCTGTGTGCTGAATATGACTCCATTTAGGTACCTCGCTCACTGTCCGAAACCATTTTGTTTTTACGAGCGAGCAAATCAGCGATCCCCCATCTCCCCCCCCCCCCCACAAAAAAAAACCATAATATGTATGGATTCGTCAGCAAAATGCAGATGTTTTTCTGATCAGTACCACCTCATTTGTGAATGACCTCATTGCCCAAATATTATGATACTTTCTAATCGCTTCAAATAAGCTGCAATATGTAATATTGTTGATTATGATGTATATTGTGTTAACGCCATCTGTTGGCGAATGTATTCAACGCTTTTTGGATCATGGCCTGAATAAAGCCCTGTTGCACTTTACAACTATCTTGAAGTCGCTCGGTGTTTATCTTGTTAATGGCTCACAAGACGGACGATTGATTTCTGATGCGGACACAACTGTTGTTCGATTAACAGTATCATTTCTTTATAATATCAAACATATTCTCTTCTGTTGATAACACATCAGAGTGGACGTATTCTTATTATGTGCTTTCCGCTACTTTCTAAATGAAACGCTTTTGGAGGCATAAAAACACTTTCAACTCGCCGTTTTCTTTTAATCAAATGACCCCAATTTGAAGGGAGTTCCTAAAATTTTGAAGGAGAATTCCAGTGTTCTCCTGAAGGCTAAGGACTCACAGGCATCATGCATTTTAGGAGGAAT